>OZ020172.1:9052102-9122008 GCA_963971145.1 Sussaba pulchella
AAATCAGTACTTTGACTTCTAAGTGCTGTAAAAAATTGAAAAATCAATTTTGTTTTAAATACTCGACCTTTTCGAAGAAAAAAACTCTAAAAATTTTTAAAAAATACAAATCGACTTTTATATTTCAAATGCAATATTAGGTAATTTTTTAGAGCCCAAAAATGTGTTTTTTTTTTCGAAAAGCTGAGCTTTTTTCACATAAAAAACGTGGTCAAGTATAATTTTTGTTTTTATCAAAACACATTGAAAAATAAATGAAAACAAAAAAAAATTCACAGATCTACTCATACACTTACAGCGAAAATAACCAAGGGAAAATTTTTAAAAAATCTCACAGTTCATTTCTCAATAAAGGCTTCCGTTTCTCAAAGTTACGAAAAGATCGCTGATGCCGACGCCCAAAACCGGTACTCGAATTGGTGGAATTTCTAATATGCAAAAACAAATTCGAAATCATAGTCGATCAAGTTCAAATTGATGCTTTAATAATTTTTCCAAGCATTTGTTGTTTTTACGAGTTATTACAAAAATCCTAACTTGATTTCTACACATGTTGTGTAAAATTTGTTCAGCTTTTCGAAATAAATATAAACATTTCTTTTAAGCATCTACAAATCCGCCGAAAAGTCGACTTTTATATTTTAAATGCGGTTTTAACTAATTTTTGAAAGCCCAAAAAAGTTTTTGTATTTTTTCTCGAAAAACTGAACTTTTTCTACAAAGAAAACCGGATCGAAACTATTTTTTCTACTCATCGAAAAACATTGAGAAATCAATGGGAAAAAAAAAAAAAAAAAAAAAAACGTTTAAAGTATAAATTGTAAATAAAAGATATTTTCACAAAGCTTTAATTATTAAGGAGCCAGCATTTGAAACGAATATCTTCTTGCAGAGTACTTTCTCCAAACAGACAAAAACAGCACGGGACGTCCGTTTATTCCCCGTAATACGAAGGGCAATATTCTTTCCATAATGCAGCTCATTAAAGTCGTCGTTTGCATTTCGGTGCTTGCTGCGAAAATATGTTCGGCTGGATCAAACATCAAGACCTCCAAACTGAATGAATCGTCACTCATCAAGGCATCGGTATGTTCGTTTTCTGTTGATTCCGATACTGTAAGTACACGTGCAATCCAAGGTGACGATTAATTATTCATTTTTTAGATCGACATCTTGGAATCATGTTACGCCGATCGTTTGAGTACCGTGGGAATCGCTGGACCGTCCGTTGAGAGTCTCATGGCTGAGATATCATCAAGAGATACAGTTACACCGGTAACATTGATCAATGAGACTTCACGGTTCCAGAATAACGATTCAGTCGACCGCGGATCTCGATACAAACTCCAAGTTTTCGTCGTCACGGCGACCAGTTGGGAGTCTCTGTGGGAAACTCTCTCGCAAATTAAGCAGACAAAATGGTGGAACCACATGGCTTCCTTTCTCCTGATTGAATTTTCTGAGGTGGAAAACGGATGTTCGACCGCTTATAACATACTGTACGAAGCGTGGACTTATGACCTGCTGAATTCAAAAGTCGTGTGTCTCCACCGAACGAAAGGTCCGTTGATTTACACTTTCAACCCATACACGAGCAAAGCGCCCGTTACTTGGCAGCGAGAGAATATTTCCATAATGGTAAACGATCATCCTTGGACCGTGTATGTGCGGGAATATCACGAAGATCAGTCGCATTGTGACAGATTAGACTTCGACAAGACATTGGATCTCGGTGGCCATTCAATTCGCGCGGTTTGCGAGGGAACGGGTTGGTGGTTCTCTCGGCAAAAGGGAAAGAAAGTACAACTTGTAAGCGAAATACAGAACGTTAACGCTCAGATTCTCATGGGTCGGCTCAAGACCAAATGGACCATCTACAGACAACCGTACAGTTGGGGTGCTTCGATAAGATCACACAGGGGCGAGATTATTCTCGAAGAAGCCGTCGCTAATGGAATCTATGATATTGACTTATATATGGTCTATTACCAAACTGCCCCAGATCTTGACCACACCTATCCACGCTACGAATTCAAGGTGGGGGTTATTACTCAGTATCCCGGGCACAAATCCCAGCTCGAAAAGATCATTTCTGTCCTCGACAAAATATCACGTTATGGTGTAGTCCTGGTATTGACGATTACGCTATTGTTCTTCAAGTTTTGGCTGAGACGACCTCTGATCTTGGCAATTCTGGATCTCGTGCTGATAGTGTGTAATGCGGGACTCCACAAAATACCGGAGAGGCAAGCCCCAAGGATTTATCTCTGTACGTTATTCATATTCGTGGTAACCATTCAGGGAATTTATTCGGGAGTATTTGCGTCGTTGCTGACGAAAGAACAGGGTTTGCCGACCATCGATACCATTGACGACCTCGCTCGATCTGACCACACGATATATGGGAGCGAGGCATACCGATCTTTTTTCAACGGACCAGCTTTTGAGGGCCGTTACGTATCAATATCAGGCCCAACCTGCCTATATCATGTATTGAACGACTCTAAAGCTGCTTGCGTGGATGCGGTGGACACGCTTCTTGACATGGCGGCCGACGAAAACCTCCACCTATCACGAGAATCTATGGGCGCCTTCCATGGAGCTTATAACATCCGACCGAATTGGCCCCTTGAAGAAAGGGTCAACGTGATTTTGGGGAGAGCTGCAGCAAGTGCTCTTGTGGAAACTCGATTGAGTCAAAAGCGCAATAGCTTGATAAATACAATCACATCCTACGAACAAAAAGAGCAGGATCCGGAACCCAGGGTCCTAACTCTCGAACAGTTAAGTTTCGCATTTGTACTTCTTGGAATCGGCTTGGGATGTGCAACCATTTGTTTCATCGTCGAAGTAGCAATCGCTGGTAAATCGTTCGCACATCTACGGACGCGTATCCGACGATGAATTTAACTGATGGAATAGAACAACGATCAACGACCGTCAGCACGTAAGGGGATTGCCTAGTGTGGCTATGAGGAAATGAAAGAATGAATACGATTGTCTCGACGGTTTTGAAATTTTCGGATTAGTATGTTTAAATTCTTACTAGTATGCGAGATGTGAGTGATTTCTCCAAGTTTTGTAAGAAAAAAGTAGCCCGTCTTTAATTTTTTGGTCTTGATTTCGAAGATTTTTATCATCGACCGTTTCTGGGTAATCATGAAAAAATCAACGGTAACAATTTTCTACATTTTTGTTAACCTTTTGAAAGACTCATAGACTTGCATCAATCGAGATTGGTAGACCCATCATAAAATTCGTTTAGATCGATTCTTCTTCTTTAATTCGAGTGCTTGCGTCGGTAGGTAAAACAAAAATTGTAAAGCAACGTTGTCGGCAACTAAACTAAAATTTGGCAGTCAACAAGTCTCGTATTTTATTCAAGAGGAAAACGGTGGGAGACGAAAAAAAAATTTACGAAGTTTCAGGTATCTCTCTCGAACTTGTACCAAACTGAAAGAGACTGAAGGAAATGTAGCACATCACACCTTGAATGATCGACAAACGGTAGCCTCAATTCGACGATCAATCGCTGAAGATATATTGTAAAATTGCGATACAGTAGATTTATTTATTTATTTTACGCGAATATTTTTTCTTCCCGACGTTTCTTCGTAACGACCGTGCCGGGTTTGTGCTGGGCTTCCGGATGATTGAGAAGTTCCGGTGGACACGTCGATATCGGACTGGCCAGTATAGTTTGCTTGAGATCGTAGAAGAGATGACTGTCGTCCTTCGTGCAGAAGGAAATTGCGAGACCGGCTTTACCCGCACGACCGGTTCTGCCGATACGATGAGTGTAATCTGGAACAAAAATTAATTTTTTTTCGTTTGTTTTTTATTTATCGTCAATCGATGATTCGATGGTGGTCGAATACTGGATAACACGTTGCGTCCCAATCGTTCCGGATCTTTAAACGAAACCTACTACGTTTGGCAGGAAATTAAACTGTCGTTCAATATTATTCAAAATACATCCCTACGGATGAGATGCATTCATTGCACCGATGTAGAAAATTTTGGAAAAACATTTCGGCTACTTCTTTGTCGAAAACATTTATTCACTCCCGATTTTCGCACGCGTACTTTTTTCCATGTTGCTTTCTCCGGAGTCATCCATTCCAAGCTCTGGTGTTGAGTTTGTGACTCGTATAAAAAACAATATTTTATCACCAATGACGATTGTTTTCGAGAAGTTTGGGTATTTTTTTTTTTGGGGTTTCAGTTCCCAACTTGACACGAAATTAAATGTTCGCTCTTTTATCGATCGACATTTCGGGACGCAACATTTATATAGTCGATGACGCGATATGTTTAATCGGTAACAAAAAAATTCCGAAACTTTTGGGACACCTCGTGTAGGTATTGGCAAAAAAATAAAAAAATTAATGTTACTTTCGATAGTTTTGGCCATGTCGTAATTGATGACCATGGAGACGTCTTTGATGTCGATACCACGACCGGCAACGTCAGTCGCAACAAGCATATCCTTGCTTCCGTTTTTGAGCGACGCCAGAGCGTATTCACGTTGCTCCTGACCTTTTCCACCGTGAAGCGTACATGCGTTGTACTGACAAGGACAAAAGTAATCATTCGTATAAAAATGGATAATTCAATCCTGAATTTCCGTTAAAAAATATTATTTTTTATTTTTAATTAGAACGTGAATTCAATTTAAAAATTTCATTCTTACGGATGAATTATCAAAATTTTATTGAAACAAAATATTTTTATTTTTCACAAAATTAATTCGATTAAAAAAACTAGACTCACCCCAAGTTTCTCGAGTCCACGAGCCAACACATCGGCTCCTTTTTTCTGATTAACGAATATAATAACCGGTGGTTCAACGCCGCGACCCAATATTTCCATGAGTTTACGACGTTTGTCGTTCTCACCCATAATGTGAACGATCTGTTCGGTTCTCTCGGTGGGTTTGCCGACGGAACCGATGTAGACGACCGCGGGACGTCGAAGATACGTACGGGCCAGTCTTTCCACGGCTGGGGGCATCGTAGCCGTAAACATCACCGTCTGCGAAAACCATTTTTATGCAATAACCTATTTTTTATATCCTTCTCTTCTCCAATTGTTTGACAATGTTGAATAAAATTATCGATCAATTGTTCGAAAAAAAAAAATCGTACCTGTCTGAATTTTTTCTTCGTGTAATTAACCAGCAATTTTTCTTCATTCTCCGCGTCCTCGTTGTCCGGTTTTAAATTCGTCACCGGCATGTATTCGAGAATTTTTTGAACGTCTGCGAATTTAAAAAGATATTTTATTTTAATATTTCATATAAAAAACGTCAGATAATTTTTTGCTTTCAATTACATTATTTAAAAAAAAAAATGTTTTACCGACCTGGCTCAAAACCCATGTCTATCATTCGGTCGGCCTCGTCGAGTACGATGTACGTGCACTGACTCAGCGCCAGATATCGATTTTCCAGCACGTCTATCAGACGACCGGGCGTTGCGATGACGATCTTTAAAAGAAAAATTGTAAAATCATTCGATAACATTTTACGATCTTCTATGAACTAATTGTTTTGCGAATTTTCGTACGTACTTCGCAACCCATGCGCAGTTTTAAACCTTGGTCCTCTCGGGAGAGACCTCCGACTACGACGACCGTACGAATGCCCAACGGTCCACCAAATTTATTCGTTTCTTCCTCGATCTGCTGCGCCAATTCACTGTAAACGAGCAATATAAATACATTTACTCATGGAACATTTATAGTTTGTGTGTTTCTTAAAATTACCAAAATTATTGTAGCCTTACGACTGTAAGAACGAAAAAATTTATGAATTATTGTAAAAGAAGAACGCGAATAAATTAAACATAAAAAAACATATCATTTAGTCATTGAAAAAAATGTTGAATAGTTTCTAATCAATATGATTTATAATATAAATTATATTATAAATAATTATTATATTATTATTATTATTATATATTTATATTATTTATATTATATATATTTATAATTTTTTATATTTATTAATATATTTTAGTTTCGATTATTTTTCCTCAAGAAATCAGAGTTCATTTAAACAACTTATTTTATAAATAAATAATAGTAATAATAATAATAATAATAATAATAATAATAATAATAATAATAATAATAATAATAATGATAATAATAATAATAATAATAATAATAATAATAATAATAATAATAATAATAATAATAATAATAATAATAATAATAATAATAATAATAATAATAATAATAATAATAATAATAATAATAATAATAATAATAATAATAATAATAATAATAATAATAATAATGATGATGATGATGATGATGATGATGATGATGATGATGATGATGATGATGATGATGATGATGATAATAATAATAATAATAATAATAATAATAATAATAATAATAATAATAATAATAATAATAATAATAATAATAATAATAATAATAATAGTAATAGTAGTTGATGTTCATCATTATTATTACATTATTATTATTATTATTATTGATATTAATAATAATGATGATAACACTAATGATAATAATAATAATAATAATTATTATTATTGTACTAATAATATAATAATTGATGTTTATTATTATTATCATTATTATTGATAATAATTATTATTATTACATTATCATTGATAATAATAATTATTATGATTGTTATCATCATTATATTATGAGAATATTTTTTTGGCCTATTAATTAATAATATTCGCGACTGTACTGACCGTGTAGGAGCGAGAATAATGCTGTAAGGTCCCCGATCGGCTTCCTCGAGACGTTCGATCTTGGGCAAGCTCGTTATCCACAACAAAAGCGGTATGAGATAAGCGAGAGTTTTACCGGATCCGGTTTCCGCAACACCGATAATATCACGGTTCTGCAGACCAATGGGAATGGCTTGTCGCTGTATAGGCGTTAGATCTTTGTAACCGACTCTGTCAATGATATCGAGAATTTCTTTCGGAAATCCCGATTCCTTCCACGTACGTATAGGATCGGGTATTCGACCTCCTTTTATCGTAATATTGTAATCCTCGCGAAATATTCGCCAGTCGCGTTCCGTCATTTCCGTCAAACCTTTTTCCGACCAATGCCGATCGTCCCACTTTTGCTTCTCCTCCTTTTGCTTAACTTTTTTCAGTCGCATTCTGAACAAGAAAAAAACAAACGATCAAATACAAAAATAATAATCTATAGATACAAAAGAAAATTATCAAAAGAAAATAAATAAAATAGATACAAAAAAAAAATTGTTTTTCAATATTTATGCTGTAACAAAAATCGACTCGTTTTGATAATAAAAATCATGAAAAACCGTGAATTTTCCTGAACAAAAAAAATCGATAAAACCCTTTAAAATAAAAACGAGAAATCATTAATCGTCCGATACTTAAAACGATAGAAACGGAAAGAAAAAAAATGTTGCGCTCACTTCTCTTGCTCCTTTTCAGCTTCCGTTCGTCTTTTTTCCACCAGCTCGCCGTAAAATTTGCCCTGATCGCGTTTCTGAACTTTGATGTCGATACCGGCGAGATTTCCACGACCGAAAAATTGCACCTGATGACGTTCTTTGTATATGTTGTTGTAATCCACGGACGTGTCCTCCGAGGTTTCCCAGTCGAAAACGAATTTTCGATCGTTCAATCGTCGAACCCTGCGCTTTTTTTTCACCAGGCCCAGATAACGCTCTTTTATAGCCTCGACCTCTTTCTCCTTGTCCTTGTCCTTCACTTCGTCGTCCCGCGAACGCTGATTGTCCCTACGTCTGCGGATAAATGTTCGTTGTACGATCGTTGGATCCCTTTTTTTTTTTTACGATTTTCGATTGTAACTTACTCATTTATTGAAGATATTATTATTACTATTATAATTATTATTATTTAGGTTATTTAGATTATTATTATTACTATTATAATTATTATTATTCTACAAATATGATAACAGTTAATATTACTTTTAATTTTATTTATTATTTTATTTAATAAAATAATAATTAATTAATAATATTACTTTATTCATATTTACGTGTTAATTATTATTATTATTACTGTTATGATTATTATTATTGTACGAAAATAATAATAGTTATTACTTTTAATTTTATTTATTATTCAAATTTTAAAACTTTTATTCAGTATTTTATTTAATAAATTAATAATAAAGTAATAATATTACTTTATTCGTATTTACGTGTTTATTATCATTATTATTACCATTATAATTGTTATTATTGTACAAAAATGATAATAGTGAATTTTACTTTAAATGTTATTTATTATTTAAATTTCATTTGAATTATATTTATTATTTTATTTAATAAAATAATAATAAATTAATAATGTTACTTTATTCATATTTACGTGTTCATTATGATTGTTATTACTATTATGATTATTATTATTGTACAAAAATAATAATAGTTATTACTTTGAATTTTATTTACTATTCCAATTTTGAAATACTTTTATTCAGTATTTTGTTCAATAAATTAATAATATTACTTCATTCATATTTACGTGTTTATTATCATTATTACTACTATTATAATTGTTATTATTGTACAAAAATAGTAACAGTTAATATTACTTTAAATATTATTTATCATTTTAATTTCATTTGAATTGTATTTATTATCTTATTTAAAAAAATAATAATAAACTAATGATATTACTCTATTCATATTCACGTGTCCATTATCGTTATTGTTATTATTATTAAACTGCGGTAAATAGAGAATTGTCCCCACAATTTTTAACCTATCGTTTTTCCCTGAATAAAATTCAAACTCCAACTTTTAATCATCCTTCTATCCTCATTTCTCAATTTTTGTATCCAGGCGCCTGAGCGTCGTCTCGACGCATTAGAAAATTAAGGAAGAAAATCTTAAAAATTCACCTATCCCTTTCATCCCATTCCCTACCCTTGCCGCCGCCAAAATGTTCGCCGGTTCCGCTAGTCCTGCGCGTTTCCTCCTGAGCCTTTCTAAGCGCGTCCACCTCCATCTGTCTCTTCTGCAGCGCCAGAGCGGCTCGCTCCTCCTTGGTGAGAAATTTGGGCTTGGCTCTGGCGTCTTCCTCCGCCTTTTTTCTGGCCAGCAACTCTTCCAAGCTCAGCGGTTCCTTCTTGGACGATTCGTGCGTTCTGCCGTCCAATTTTCCATCCTCCTCCTCCTCGTCGGCTTTGCGCGCGCCTCCGTCTCTCCTTCCGTCATCGTCGTTGCCCGACGTTCCACCAGTTTTTCTCTTGTCGTCCTTGTTTTTCTCCGTTTTGGACGGGTCGTTGCGATTGTCCCTGGTTCCTCGATCTCTGTCGCGCTCGCGATCGCGTTCTCTCGATCTTTCGCGCTCGCGAGAACGTTCCCTAGGCGCGTCGCGACGATCTTTCTTTCCCCGATCCTTGGATCGGCTTCTTGAACGACGTCCGCGATCCCGACGCTCTCGATCACGATCCCTTTCTCTCTCTCGCTCTCTCGACCTGCTTCTCCTCAAAGTTTTTTTGTCGTGCACCATTTTTATTATCCGCTCTTTCTTCAAATTGGTTTTTTCACGATTTTGTTTATTATTATTATTATTTGTTTCACTCCATGAAGCCTGAAAGCAACAATAAATTGTCACATAGTCGATTTAAGACTGTTTACGTTTGCAAATAAATTTGATTTTTACAAGGTTATGTCGGATATTTCGTTTCGTTGGAATTTGCGCGATCGATTGGATTTTAATTTATTTTTGGGGATTGGTTAACGATGCTAATCGTTTATACTAACACATTGGAGTGATTAAGGTTTTGTTTGTGATTGAACGGATGTCGATGGATTGATTGCCAATGAAGATTAGATAGAATGCGAGGTTATGTCGGTTTTAAGCTTGATGCGTTACACCATAGGACACGTAGCTATGTAGAAGTAGAACCATGAACCTTTTCTGGGTCTCCGAGACATTCCTCGGGACGAGGACCGCAGTTACTGCCCCGACCACTAGTGGCGCTAGTCTGACCTAAGATACTTTAATCTCCTATTCTACTTGCGCTTTACTAGGACCTACTCGGGCTAGTCCTTGAGCCCTAAGTATTTTCTATAAAATAGTGGAGCACGTAGATGTTTCTTTACGAAAAATCTTCAACTAAGCCCCGAAATGTTGTCGAACAACTGTTCGAAAGCGTTTTGGGCGAGCACATGATAAGATTCCGTCGCCATTCTCATACTCATTCCGAAAAACGTTACTTCTAAATTTTTCATAATTTATTTGATTTGATTTGATTGAATGTACTAATTTAAAAGAAACGTTCTGGAATTTTTTCCAACTGTTTAAATTGATAGCTTAGAAATTAGAGGGGGGAGGGGGGACACTCCGATGACGACTTTGAAAGCAAATTTTTCGCGACTGAAGGGTTGAAATGAAGAGGTCTTAAGACGATGGGATACAAACGTTCTTTCCTTCTCTCTCGCTCCGCAGCGAGCCCCGATAGCGCTGTCACCTTCGAGCTGGGCGATACAGCCCATTACCTTAAAACATTTCAAATCGCATTTGAGAAGATCTATTCGAAGACTCCGTACTCGATGAGGTTCGACCTAAAAAAAATGTCGAGTTCAACTTTTAACCTGTGGGAGGGCAGTAAAAAAGAATTGTTTTTTCATGTTATCATTTCTGTTTTTGGGTAATCGAATCTACGTCTGTGTACCCAAAGATGAGAAAATCTTCTCATCTCTGGTGTACCAAGTTTAATCTCGATCGGTACACAAATGAAAGAATGGGAGGACTTTGACATACGGACAGACGGACGATCTGGCCGAAATCATTAGGGTTGCTAGACTGCTACGGAACCCTAAAGATCATTCATTCAAATTTATACGAATTTCACCGGAAACGTAATCCACAGGCTATCCAGCGAAGCAAACAGGTCACAGTTACATTAATAATAGTACATTGATTTTTTCCTCGTTCCTATTATCAGATAAAACATCATCGTAACGAATCTCTGATAAGAATCATCCCGCAGCACCAAGTTCCCATGTTGCCACATCACCTTCCGTGTCTCTCGTTATCATCAACGATATACACATATGGACCGAGAATGCGGCGAGAAAAAATTTAATCGCAACAGAAAGAGAAGAGACTATGCCCAGTTCTGAACTTTTCTCTTTCCAGTTGAAGCTGATCGATCGAAATCGTCGCGATATAGATAATTTCTACCAATCAGCTTCAACTAGAAAGAGAGACGTTCAGAATCTTCCATAGTCTTCTCTCTTTTCATTGCGTTTACACTTTTTCTCGCAGCCTCATCGGTCCATATGTATACGTCGATTATCGTTATGCAGTAATTCGCAGTACGAGCAAGCAGCCTCGATTGTGAATCACATGTTACTGACTACAGTAGGACCTCTCTAACCGCTACCCTAGCAATTTTGGCAACTGCAAAGTCAACCGAAAATATCAACGGTTGAATTTGAACAGCTTTACAACTATAAGGTAATCGTAAAAAAGAATCCTAATGGTTGATTCAACGGTTGTTCAACCAGTAATGGACTGGAACATGCGGGCATGGAATCGTTGGAGTAGAATGGTTGTGAACGCAGTAGGATGGTTGACTTTCGAAGATGAACAGGTGAGAAGCTGTCCCAATTTAACCGTTGAACTTTTATGTTGACTCAACTGTCTTTTTCAACCGGTTGACCAAAATGACAGGGAACCCCTCGAATCGAAACGCGCATAGGAGAACCAGCCCTATCCGACTCCGCCGAAAATCGTGTTAGGGACAGAAACTGTCGCTACTGCGGCGCTTGAAACATTTGGTGCCACAGTGCCCACCAGTCCTACCTCACCTCGCATGCCCCTCGCCTATCGGACACCAAACCTTCCTCACTCCGCGTGCCCCTCGGCCCCAGCCAGCGGGGTGAGCGGGGGTTACGTATTAGACGCCATCTACCAGTCAAGATTTTTGAGGTGGGTTTTGGAAGGCTTGAAAGCTGAACGCGATTTCGGCGGAGTCGGATAGGGCTGAGGAGAACCATACCCCACTCCTACATTTCTTCGCCGGCCATGATGGTATGAACAAACGACACGAGACAAAAGTCAGTACCGTGCGAAGATGCAACCCCGACTGTTTTTATCAAACGTTCGACGTTTCTCTTATAAAACATTGTAGACTTGGGGACATTTTCGAGATACGGCACTGCCAGTAGGCGTGGTTCAGATTTTTACTGCAACTCCAGCAATCGGATTGGAAGAGCGATTCTGTTACGATTAGAGAGATTCTACTGTATATCGATTCCGTGTACGGTCTGCGTTGGACTGCGAATATGCGGGAATGCCGTCACTATGATGTCACGGTCGATTTTTTTCCTCTTATGAAATGACTCGCGACATTTTCACAGATCGAACTATGACGACGACCATGACTACTACTATGATGTCAGGGTCGAATTTACCAATCATTGACTGATTCGTACAGTTTTCATGGACTCGAAATTTCATTCGTTAGTCAGAAAACTTTCAAAAATCAATCAACGGAAATAATGAAAATACAATAAAGGGGACAAAAATTTAACCAGGATTTTACGATGACGTAGCGTTAATTGTTTGATAACCCGAAATTGCGCGCGATTGCTCCACATTGCGAAAACGTGGCGATCACGATTGTACGAGAATTATCACATTCCGAGCCGCCCTCGAATATCTATTCGCAGTTATTATTCACAGGCCGATGATCGCGTCGGAACCGAATTAACATTTTACGCAGCTAACGCGATGTATACTCGGTCGGTAAGAAAAAATTGTGTATCAATTTCTTTATCGATCCTGCCGAAGGTTTTCGAACAGAAGAAAAAGCTCAAATAATTCGTCTTCTGATACTTCATGATTACAGACTTCCCCATTATTTTAAAAAGTTCGAAACATTTGAAAAAAAAGACATTGGAAGTTTCAACACTAGCAGCTTGTTCCCGTTCTAAAAATCGGTCCGTTCGACCGATTTTCCTCAAATTTCATATATAATATGGTCAAGTTATGTTCCATCAATGTATCAAGTTCAGCTTCGATTAGTCAAAGCTGACGTGAGTTAGAGCAAAGCGTCAATTTTTCGAAAAATTTAAAAGTCCTATAAAATCCGATGACTTTGACCGTTCTCCACCAAATTTTATACATAATCTGGGTAAATGATGTTCTGCATCAGCAGTAAGTTCTGGCTGAATTGATCGAAGCTGAAGTAAGTTATAAGGAAATTTGGATTTTTAAAAAAATTCCAAGTCCTATAAAATTTAAGTTTCTCTACATATTCGACCCAGATTCGATATTAAACATCTGTTAGCGTCATTTTATTTGTAAACAACTATTTACACGGATAACTTCTAATTTGCAGACTTTGCTGGAGTGAAATCCGCCATTTTTTTTTTGAAATTTCGGAACGCTGTCAAATCCGAGCAGCTGCGTCAATTATTGCAAGAATTACACGTAACATAGGCAATATCAGGCTGGATATGTATGCAAAACCTGAACGATGTAGCTCAAAACCATTCTCGAGTAATAGACAGGGGCGGATCCAACGATAAATGGACGAAGCGGCCACGGAGGTCCCCAGAATCCAAGATGCCCCGAATTTCGCAGCATCCATTTTTTTTGTACAAAGTGATTTCGTTTATTTACCAGAAATTGAAACATCTTTTTTAATGTCCAATTGTGAATTATTTTTACTTCTAATACCTCAAACGTGATAGGCAAACGTGATTCTATATGTTTAAGACTAAACAATTATCATTACTTAATTTTAATTTAATTAATTACAGAGAAATCATTGAATAGAATAGAAACCATTAATTTCAATAAAACGGAAAAATATCCTAATGGAGTAACAGCAACATTATTGATGTCACTGTAGCGTTTCTAAAGAATGAAATCATCATTCTTCATTGGTGAAATCATTTATCAGATATCATTTGATTAAACTAATTGATGAACCCACCCGATTTCATTTTAACCCAGCGCCACCCGCCTGACTTCAATTATTACCTAAGTTTTAGGGCCACCTCAACATTCCGTGACAAAATAATACCCAAAAATGACGTCATCATACTCTAGCTTCAGAATACTTTTTTTGCGTTACGAAATTTTGAGCCAAAGATATTTTGCAAAATGTTTACACCCCTAAAAGTGAATACTAAAATAAATTTCTTCGTTTCCCCGATCTCGTTTTTAGGTCCCTAGGCATAAAAATTTTTTTTTGTTAATCGCTACAAACCATTTTTTTGCTACTTCTATTTACAATTTGAGTTCGAGTTCCCCGAAAATGTCAACCCTTTGCGATCAATTCGAGTCGTCATTGGTTAAAAAGTTCGAACTTTCAAGTTTTACTCCGTTTTTCAATTCATCGACTTCAAAATCCCCATAAAAAAAATGTCGGACCGTCACGCAGCTTCCTCCCATCGACATATAGATATGGACCGATAATGCTGCCAGAAAACGTAAAATCGCAGTAGAAAGAGACAAGACTAGGTGGGTTTATCACTGTCTCACTCTCTCTTTCACGGAAAAGAGAGAGACAGAAGTAAACCCACCTAGTCTCCTCTCTTTCTATTACGATTTCACTTTTTCTCAAAATATTATCGGTCCATATATATATGTCGATGCTTCCTCCACGAGGTAGCCAAAAGAGTTGTTTACAGTTTACGTTACCGACCGAGCACGAAACGGCCGAAGCAACGGCCGTACCGACCTCTCTCCATTGGCCAAACGAACGCGTTATTCGGCAATGTTCGTCGATGATCGTCGCCGATATTGCTTCCAGCCAAACGACTTTCGCCCCGCCACGACGCCGACGCCCGGCGCCGCAAAGCCTCATGCCGCTATTCCAGTTGGCTGTAATACCCAGTACTCGCCAATTGCCAGTTATTCGTTGAATCCCGACGCAAAGTGACCTCCTACCGACGTTCGTTTTACCAAACCTCGTTGACTTTCCAACGATTTTACTTATTTCGCGAGAAACAAAACAAAGCAACAAAAATCCAAGATGGTGTACAAAGTTCAGTCTGTTGTAAGTCGACGATCATAAATCTCGTAATCGTTATATATATATATATATTTATATAAAATATATTTATGTCGTAATCCCGCGAAATTTTTTTGAGTCGCCAGTCGTTTGTTCGGAATTTCGAACGATTTTTGCGCAACGACGATCGACACCCGGAAGTCGGGGAACGATTGTGAATAATTGATCATCGTTGTGACCTTGATCGACGAGGGGACGGAACGTTGCGGCACCTGCTGGCTATTGGGTTTTTTCTTGTTACGCGACAAGTTGTAATTTTCCATTTGAAGAAAAAAAAAAACAAAAGTTTATCGTTGAGCCACGTGAAAATGGCGTTTAGCCGGTTTTATTCTAAATCGAGCCTGATTTCTTGATTGCCAATCGACGTATCCCGGATATGCCGTGATTTTGATAACCGACGATAAAAAATTTCACGTCTAACGAGCCGCTTATGACTCGTTCTTGGTCCGATGATAAGATTCTGAAAGTGCTTAATTTATGGAATGATAAAATGCATTGGGTGCGAAGTTTTGGTTTTAATGCGGAGTTGCGGATAAAATATTCGCGGCCGAGGTCGGAAACGCTTGCGGTTGTCGATAGGAGGCCGAATTCCAGCGGTCGAAGTTTCGTAGGGCATCTTGCGGCCGTTAGGCGTCGCGCGTGATGCATGGACGGAGTCCCGATTGAGTCTTGGCCCTTTTTAAGTTCGTGTAACTTTCAAATCATTCGCTGATGTATCGATGTTTTACCAATTGTTTTTTATTTTCTTCATGAGATGGGGGAATTTTTTTGATATTTAAGGCGAAGTGATACATCGTCGTTGGTAAGTAGATTAACCAAGAATCACGTGTGAATTGGCCAATTTTTTGCAGTACTTCACGCCAAAACGGCTGTAAGGAATTCGATGAAATTTGGTCGATCTACGCTCATCAAAAAAATTGAAGGAGCAGAAAAATTTTCCATTTTTTTTACGTGATATTTGCGTGACTGTAACTTAGCGAAAAATTGTCGTATTGAGATGAATAAGAAAGCATTTTCAAGCTTGACATGTCTAGTTTTGAAATCTTATGAGAAATTGGGCAAAAAAAAATTTCCAACAAATTTTCCGTTTTTCAGAGTTCTCCCCGGGATCGAACATTTTTTTTCTGATTTCATCAGTAACACAGTCACTTAGCCTGATTCTTTACCTTCGATTTGATTTTCTTATTTTTTCTGTACGACAATTTTTCGATGAGATATCGGAAGGTGAATGAAAAAAAAACATCTTTTTTCGTTTGATCATCGATATCTCATGAACCGGTAATCCTATGGCAAATCGAAATTGGACATTTTTTTTCGCGACATTTTTCTTGATTGTGCCATGATCAATGGCCAGGAAAAAAATTTCATCATAAGATTTCAAAGCTAGACGTGTCAAGCTTGAAAATGCTTTTTTATTCATCTCAATACGACAATTTTTCGCGAAGTTACAGTCACGCAAAAATCACGTAACAAAATGGAAAAGTTTTCTACTCCTTCAATTTTTTTGATGAGTGTATGTAGAATAGATCGCGGACCATTCCATATCTCATGTTTTCCGCAATAAAAATTTCAGATGAAGATTTTTTTTATTGTAAAGAAATCCGCAAAATTTTTTTGCGATTTTGAGAAAAACATGAGATATAGGTTGGTCCTTGATCGATTCTACATAGATCCACAAAATTTCGTCGAATTCCGTTCAGCCACGTGATTGTTGGTGAATCTGCTTAGCGATGGCGATGTCTTCGCCTTAAAGAAAAAAAATTCGGGCCATAGAGGGTTAACCTGATGGTTTCGATTATACCGATTATTCTATTATATTTTTCATTTGT
Organism: Sussaba pulchella; assembly: GCA_963971145.1. NCBI lineage: Eukaryota > Metazoa > Arthropoda > Insecta > Hymenoptera > Ichneumonidae > Sussaba > Sussaba pulchella. The sequence continues at coordinate 9,068,977 of OZ020172.1, forward strand.
TCGTCGAATGTCAGCAAAATCGCGATATCGTACTGGAAATAGAGGGTAATTTCCTGATGGTTTCAAAAATACTCAATCTTTATCAAAACACAACGGTTTAGCTGCGAACGTTCCATACCGAATAGAGCAAGTATCCCGTACGGAAATATTACCGCGATTATACTGAAATACTTTTATTTTTTCTTTAAAAAAATACCTTTTTCATACCGTGATCTCACAGTGTATTTAAATGGGAAATTACTCATTACATACGATAATTTTACGGTATAATTTCCGTATTTTTTCGTTTGAGCCAATACTTCTGGGAAAATATTTATTTTATACCGTTATTTTACAGCATGATTCTCGTATATTTTTAATACAAAAAATGTACGAATATAACGGTTTGATTCTAATGTAACCTTTGAGTATTCAATGATTCCTATATTGTATTATATTACCTACTATACATATTATTATTAATAATAATATTAATAATTTGATATCATTATTAATAATAATATTATTAATTTGATATTATTATTATTAATGATAATATTATTATTAATAATAATATTATCAATTTGATATTATTATTATTAATGATAATATTATTATTAATAATAATATTATTATTTTTAATAATAACATTATTTAATATTGATAATATATAATAATAATATTAACATTATTATTTTTGGATGGTATAATATCTTTAAGGTTATGCGATATCCCTTTCCCTCGTTCTCTCTAGCTCCATAGCGCTATCACTCGCACTCACGGCGACCTCATCGCATTCATGGCTATGGTATGATACTAGAAATAATGATTAATCATACTAAAAGTAAATGATATATTTGTGTATTCTCCGTACAAAAAATATACGAAAATTACGCCGTAATCTTACGGCATAAAAAAGAAGTATTTTTTCGGTAATATTAGTTTAAACGAAAAACTATACCGTTAAGCAAAGTATACCTTGAAATTATGTCACAGAATGAATAATTTTCCCTGCACAATCATCGTATAATTGCGGTATAAAATTTAAAAAAATTTCGGGGAAAGAAATCAAATATTCTATTATAATCGCTCCAATGTTTCCGTGTTACTTTCCGGGATACTTCCGGTATTTATTCGGTATGAATACGTTTGCAGCTACATCGTTGCCTTTTGGTATACATTAAGTATCTATGAATCTTATCTTTATCTGAAGATTATCGAAGGAAAACGCACGCATGCTCTATCGAAAGTATCGTGTCAAAAAAAAAAAAAGTGCTACAGGTAAAGATGACGAGTGAGATATCGTCTGTGAGCCGTCAGAGCGATGGCGTCATCGCTTCGACGGTAAGATCGAACAAAATGGTACCTCCAACGTTCGCACGTACGTAGCCATCTTTATGGCTGTGTTACGTACGTGTAACGTGCAAACCGCTCGAACACGAGCCAGCGGCTTCAAACTAGGACGATTTTCATTGGCCGACGAAGGCGAAGCACTCGTGCTTTCATTCTTGCTCTCGTGCCGTTCGGAAGCTCGCGATAATTGCGATTTTTCTCGCGCCCGCGTTCTCTCGTTATCGCCGGAAGTAACATTTTTAAGGGCCAATCCCGGTAATGAACCAAAGAGCGGATGTATTTCTGCGATCTTTCTTTTTTTTTAGCGAAGAAAGTTATCGGATTTTTTTGAAATATTTACCGCAGTTTGTTGATATAAGTAGAAGGGGAGAAAAATTTATTTATAGACATTTTAGGGTAGGTCTCGAAGTTCAGAATCTCATTCGGCCGAAAACGTATATGTTGATATGGTGGCGTAGGAAATAACCATATTCACGCGGTACAACTATCTTCTATGTATGGGGCATTCGTTGACAGATCGATCAACTTCTGTCGATCATTTTTTAGATCGTTTTCATAATTTTTTATTCGAAAGTACTCATCGAAAAAAGCGAGCTCAATTTTTTTCAAATTATAATTCATAAGAGTTCTGTGAATTTTTTCAGGCGAAAAAAAAAACGGACATTCTTTCATTTATTTTTTATTAAAAAAAAAATCTCAAAAAATATATTATTTAAAAATCTGAAAAAAATTGGGCTCGTTTATTTCGATGAGTACTTTCGAAAAAAAAATTATAAAAACGATCTAAAAAATGACCGCCAGAAGTTGATCGATCTGTCATGGAATGTCCCATATGTAAAACTGTTCCGTGACTGACTGACTGACAGACAACGCACAGCCTGAACCACTGAAGATAAAAACATGAAATTTGGAACATATGTTCCTTAGAGGGTGTAGCGGTCCACTAAGGAATAATTTTTCGAAAATCAACCCCTAAGGGGGTGTAATGGGGTGTGGGAGTTCGTGATTATTGTCACTGTATCTCTGGAACGGCAATAGATAGAGAGTTTAAATCTTGCATGGAAGTTCGGGTTACACAGTAGGTGCTTACCAAGAACGGATTTTTCGAAAATAAAATCCTGAGGGTGTAAAATGGGATTCAAACGTTTGTTCGGAAAATCGTATTCTCAGCGTCTCCTCTCTGTGCGGATCTTCGTATACTGTCTCTTTCTTATTGTTTTCGTATTGTGATTCGACGGGGGATGGCGGCGAAGGGCGGGTCGGAGGGCGACGGGAGGAGGAGGAGGGTAGATATTTCGCTGGCCTTAAAAAAATTAGACATTTCAACTTTTTTGCCGGCCTTAAAAATCTTGAAAAATGCAGCTTTTGTGCCGACCTTAAAAAGCTTAGAAAATTCAGCTTTGTTGCGGGCCTTAAAAGTCTTACGTTACGCCTCAAAATATTTATAAAAAAAAATGTCAACAACGAATGGTCGAATTATTTCGACGAATTATTTTCGGTCGAACGAATTGAGCGATGACGCAGCGACGTTTATGCCATTTGCACCGGCCTAAATTCTTGAAAGTTTTGCATCGAACGGCGTATTGTTGTCTTGGATGGTCGATAAGTCGACTGAAAAGATCACGCAATGGGCGAAATGCATTTCTTGCTGACCGACCATTTGTATAAAACGCTTCGATGACTTTTACACCGTTGTGTCCGTATGTCGCCCATGACTGAATTTGCTCAAACTTAAGAGAAGATTCTTAAGTTATTTGAGATGAAGGAAGATTACGATATCTCTGGCGCCGCGATCCGATGAACCTTTTTTTTTGGAACACCCTGAAATAAGCCTAAATCCAAGAATAAAACATTTCAATACTTCGCTTAGTTTTCGAGATATCGAATTTTCTTGTATGAAAAAAAGATTTTAATTTTGATAAAACAAGAAAACAAAATAATAAAAACAAATAACCTAAATAACCTTTAGGTAAGGTCATATAGGGTTTTCAGGTTAATTTTTTTTTTCAAACTCGTAATTTTTCGAAATTAAAAAATTATCTTGTACCCAAAATAATTCGATAAAAAAATAATAAATAATAAAATAAAATAAAATAAAAAAAATAATAATAAAAATAAAATAATGATATGATAAATAATCATAAAAATAAAATAAAATCATGATATGATAAATAATATAATATAATAATAATAATAATAAAATATCGAAATTTCTCATCTACGCCTTAAGGCTTATTCTGGGGTGTTCTACAATAAAAGTTGATAAAATCGTATCGCCATAAATATCGTAATTTCCTCGAAGAACGCTAATAAACATAAGCATTTCTGAAATAACCGCCGTCGAAGATCCGCGTTCCGAATGAATCACTTTTCACTCCGCCGGCAGCGCCGCCTGGCGGACAAGCGTCACCGAGCGGGTTATTTGCCAACACGCTGTTTGCAAAGGGTTCTCCACGTGGGATACCGCTTTTGCATCTTCCATCTCTCTCTCGCGGACGCATCGTTCCACTTGTTTCCGACAAGGACGCGCGTCTTCGTGACTCATTCGATAGAAGGACGATAGAGAGCCGATCGATCGGTTTACCGCAGCGACGTCCTACCATTCTTTTTTTTTTTTTCATTCCAATGACAGAAAGTTTTGCTTCGCGCGTTCCATGCGGAACTTTTCCAGGCTCAACGATTTTTGCTTCATTTACGGAGCAGAAATTGTATGTAAGACAATTCACGTTGGTACGACGAAACACGTAACTGCCGTTTTCAGCCGGGTGTCAAAAGCTGCGATTCTCAGCCAAGGTCTTAAGCTCAAGGTCGTGCAACGACGGTTGCAGGCGTTGGGCGCGCCAAGCGTTTGATTCCGGGGATGGAATTTGACGCCGAGAGTTGCGCGAATCAATGGAAATAGTTTTCGTTATTGTCCTCGGCATTGATCTCAACCCTAAAAGGTGTGAATCTTAAGGTGATGCGATACATCGCCGTCGGTAAGCAGATTTGCCAAGAATTACGTGCAAATTGGTAAATATTCTGCGATAATTCACGCCTGAACGGTTGAACGGAATTCGATGAAATTTTGTGGATCTATGTAAAATCGATCGAGGACCAACCTATATATCATGTTTTTCTCAAAATCTTGGAGGCCTTAAAAAACTTTTAAGACAATTCAGTTTTTTTTGCCGGTCCTAAAAAACTCAGCTTTTTCGCCGGCCTTGAAAATATTAGACAATCCAGCTTTTTTACCGGTCTTAAAAAACGTAGACAATTCAGCTTTTTTTCCGGCTTTAAAAAACGTAGACAATTCGGCTTTTTTGCCGGCCTTAAAAAATTTAAACAATTCAGCTTTTTTACCGGTCTCAAAAAATGTAGACAATTCAGCTTTTTTTCCGACCTCATTAGAATTTAGATCACTTCCAAGTCCTTGTTTCAAACATTTTGGTCCACGTGGGAACACGATAATAGCGGATACGGCGGGAGGTGATTGGAATGTTCATCGCGATGGCGCCTTAGGGTCGGATCGACCGTCCAAACGTGCGTCATACGTACCAATCGCTCATTAATAATTGAGACGTCCCACTTTTCAATTAATTTGGCATATCAATTCCCGACCCATCAGAATCTCGCCGTTCGCCAATGGGTTCTCGTTGCGATATCATGTTCTCGAAGAATTGTAAACGCACGATGTCCAGTCGAACGGAATGGACAAATTCTTTTACTTTTTTTAAACTAGAACTATTTTTTTTTTAAGTAGAATTCGTTTTTTCAAAACTAAAATTCGTTTTTTAAACTACAAGTAGTTTTCTTCTGAACTAGACATAATTTAAAAAAACTGGAATAAGTTTCTTCAACTAAAACTAGTTTTTTAAAGAACTAGAGCTCTTTTGAAAAATATTTCATGTCCATAAGTGGTTCGATTCGCAATTCCCAAACTAATAGAAAAATTAGCTTTGATGAAACTTGAAAAATATTATTATATTATTATATCATTATATTATTATATTATTATATTATTATATTATTATATTATTATATTATTATATTATTATATTATTATATTATTATATTATTATATTATTATATTATTATATTATTATATTATTATATTATTATATTATTATATTATTATATTATTATATTATTATATTATTATATTATTATATTATTATATTATTATATTATTATATTATTATATTATTATATTATTATATTACTATAATATTATATTATTATATTATATTGTTCTCGTAGTGTTAAAGATCGCCAGGATTCGTTCTAAACTGAAGAAAATCATAATTTTAGACAAAATGATCGGTAGATAAATGATAAAATGAGAGGACAGTGACGTACAGACGGACGGACAGACCGCAACCATACGCGTTCCTAGATTTTTACAGAACCGTAATATAATAGAAAAGTATAGCTCACGATTCTCCATTAATCCATGAATCCTTATTTTCCTAATAAACCTAGAAAATTACACTTCAGGCAAACTTTTACTATTTAAAATGACGATTTTGCCGAAACTTTGATCACGCAGTTATTCGTATTTTTCGTCCATTATGCCTATTATTATTTTTTTTATAAACCACGAGATATTCTTCGAACCAATAATTTTGTTTATAATATTCTCGTTAACGAGTTTGGTTTCTTCTTTCTTCTTCAGGAGGATATGAAGGCGAAATTGACCGAAGCCGGTGATAAGCTGGTGGTCGTCGATTTCTTCGCACCTTGGTGTGGACCTTGCAAAATGATCGAACCTCTGTTGGTCCAACTTTCCCAGGTTAATTGAATAAATATTAAACGCGATCATATGATTGAAAATTAAAAAAAAAAAAAAAAAAATATACAAATAATAAAAATGACAAATCGCTAACGTTTTCGTCGAATTGCGCAGGAAATGCCGGAAATCGTTTTTCTTAAGGTGAACGTGGACGACATTGAGGACCTCGCGACGGAATACGGCATTGAGAGTATGCCGACCTTCATATTCATCAAGCACGGCAAACAGGCGAGTGAAAAAAAAAACATGATTGAACAAATAAAAAATTGGTTTTGCCAGAATTCAATTTTCTAATTTATTCTTTTTTTTTTTGCCAACGTTTTGTAATGTTTTGTATTCATTTTTTCGTGGAATTGAATTTTGTTTTAATGGATTTGATGGTGAAAAGGAGGAAAAATTAACAATATCGAGTGAGAAGTTGAAAGAAAAATGGTGGAATTTTATGATTTTGTTCTTTTTTCGACTTTGTTTATTGAGTCAAATTTATTGCGAGAATTTTTTTAATAATTGACCGGAGAAGCGCTGAAGAAAAAATCATTAGCGGTAAATCAATTAAGGGATGAGAAAGAAATTATTATGCATTTTGAAGCAATTTCACGTACTTGATTAAACTCTAATCAATATATTAGAGACAATAGAATTGCATACAACCTAATAAATTTTGCGTATGAAAAAATAAATAATATTCTCGATTAAAAATCACGAGATTATTATAAAAAAAAAAGGAAACAAAACAAAACAATAAATATATAACTTTTTATCAAACTAGACGTAAAAATTAATGCCCAAAAATGATTCAAAAAAATAAAATTTTGTGACTCCATTAAAAATTATTATAAAAAGAAAATCAACGAAAACGAAATAAAAAAAAATATATATAAAATACCGAACTTTTTCTACAAACTAAACGTCAGAATTGAATGCTAAAAAAGATTTCAAGATATCAAATTTTCCCACGCCTCAAAATCGTTTACGCAACGATTCGTTCTTAAACATATTTACAATCTTTCACGTGATTACAGTAAAAAAAAAAAAAATAAGTTTTATATTTTTTTACAGCTGTTTTCGTTCGCGGGCGCCAATCTGGAAAAAGTTAAGACGCATATCGCGGAGTTTAAGTGAACAGACGTAGCAGACATCGATCGATCTACAATCCGATAAAACCGTTACAATGTAAAAAGACAAAAAAAAAAAAAAAACAACCAAAATGCCACACTTTTTAATTATATAATTTTTTTTTCTCAATTATTCCCAGTGTGTCGTAGAATACAAAAAAAAAAGAATCAAGCTTTTGTGCGCTGTTGTCGTGTGTTTTTGTTAAAAAAAAAAAAAAAAAAAAAAAAAAACGTCACAGGATTATTTGTGCGCCGATAAAAAATCGCGAATATGATTTACATAATTTTTTTTCTTACACGATTGTTGCTTATGAGAATTCACTGAAACGATCAGCTTATTAAATTTACAATATTACCGATTTTTTGTGTACTTCTTAACGTTCCCTGTGTTCCAACTGCCGCATTAAGGGGGAGCGTCCGAGTGAACGGTGGAAAAAATAGTGGATTTTAGAAATGATTTTTTTTTTTTTTAGAAATAAATTTTTTTTAGATTAAAATGATATCAAAAGACCATTGTTGGATTTTATCTGGATTCGTTTTAAACGAGAGAATAAAACTTTTGAGCCTGATTAGTGTATCATTGGGTCGATCAAATCATTGGGTCGAGAAAATTGGCCTATGCCAATTTTTTTACGGCAGTTCATTTGTTTATTGTTACTTTTACAATGAATAAATTCCGGAAACTTTGTAGGTATTTAAAAAATTTTATCTCAAAGTAGAAACCTTGAGCTTAATTCGGGAATTTTTCCCGATTTTTAGGATGTTTTCTTTTTTTTTTAAACCTTAAGTCGATTTGACCCCACGATACACTTACGGGATGCAAAAAAAAATAAAATGATACATTTATCTCGTTAAAAGTATAGTAATTGCTCATTTCGGAATAAGAATTGTACCTAAATTTGCCATAGATGATTTTTATTGGCGTTCGTTATAATTTTGGTGAATGGACCAGTCAAAAGCTACAATCTAAATTTTTTCCGGTTTCTTAAATCGATAATTTAGAAATTAGAGGGTAAGGGAGATCATTTTGATGACGACTTTGAAAGCGAATATTTCGTTACTGATGGGTTGAAATAAAAAGGTCTTACAAAATTTTTAATTGCATTTGCGGAGACTTTTCGTGGATTAATTCGATTAGTATATCATGGGGTCGTTTTGACCCGGCCGAAATTTCAAAGTTTTCGCATTTTCCTGCAGCTAATTTGTTTATTGATATTTTTACAATGAAAAAATTTTGGAAACTTCGTATTTAAAAATTTTATCCTAAAGTAGAAACCCTGAGCTTCATTCGTAAATTTTTACAGATTTTTAGGATGATATTCTTAATTTTTTTAAAGCCTCGGATCGTTTTGACCCCACGATAAGAGTGCAAAAAAAAAAAAAGGACTAATACACCAATCGATAAAAAATACACCTTAATGGGAAGAGCCAATAAAAAATTTCGATTTAGCTTTTTAATCTTCGGGAGGAGAATGAAAATTTTTTTTTCCGTTATCATTTCTATTTTTGCGTAATCGATCTTGATCGATTGTGTACTAAAAATTCATTTTAATCGGTATACAAATGAGACAATGAAAGGACGAACGAGAGAAACGGTCGAACTGACGAAATCCATGAGGGTTCCTAAGGTTTCTACGGAATTCTTAAAATTAACAGCTCCAGCGTTCAAAAATTAAATTTTAAATTAATTTTAAATTAAATTAAAAAAAATTAATTAAGAAGAATTAATTCAACGAATTCGTTCGGTGAACATTCTCCGCCCATAAAAAAATGTCCTTTGATTCTGGCATTGACATCAAAAGCACATTCTTTCCAATCCTCAAGCAGTCACAAAATTTTAAATGAAACTAAAAAAATCTTTCTCAAAAATATTCATCAAACTAACAAAATTTCGGCTTCAAACTATTTTATTTCAATTTTTCACACGTGAAATATTTATTATTTCCAATACCCGCCACTAACCAATTTTTTCTTACAACGTAAATATATAAAATTGCCGAGAATCGATGACAGAAGTGAATTTTTTATTACGATAAACGTTTGTGAGGAAGCAATGAGATAAAATTGATCACGTCGCGATAACGTCGAATTATTTCCAAGGTTGTCGCGAAAGAGCGATGAGGCATGATTCATGATAAAAAATAATCTATATTTGTTGTCGATAAGATACAGTTTTGTACATAAATTACGAGTCATCGAATTTATACGCAAACCGGCAAACTGTTGGCCACGAAACTTTGTGACGTTTGATTGTGGGTTTTCAAGTAAACGGCGAAAGCTCCGGTGCCGGTTTTGCACGGTTGGCCGAGCATCAAACGGCTGGACGGTGACACCAAATCGTCCTGTTTGCCTGTAAAGATTCAACGATGACGAACGAACGAACGATTCGATCGAAAAAAAATCGTGGATACGATTTTAATCGCTCCGAAGTCGATGAAAAAAAAATCCAAGGATAGAATTTGAAAAGTACGAAAAAAATTCTGGATAAAATTGGAGAGTCGGGCGACGGCCTTGAGGGGTGCCTCTGAGCGACCGAAATTTCTCGTTTCGATTGCGTGATTTTAATCTATTGGCATATATCAATTTTCCATATTTTCTGTCGGTAAAGTGGACGAATTTTAGACCGAAAAAAAAAAAAACATTTTCCCTGACTGAATTAAATCCGATAAAATTGGGGAATGTTATTTTTTAAGGTTTCGGCATCACATAACAATAATAATAATTATTATTATATTAATAATGATATATACATATAATAATATTATAATGATAATAATAATAATAACTATCATTATAATAATAATAATAATAACTATCATTATAATAATTATTATAATAATGATAATTATCATAATAATACCTAATTATTATTATGATAAATTATGTGTAAAATATTATAATATTGAAATTATATTGTTATTTCCGTGAAATAATAATACTTATAATAATAATGACAATAATAATAATGACAATAATAATAATGATAATAATAATAATAATAATAATAATAATAATAATTATTATTATTATTATTATTATTATTATATGATTATAATAATATAATAATAATAATAATTATTATTATTATTATTATTATCATTAACCTAAATAATAATAATAATTATTATTAAATAATAATAATAATAATAATTATTATTATTATCATTAACCTAAATAATATTAATAATAATTATTATTATTATTATCATTAACCTAAATAATAATAATTATTATTATTATTATTATTATTATTATCATTAACTTAAATTAATTTAAAAATAATAATTATTATTAAATAATAATAATAATTAATAATAATTATTATTATTATTATTGCACGGAAATAAAAATTCCCCATCCCAAAATTTCCCATTCCGACTGCATGATTTTACTCTACCAGCATATGTCAATTTTTCATATTTTCCGTCGGTAAAGTAGAAAAATTTTAAACCGAAAAAAAATCTGACCGAATTAAATCCGATAAAATTGGAGAATGTTATTTTCTACGGTTTCTCAGCATTGCTGAGGAGCCTTAAAAAGCGGATCAATTAAGGTGATATGATTACCTTGAAGCGTTGCGTTTTTGAGAAAATTCAGCGAACTTTCGAAGCTCATTTGTTGCAAAGGCGAGGCCGAATCTTCCATGCCTTTGCGGCTCAACGGTTGAAACGTTCCGTCGAAAGTCATGTAATCGGCTATCAACGACAGATGTCTCGAATCAACCGTAATTCCGTACATCTTGAAGACATCCTTGACTTCTCGAAGTATTACTCTGTTTGCCGCTTCGATGCCGTATGTTTGCGATATGCCGTAAATATCGTTGGAATAAAGTCTTCGAAGATCCAAAGTTTCCGCGTATTTGAACATTTCCTGGGAAAATAAATTTCACGGTATAATTTGGAGTAAAAAAAATTAATTCGGGTTATTTCAGCTTGTTTCATTGTCTTGAAAATGTCGTTTTTTCTTAATAAAAAAAGGAGTGCTGAGGATATAAGGACTGTTTCTTAGTATTGGTATGGGAGACTTCGAAATTGGCATGAGATGACCCATACATTTATTTAGATTTTTTTTTTTTCGTGATGGTAGGTTTTATACCCGTTAATAAGACGGACGATTAAAATTTTTCTCATTCTCGTGAATAAATTAAGAAGGGAATTTGATAATAAATTATACATTTGTTGCACTTTATCGTTCATCTGATTCTAATATATTCTTATCTTAAAAAATGTATATTGTTTCTAAGATATTTTTGAATCGCACTTACGACTATGTTCAATCCATCGGTTTTCAATATCGTTTCGCCGCTGGGATTTTGAAACGTGAACGCGCGTTTGATCGCCGGAGTTTCCCACAAAACTACTTTGTCGGCCGTTGTTCTGAGTATCGTCGGCATGTCTATGCTGATCATCTTAAGAGGCAACTGAAAACGGCAACATTTTTCTTTTTAAACCACAATTCATTGCATTTTTCACGCTGGAAAAAATCATAATCTTTGAGAAAAACAAAAGAAAATAACAATTGAATATTAAAGTCGTGGCCTCGAAATTTCCGTCAAACTTTAATTATAAATTTTTGATGCATTGATTAATCGTCAATTCGTGAACAGGAAAATATTTTTTTACGACGTGACTTTGCGATAATTCAAATAACAAATGAACTTGAAACAAATTTGGATATAGACAAATGGTTACAGAACAATTGAGAATAACGAAATAATGTTAATAATAATAATTATTATATGAATAATGATATATACATATAATAATATAATATAAAATTAATAATAATAATTACTATTATTATTATGACAATTATTAAAATAATGATGATACTAATAAAAATAATAATAATATTAATTATTATTATTATTATTATTATAATGATAATAATAATAATAGTTATAATAATAATAATAATGTCAATTATTATTATTATCATAATTATTATAATAATGATAATAATAATGTCAATTATTATTATTGGCATAATTATTATAATAATGATAATAAAAATTCTTATTATTATCATTATGATAATTATTATAATAATGATAATAATAATAATAATAATTATTATTATTATAATAATTATAGTAATGATAATAATAATAATAATAATTATTATTATTATTATTATTATTATAATTATAGTAATCATAATAATAATAATAATAATTATTATTATTATAGTAATCATAATAATAATAATAATAATAATTATTATTATTATGATAATTATTATAATAATTATTACTATTATTATTATGATATTCATAATAATAATAATAATAATAATAATAATAATAATAATAATAATAATAATAATAATAGTGATTATTATTCATCATCATAACAATAATAATAATAATAATTATCATTATCAATAGCAATAACCATAACAAAAAAAAAACTAAAAACAAATAAATAAAAAGAAGAAGAAAAATTTCGACGATAAATAATTTCCAAAACCTTTCGTACTCACCCAAAATTTGAGTTTGCACCAAAGCCATTTCCCATCATCGTAATCGTAATCAATCGCATACGAGTACATATCAACGACGTCTCTCTTCCTCTGTTCCACGAATAAATCGTCGGCTCCGCGATTATTCGCGATCTCCACCACCTCGTCGTCCTCGTCGTCCAACGATTTACCGATCAAATCGTCATCCCGCGTTTCATCGTCGTCCCCTTCGATCGCCGCCGCATCGACGATCTCCTCGTCCTCCGGATCCTCGTACTCCTGATTTTCCCGATGACGCGACAACGATCTCGAAGCCGTTGCATCCGCGTCTTCCGCAATTTCATCCTCGTCCGAAGATTCGTGCAATTCACCCAAATCCGAACGTTTTTTAATCCTCGAAGTCCCCAAATCCCCATCGTCGTTATCCAAATCCGCATCGTCATTAATTCTACTTCTCTTCCTATCCTCCTCGATCTTCAACAACGTTCCCTTGATCTTACCAATTTTTTTAATCTCTCGAAACATTTGTTTGAAAAACATTCGTTCCGTCAGTTCAACGATTTTCCTCGGATCAACGGAAAATTCATTTTTGTAACATTTGTGAGACAAAAAATTAACCGTTATCTCGTATTCCAACCTTCTATGAGGATTTTCTTCCATTTTACGATGAATTTTCACGTTTTTCAATACATCGCTCAAAATACATTTGGTCAATTTTAATCTCAATTTTTTGGCTCGTCGATCAAAATTTTTCAAATTATTTTTAAACGGTATTTCCATGGACGGAGTTTTGATGTTTTTCGACGCCATCATGAGAATTTCGCGCAAACGTGGAATACCGAGAGTAACGTTCATTTCACCGCGACCGGCGAAATGAAATGTATTCAAGGTCATTTGCGTCGACGGCTCGCCGATGGATTGAGCGGCCAAAAGACCGACGGGTTCGCCGGGTGGACAAATGCTTCTCATTACTTTCATACTCATCAAATCTCTCATTTCATTTTTATCGATCGTTTTTAATCCAAGTTTTTCGTTATTGATCAAATAATCATCGATCAATGATTCCAAACGTTCCGTTAAAACGCCGAATTCGCAATCTTGACGATAAATCGACGCAACGGGATCCGGACACGGCGCGCATTCATTAGCAATACGTTTTTTAACATCCTCATCGGCTTTGAACCATTTTTTCATCAATGAAATCGCCGATTTCGATCTACCGCTGTTCGAATCGATATTTTTATTTTTCGAACTGTTCGGATTCGCATTAATGGCCGAAAATCTTGTAAATTCGCTCGTAAGTTTTTTCGTAACGTCGTTATTTTTATTTTTCCATTTACGAATTTTTTTCAATAATTTCGCGATTTCACGGGTTGAAGAAGATTTTTTCAAATGATCCACGAGATTTGGATCAACGATTGCGTTACGATTTTCCACGATAAAATTCATTTGTTCGCGACGAATGAAACGTGAATTTGGAATATCTAGACCGTCTTCGCCGTAAGAAGTTTGCACGAGGCTGCCGTCGGAATCGCGAACCGTTCCGTCGTAATTAATCGTCAAACCTTCGAGATGTTTGATCAAACAACGTTGAAGATAACCCGAACGCGATGTTTTGACAGCCGTGTCGATCAAACCTTCGCGACCGGCCATGCAATGAAAAAAAAATTCTTGCGGTTGTATTCCCGTCATGAATCGTCCGTCTATAAAACCTCCCGATCTCGGGGTTGGATCCCAAGCCGGAAAACTCGGCAAACTTTTGCCATTTATCATCAATGGCGGTCTTTTGCCTTCCAATTCGATTTGTCCCAACAAACAAGAAATTTGCATCGTATTAACCGTCGAACCTTTAGCACCCGATTGTACCATCAATTGTAAATTATTGTCCGGAAATTTTTTTAACAAACCATTCGGCAAACAAACTTTATTTATATCGTTCGTAAAAATATCCAAAGACGTTTTGTATTTACGATCAACGAGATTGCGAAATTTTGGATTATTCGCGTAACGTTCTTCCATCATTGTTTCGACGATCGTTCTTGGGGTTTTGTCGTCAACTTCGACGATCGAACGTTGAACGTCGTCGCCGATTTTACGACATTTGTCGATTATTTCACGACGTTTTTTATTGCTACGACGTATCAATAAAATATCTTCTATGCCGAGTGTAAAACCGGATATTTGAAGATAAGATTGAAACAATTTGCCGAAAGCGCTGAGAATTTTGCTGGAACACGAACCACCGTAAAGTTCGTACATGCAATGAACCAATCCGTATGTCGTTGCGCCGTAATGCATTTTGTCCAATACACCGGACAATAATTCACCGTTTCTTATGACAACTTCGGTTTCGGACATTGTTTTCGTATCTTTGAATTGCGAACCGTATTTCCATGATCGTGGTTTTTTCGTTTCCCATTCTTTTGCGGAAATTTTCGTCGAAGCTGTCAAATTTATTCGCGCTTTACCTCTGGGCGTTAGATTGATCATTACGGTGGAAATTATTTGTTTTCCCGACCATAATTTCACGGGTTTTACGATAGCTGGTGGTAATAAAACAATTTCACCTTGCGAATCACCGATCGAGGAATAAACGAGTTGCATGTAATCTTCGCGATTAAAAAATTTTCCTCTAACGGTTAATTTGACACCGGAAATCATGTGATCTTGTATGAGACCGCTCAATGGCGTGCCGTCTTTTGGCACGAGATATTGATTCGATACGTTCGCAATGTTATAACCTTCGCTACGCGCGAGCTCGTTTTGTGGAAAATGCGCGTTCATTTCGTCACCGTCGAAATCAGCGTTGTAAGCTTTGCAATTGGCGTAATGCAATCGTAATGTTTTTTCACCTTTGAGAATACGCGCTTTGTGCGCCATTATACTGGGTTTGTGCAACGTCGGTTGACGATTGAGCAACAACATGTCGCCATTTTGTAAATGGCGATGAACGATTTTTATACCGTTGAAAAATTTTGTTGTTTTGTCGTTTGACGTTAAAAGACGTTTAGCTATGGCTTCCAAGTGAGTTTTGTCGGTTGCGTTGAGACGTTTTACAAAACCATCTTCGCCTTCGATCATTACCGCGCCCGGATGAACGTTGGGACCGTTTATTATCAATTGACGAAGTTCGGTTACGTTCCATGGTGTCACGGGAACGGGATAGGTTAGTTTTAGGGCGAATGCTTCGGGTATGCCGATTTCGTCGATGTTTAGATTGGGATCGGGTGTTATTACGGAACGTGCCGCGTAATTAACGCGTTTTCCCATCATGTGCATGCGTATTATTCCTTCTTTTTTTTCGATCACTTGTTTGAGACCTTGACAGTTCGCGGAATCTGTGGTTTTGCTCATTTCGCGATCCATCAGGTGATCCACGTTGGCTTGCAAGCTTTGCCAAGCGTTGTGGAGTTTTTCTACGGCGGTTGAGCCTTTTATTTGGTCGAATACTTGCTAAAAATGGTGATTATGGTGGTTTTTTTTCTTTTTTTTTTTTTTTTTGGGTTTTTGGGGTTAGGTCGGACATCGCCGTCGGTAAGGTAGATTTGGCGGAAATTTAGGGTAAATTGAGAAATATTCTGTATTAATTCGCGCCTGAACGGCTGAAGGGTATTCGATAAAATTCGATGGATCTATGTAGAATCGATCGAGGACCAAACTAGAGCTCGTGTTTTTCTCGAAATCGCAAAAAAATTTCGCGAATTTTTTTGCAAGAAAACAAAATCGTGCACTTACACTTACGCATGGGATTTTAAAGAATTTACCTCCTCGTGGTACATCCTGGATAACGCTAAAATAATCAATTGAAAAATTGTGTTCTAACCTAGAAATTATGAACTTTATCGAAAAAAGTTTCCGACTAAAGTTGTCAGTTTTGATATGACAACATTTTTGGTGTGAAGGAATAAGTATGGTTCCATTTTTAAGAAACATGTTAGCCATCTTAACACCGCCATTTTGGATTTTGGAGCAAAAAAAAATTTTTTTTGTACGTCCCCCTTCGGGCCCTTCAAGTTTTATCATACTCAATTCTTGATAGTAGTATTTTTCGAGATAAATCAAGTGTAAGATTAAAATGGGACACCCGGTATGTAGAATCGATCAAGAAGCAACCTATATCTCATGTTTTACCCAAAAAAAAATTTCAGACGAAGATTTTTTTTATTGCCAAAAAAATTCGCGCAATTTTTTTGCGTTTTCGAGAAAAACACGAGCTCTAGTTTGGCCCTCGATCGATTCTACATAGATCCACCAAATTTTATCGAATCCCCTTCAGCCGTTCAGACGCGAATTAATACAGAATATTTCTCAATTTACCCCAAATTCCCGCCAAATCTACCTTACCGACGGCGATTTATCGCTTCACCTCAATCGATCATGCGGACGTTGATCATGGTTCGTTCAAATTTTACATACCCTTCCTTCTTCCGGAAGTTGCGTCGTGTCGCCATCTTGAATCGTTTGTATTATGTTTCTCAGCACGAGACAATCCTGAATTATGGATTTGTAGAGCTGCGTTTGGGGATGTTCGATCATTTGGCCGTCGAGAAAATTCACCGGACGAACTATCGGTGGTAAAACCGGTATGACTTCGAAGAAAAATATATCCGTCGGATTTTCCAAATCCGCGGTTTCCAAACACGGTATTATGTCTTTCAAAATTTCGTTCTCGTTTTCCCACAATTGACGAAGATATTTTTTCGATTGATCCGGCAACAACAGAATCGTTTCCAATTTGTGAATCACACCTTGAGAGACGTTCCTGAAACATTAGAACGGATTTTTTTTTGGCTCGACATTTCATACGAAAATTTGTTTTTCAAAATACAAATTGTCGACATACTAAAAAATAAATAAATTACTAAATTCAACAAAAAAAGAAGAAAATAACAATGTTATCAATGACGATATCGATATTGGTATTTATTTTATTATTGTTTATTAATTTCTTTTTTGTTATTTGCAGAAACAAAAAGAATCCACTCGAACATAAAGAAAAAAACAATACAAATTGTTGGCATCCTTTTTTTTAAAATAAATTCGTAAATTCAACAGAGAGAAAAAAAAATAATAATAATATTATTAATAACGATATTGATATCAATAAAATATTCATATTGGTATTTGTTTTATTATTGTTTATAATTATTTATTTTTCTGTTTTTTGAAAAAACAAAAAAAAAAAATGCACTCAAAGTAACTTGACGTGAATGTTAATGAGTTCTTATATTATTATTTCATTAATCATTATCGTTTTTTATATTAATATCAATACCGATAACAATCAACAATAATTAATTATAAATAAATCATTTAGAATTTTTTATGGTTTATTATTGGCAAAAATAGGTTTTTGCCAATAAATCCGGATAGTATCGTATGTTACTGTACGATCGATAAAATAATACTCGACAATTATTAGACAGATATAATTACCCTTTCTTTTACATTATTTTTTTGAGATATTAGTTTGTCCAACAATTCTGTTCCAAAAAGAGAAAATGTCAAAAACTTTGGGTAAATATTTTTTGTTCTAACAAAAATCAATAGACAAAATAAAATAATGATAATAATAATTCATTATCATTAATAATGTTAATAATGATGATATTTAATTAACGATAATAATAATAATCTAATAATATCATAACAATATGATAATTTAATAATATTATTACAGATTATAACAATATAATAATTTAATATTATTACACATTATAATTATATAATAATAATAATAACATCATTGAATAATTGATAATGATAATAAAATATTGATATTAAGATTTACATTATTATTGCTTATTAATGATTATTTATTAATCATATGTTTTTGCAAAAATAAAAAATATTTACCTAAAGTAACGTTTTTATTCATCAAGTATCTGTCTCGAAAATAAGTATTAATACTACTATTCAATCTTCTTCAGTTTTCATATCAAACAAGCAATGATAGCAATTGATTCATTGCAAATAAAAATAAAAAAATAAAAAAGTTCTCTCTCCGCTCGTTTGTTTATTATTGGAAAAAAATGATTTTTATAAAATTTCGAAAACCGTCGAACGTTGCTCCGAGATGGATAAAACAATACTCACGGACTGGTGTTGACAGGATTGCTGGTCGTCATTATCTTGTTCCCCAAAATGCTGACTTTCGTTATGGGATTTTGACAATGAATGCACAATTTACCCGGTTTGTACTGTCTCAAAACGTTTTCCACGTAATTGTGCCATTGGGTGTTAAAATTTTTGGTATTGAGGGAGATTTCGTCTTCGGAACGCGCTAAAGAAAGATCGAATCGTTTTCTGCTGCGAAGGGTTTCGACGTAAGTTTCTATGATGTCGCTCAAAAATTCTGCTTCCGCCTCGTTTATCTGATTCATGTTCGACACCGCAGCCGATACTTCTTGATCCAAACCATCGAGATCGCTGTAAAAACCTTCCTGAAGAAGTTTGAGCTTGGCTCGCAGCAGCAGTTTGGCGTGAATCGGTATTTGCAGGGCGAAACATTTCAAACACGCAAGTTTTATCAGCGTGCAGAGAACTTTGTGAAACAGAGGATTTACGACGGGAACGGGCAGATCTATGTGACCGAAATGTCCGGTACAACGAAATACGGTCTCTCCGCAAGTTCCGCAGGGATCGGAAGTCTCCTTCGAGGGACCTACAGAGTCGTTGAAGAAGAAAAGAAGATTCGTGTTGGTTACGAATACTCGACGATCATCGAATTTGAAATTATTCATAGGTTTTTGCTTTTTCGCAGAGGAATCTGGTTCTTAAAAATTGAAGATACTGCGAGAATTTTCCTCCGTGAGGAAGCCGGGGAGATTTATGATATTTCTAGCCCCACAAGTTGAAGTTTTATAGGAGAAAACCCGCAAAATAAGCCTAAAAACAGGAATAAAAGATTTCAATGTATCAAATTTTTATGTATGGATTTTTTTTTTCTTATTTAAAAAATTGAGAAAACAAAAATTAAATTAGGAAAAATAAAAACTGAGGAAGATCAAGAATTTGCGCGAGAGAAAAAACATTGTTATAATTTCGTAAGAATGTAAATAATCAAAATTGTTTAGAAAATATAAAATAATTCAAATTCAAAGCTAGAATGATAATTACATTTTTTTTTTGACATTAAAGAAACAAAAAAATTATAATTTAAAAAAATAATAACCCGCAAATCTAATATAACCCAACCTAGATTTTTATGATATGTTTTTTTTGTCATTTTCTTAATTTTTCTAAATAAAAAAGAAAAATATTATAGGAAAAAATTTAATATCTCAAAAACTGAGCGAAGTATTTAAATTTTTTATTCTTGTTTTGAGGGTTATTTTAGGATGTTCTACAAGAGAAGTTCATCAGATCACAGCGTTACAGATATCGTCATTTTGCCACGAAGCCAGAATCGTCATAAATTATTTCCTCACGAAGGAAGATCCGCAAAAATCTTCAATTCTGTCAAAGCAGCTCGCAAATATCAACTTGCGGCTTTCTCAAATCCCTAAGCGACAATTTGCAAGTTTCAACTTGCAGCTACTTTCTTCCGCCAACAAAAAACAACAAAAAAACAGATTTATAAAATACTTTCCGTACTAAAATTTGTTGAAAAATGGGAAAAAATAGGTAAACAATATTTTATTCAAACGAAACTTGGCTTTGATTTTTAAAAAAAATATATCAAGATATTGCGGTTTTATGTTCCACAAAAAAACACAAATACGTCAGCGAATACGTAAACTTTATCGAATTGTTAATTTTTTTCTTGCCATCCCTTACCGAGCGCATTGTCGTAGAGTCCTCCTTTGAGCGGATGCCCCAAAATATTGAAGGACAAGGGCGTGCATATTTTGAGAACGCTCAAATTTTTTATGTCCTTGGCTGTGAAAACCGAAAAAACGAGTCGCTTCGGATCCAAATGTTTCGGTATATTGGCTTTGCGATAATCGTTACCGGCTGTACGAAAACTCATACTTGATTTTTATTATTTTTATTTGATTTCATTGAACAATAGTTTTCTTTGTTGATTCGTTCACGATCGCAGGTTTTACGGTTATTCGTTGAATCTTCGTTTTTTTTTTTTTTGATTAATCGTTTAGATTGTTTCGGTGAGTCTTAGGCGAATGACAGACCACGTGCGAATCACGAAGATTTTCATCTTGAATACATGAACATTTTTAGGTTATGTTGATGTGGACGGTCACGGAATAAAGATTTATGTGAAATGAGTTTGTATGTTAGATTTTGGGACTGGGATTTAATGTCGCTTTTGCCTGCTGGATGGCGCTACACGTTCTATCGGTGTGTCATACGCACGGAAGACATTAAGGGGGGGGGGGGCGTAAGGTTAATTCGGGGAAAAAGAAGCTGATGTTTTCAAGATTTTTTTCTGGCGATAAAAATAGTGTAAATTTATTCAATCAATTTCCATATAATAATACAACATTTAAACAATATTTTCCTAAATTTTCATTCCAAAATATTGAAAATTAAACGGGCGACAGTGAATCTCCGGAGACGCCTCGGAAAAGTCCGTGTTCACGATAACGCAAAATCTACTGGACCAATCGTTTTGAAATTTTGCACACTACTTCTTCACATAATTCACCAGGTATTGTCGAGCCTTTTTTTTTTCAATAATTATTAATTTTACAGCAAAAAATTAGCTGATTTTTATAGCGAAATTCGGTTTTTTTGCTTCCAAGTGCTACGAAAAAATCAAAAATAAAAAATCCCTTCGTGATTACCTCGAGAAACATCTCATTTAACGAATGCATTTTGATTTTTTTGTTTTAGATGATTCTTTTGCGAGTTATGATGAACACCGCAAAGCAACTTTTTTTCGAGGCGCCTCCGGAGATTTACTGTCACCCGCTTAATTCTCAATATTTTAGAATGAAAATTTAGGAAAATATTGTTGAAATGTTGTATCATTATATGGAAATTGATTGAATAAATTTATACTATTTGTATCGCCAGAAAAAAAATCTTAAAAACATGCTTCTTTTTTGCCGAATTAACCTTACCCCCCCCCCCCCCCCTTAAGGCCTTATATACGTCCAGAATTTTCAAAAAATCGATATATCTTTTTTGACAGATTGTTCTCTATAGTTTTAGACTTATTCCTGTGACAGTCGGTTGTAAAAATTCCCCATAGATCCAAAGTTATGGTAGAAAATATGACTGCCCGACGAGAGTATGGTGCGAGCAGGTAGCTGTCCTTTGTTTGAAACGGTTGACCGTTACTTTCGAAAAACCGCAAGAAATAAACAAAAACAATTAATTACCGACAAGGAAGGCATACAATACGAAGCCGGAATGGGAGATTAAACGTAAGTTTACAAAACAAATAAAGAATTCATAAAGTTCTTGCTTTAGCTGCGCGCGACTTCGAGCAAGACGTACTTAAAATTTTAAAAAAGGAGTTTTCTCGAAACTACTTTATCCGCCATGGTCGGCATGATAGCTCATACAGTTTTTAATATTTTTTTATGCGATAATATAATAACGCAATATAATTTAACAATTTGTGACGGCCTGCTACCTCATCAATTTAGTACTAACCATAACGTCAGAATTTTATTGTTGTAAAAATTCATTCAAAATTGTTCTTTTAAATTTCCTTCGAAATAATTTTAAATCCTTTACATTTAAATTTCATTTCACATCCACTGATTTCCATGATTCTTTACATTATCAATCAATAAATAACCGCAATAGATAAATCAATGAGGTTTCTTTCGGAAATTATTTTCTCCTAACCAAATCCCCAAAGTCACACTGTAGAGGACGATCACCGGCTACCCAGCGACGAAATAAAAAACAAATCCCAACGCTTCTCGTAAAGGGTTTATCAGTCGCGTGTGAGACCGCTCCGCACGTGTGACAACGATGTTGTCAGCGAACTTCCGCAATCGCCGAGTGATGGATAAAAACTCGATTGCTCGATGTTTAAAATTTATGAGAAAATGCAATCACCGCCTAATACAGTGTTTCAATGTATGTTTATTGAGAAAGCACATACGTGGCGAAGAGAAAAAAAAAGACGAACCGGTGCCTCGTTGACCGCGATGGCGTGGAATCGCGTGCGGACCGGCGACGGAGAACCGTGTCACAATAATGGACACCTCCCCACGCGCATGCATTATAATTTCATGCTCAACGTATATCTGAGCAAGCTTTTCATTTTCTAATGTAATTGCCAATTGTAACGATTCTCGCAAATGGATATCGACCCGAACGGTTACTACGGTGAAGTACGGAAACAATACGGATATTGACACACTGGGCGTGCGGATTTGTTCATTCCCAGTCCGACTGACTATTCGAACGGTTCACACATTACATAGTTTCTTCAGTCAAGTGCGGATCCACTTTTGTTGACACTGAAGGAAGGGCATTTATCTCAATGCACGTCGTTGCATACATCGTGTGGCTTTCTCGACGCTTATTGGACAAACATATTCGGCTGGATTAATCGTCAAGACCTTCAAGCTTGATGAATCTTTACTCATGGAGGCATCGGTGAGTTCGCTTGCTACTGATTTGTATATAATAAATACACGTGCCATCCAAGATGGCGTGCTCCCGAAATTTAGAAGAGGTCTTATAAACTACAAAAACTTCGAAAGTGTCTTTTTTTTCTTCATAATTACGTTGATCAACCTGTTTGACAATAGTTCAGAAAGCGGATATATTCAATTAATATGATCAAGGTTTCATTCGATTTCTGGAAATCTCGTTTCTATGGAACCACATAGAATTTTTTCCTCAACGCCTATTCCATTCGCTTCTCTCCGCGGTTAGATTCCTTAAAAAACGTTCATATTAGGAAGTAAAACGTGAAGATCCGCCATTTTGTCATGTCACTGACGAAAAATGTCCGCCACGTGGTGGTATAGCCTAACTAATATCAAAATTAGAAATATTTCTCATTTTTTTGCTTTCCCATAATAATGTATTTTCTTAAGGAAAATTGTAATCACAATCACACAATGTCGTTGATACTGTCAGTCCATGTGACAGGAGATTGAATATGAGCTGATTTGTCTTCTGTTCGCCAGTCTTTTGTTCTGCAAAGACGGTTAATAGTACATTATGACACTGGTACGAAAATGTTTTTTCTGACGAGTGTGTGTTTGCAGAACGAGCCGAAGGCGAGTGTTGCAATAACACGAGTCCAGAAAACGTTTTTCGTACGAGTATCGTACGAATTTTTATGTCACAAGGTGCGTAAAATCGCACTTTTACGCGCAGCGTGTCATAAAAAAAATTTCACGCCCGCTGGACATAAGTGAGGGGAGAAATATTTACGTCCTAGAAGTTGAATGTGCACTTTCGCGTACGATCTACCATACTAACAGTTAAATTCGCGAAAAGGCCAATGTTGCCTCCCACAAACACGCACGAAAAAGCGAGGGAATTATGGTTGCGTTTTATGAAGAGATTTATAACACAGTCCGACCATTTTTTTCGCTATATTAATGTCAACGTGTTCGAAATGTCCAAAAACATATAGAAAATACATTTGCAGAAGATGTGCGGATTAAACGTCTGTATCTTGCGCAAGGTCTATGGTCCATCCCTCAAATGTCGCGCACATGTGGTACCTCACCATCTTTATGTTACGTATAATTATTGCAATGATTTACGCAGCCTATCGGCTTAAGGAGGGTTTCGAAATTGCCAAGAAATATCGTTCATCAATCTAGCATCCGCGAATTTAAGCGATTAGTCTCAATAGTTTTCCATGAATTGATATAATGATGGTTACTGATGTATCCTATTGATTCGGGCCAAAACTAATTAAGAAGTTCTGATTTTACCGAGTTTCGAATTTTTCGACAACTTGATGTTATTGCTCCAGAGCACGTCACCTTCGACAAATCGAACCTTTGTCCACTATCAGTAGTGAATATCATGTCCCGAGGTAATATGAATGAAATTCAGTCAATATTGATCGAGGGAACTTAGATCCCTTTCCCCCAGAAGAGCTTTTGGATAGAAAATAAACTGGAAATGAAAACTCGCAAATTGCTTCCTCGAAATTTCAGGTCGTTTACGGAATTGTCTATCAAGAAGCCAGAATTGATAATAAGAAATTCTTATAGAGATTTTATAAGAGAGGAGTTCGTACATTACCTTGAATTCAAAGGGAGCCGTTTACTTGTTTCAAATGCAGCCTGTCTCGGATTTGGCAGCAGCGTATGGGACCAATTTCGGTGTACCAGCTGGAAAAAAATATCTTTGCATTGCTAGCGTCTAAGGGCAGAGGAGAGAAGGGAGGGCTAGCAAAGTTATCGCTGATGAATTTTTCTCATGCTCGTATCGACGGGCTATTATAAATATCGCAGAAAGATGGAATGATAAGGTTCTCAGGAAAAAAAGGGTGAAAAGTCGAAACTTGCCCATTGCTTAGTCGTAATTTTTCACATTTGCCAGAGGTTATTCTATGAGGAACTATGTGTCGATCAATTTTGGCTTCCTCATAGAGGAAGCCTTGGCAAATGTGAAAAATTATGAGGAAGCAATGTGCGAGCTTCGACTTTGCACCCTTGTTTTAATATAAAATCCGCTCGTAAATCTATCTAATCCGGAATAGATATATAGTGGATTCCATGTCAAATATAGAACATTGAAAATCGCAGTAAATCTGAACGCCTCGACCGATTTCGCCCAAATTCAATACGAAATATCTTTTGATAATAGGGTAACTTTGTACCAAATTTCAGTCCGAAACCTCGAAAAATGCGCGAGATAGAGAGCGCACGACAATTTTTGAAAAATTTCTGAATTCTCTAAAAACAAAAGCACTGCATGGATTTTGTCTAAATTCTATACGAAACACCTTTCGATAATAGTGCAACGTTGTGCCAAATTTTAGTCTGATATCTCAAAAATTGCACCAGCTAGAGAGCGCACGATAATTTTTGACACCTTTCAAGATTCTTTAAAACAAAAGCACTGCATGGATTTTTTTTTCAAATTCAATAACAAGCATCTCCTCGTAGTAGTACAACATTCTACTGAATTTAATCTCGATACCTCTAAAATTGTGGGAGCTAGAGACCGAAAATAAGATTTTGAATTTTTTTTAAATCGCGTGAAAACAAAAGAACTACATGGATTTTTCTAAAAATTTAATCATGCTATGCGCCTTGAACCCTTTACATGTGTGACAAATTTCAGCTTGATATCTCAAGCCGTTCTCAAGTTGTGAACGTTCAACCAATGTTACATACACACACACACACACACACACACATCCGTACATTTTTTCTGAATGTGATTTTTAGATGTTTTGGGACATTCTGAACACGTTTTAATGAACATCTCGAAAAAAAAAATTCCACCAAGACAAAGCTTCCTCTACGAGGAAGCAGATATTCGCGAAAATTCCTTTAATTTCCAGCACGTCGAAGTAGCGTAATGTATTTATTACTTTTTTCTTATATTTCTTTTTTCGTTCGCGGATTAATTCTATAAGTAAGAGATTTCAAATAAATACTTAGCCACTAAACAATTTCGAACCACATATATTACTAATAAAACACATCAACATAGATGAAAACAAAAACGTTGCCCGATTTTCATTAGAATCAATATAAAAAGATAATTACGATTACGAAAGAATAATATCTTGGATAAATGATTAAACCAGTTTTATGATTTTAATAATCGCCCTCGTTCGACTCGTCGGTGTATTTCTCAAATAACTTATCTTATTTCCCGTCGATTTCGGAATCGTCAAATTTCGTGTATTATCGTCAAACTCATGAGATCAGATAGAAGGGCGATTACAACTATCTCCTTTGGCAATCCGGGCGACTCTCCTTGATCTCACGACAATCGGTAGATCTCTTGACCGATATCCCCTTCGCTCCACTCAAAATCATTAATATATGTGACACCGGCGCGAACTTACGTAACAGACACGTACCCGACCGCAGTAGCTTCAAAATTCATCACAGTAGGTCGCCCCACCCCTTGCGTGCACAAAAAAATGTAGGCTGTTGGCCAATATGAGGTTAAAACAAATGCAAATCTTTATTTTCAGCTTTTTGCGTTTACTTTGCTGACGAGAGTTTCAATATGCGTCTCAGAATCGGTTACTTCTACGTTTTTACTCACTCATCAAAGTAACGATTTTGTCTTCTGTCTAGCTTCTGAATCTTCATGGATATTGTGAATGACCTTCACAAACAGAAATTGCATCGGACATCGATTTGATACGTCGAGGAAACCTCAATTCCCAATGCAGTCTTTTAAACTGCTCGTTTGGGTTTCGGTACTTGTTACGAAAATATGTTTCGCTGGATTGATCGACAAAACCTCCGAACGGGACAAATGGCGCCTCGTTGACGCAACGGTAATTCTTTTTGTACTATGAATATACGAACAGTCCAAGGTAACGAAAGATTATACGTTTTTCAGGTCGACATCCTGGAATCATGTTACACAGACCGTTTCAGTACCGTGGGTGTCGCTGGACCGTCAGCCGGTAGCATCACGACGAAGCTGTCATCAAGAGACACTCCGATTCCGGCGATAACGATTGACGAGAACCCTAAGGTCGGTAAATACAACCTGGTCGAACTCGGTTATCGACACAAACTCCAGATTTTCGTCATCATGACGACCGATAAAACCGCCTTGGACGAAACTCTCACACAAGTTAGAAGGTCGAAATGGTGGAACCACATGGCTTCCTTCCTCTTGATCGACTGGCCTGGAGGAAAAAACGGATGTTGGGACGCTCCTGAAATATTGTGGGAAGCGTGGAAGATGAATCTGCTCAATTCGAAATTCGTGTGTCTCGATCGAACGAGGGGGCCAATGATTTACACTTTCAATCCGTATACGAGCAAAGCGCCCGGTCCTTGGCAGCAATGGGGTGTTTACGGGGGAATCAATGGTCATATTTGGACCATATTCAAACGGCAATATCGCGAGGATGAGTCGCGTTGTGACAAATTGGATTTCGACAAGACCGTAGATCTCGGTCGCTACAAAATCTGCATGTGCATCGATCCCCCTACATCCGATGCGTCCTTCGTCCAGACTCAACTCTTTTTTGTTTCCCTCAATGCGTCGTTCTTTTTGTTCCGCGTGCCCGACGTGATAGTTCAGGTGGACCGAAAAAATTTAAAGTCTATCGGTGCCTACAAAGAGGTTGCTGATGGATTGTGCGACATTCTTATGGATCCAATCATCAATCAGCATTGCCTGGGACTCGAATACACCTATTTATTTAAACCCAGTTCAATAGCAATTCTCACTCAGTATCCTCGGTACAAGTCGCAACTGGAAAAGATCGCTTCCGTCCTCGACGTAAGATCACGTTATGGGGTTCTAGTGGTATTGATTATCACCCTAGGGTTCTTCAAATTATGGTTGCGCGAACCTCTGATCCCGGCGATTCTCGAACTTGTCCTCCTCATTTGTAATGCGGGATTCCGAAGAATCCCCCGGGAGACGGCTCCCAGAATTTACCTGGCGGGCTTGTTCGTATTCGTGGTAACCATCCAGGGAATTTATTCGGGCCAGTTGGCATCACTGCTGACGAAAAAAGTGCGTCTACCACCCATCGATACCCTTGAGGACCTCGCTCGATCTGATCACATCATATACGGCTATTATCACGTCAAACCGTTTCTCGATCGACGGGATTTTGAAGAGCGCTTCGTTGAAGTAAGAGATGATAATTGCCAACCTGATGTAGAGCGCTCCGAGAATGCTGCTTGCATATCGACGAGGGATTCGTTTTATCTTTCAGCAGCAGAACACAAGCTGCACATCTCCCGGGAAACTATAGGCGTTAACTTTGCGGGATATGCTATTCGGCCAGATTGGCCGCTTGAGGACAGAATCAATCTAATGCTAGGGCAATTCCTTGCTAGCGGTATCCTGAAACTTCAGTATAGTAGGAAAATTGCCGGTGATTTGCGTGCAATTGAAGCCTACGACAACCAGGAGCAGGAACCCGATGTCGCAGTACTAACTCTAGAAATGTTGAAATTCGCATTTGTAATCCTTGCAATCGGGTTGGGATGTGCTACCGTTACATTTATCATCGAAGTAGCAACGTTTGAAACGGCGATCGCGAGACCACGAAAGCGTCTTCGAAGAATAGTCGTAAAGTAATTCGACGAATCCTTTCGGTTGACACGAATGAACCAGCGACAAATGTGTTGCCAGTTGCAACGATAATCACAGAGGTTCGTCGGTGTTATTCATGTTGATAAAATCGATAATGGCTTACTGAAACTTAAGGGCTCCAAGATTTCCGCACGTTCGTGTACTATTCAAACGGGCCGAAACATTTCAAGTTTGACTCAACTGTGAAGATACCTTAATCCACTGGTTTAACTAATATTCGTCACATCGCAAGCGTGTTTATATCGGGAGTTAGATTTTATTCGTAGAGTTTATTTAATCGAGAATAATAATTTATTAGGAATGAAATTGAAAAATTATATTATTTAAAGTATTTTCGTAATGTAGGACTTCCCATTTGAGCGTTTCCAAGTATGTTTTCGTCGATTTTGCCACGTGCGGATAAGCATTGTCGTCCTGCAGAATCACTTTGTCGTGTCTTTCAAACTATTCCCGCCGTTTTTCCCTTCGATGCACGGCTCAAACGCATTCCTAGTAGTCGGTAGCGATCTCCAGTGACGGTTTTATTCGAGCAATTCCTTCAATTCTTCATCTTCGAAATTTCGGCTGTTCGGGTAATTTTTTTGTCTTGTCTCTGAAGTCACCACTTTTATAACGTGCAAACTACTTCCGACATGTTTGCTCAGCTCGACCATGCGGACCATAAACTTCGAATAAGATACGATGATTTTCGGCAGCTCTTTTTTCATACAGAAGTAATGAAGTGAAACTATCCGCAAAAACAATTTATCCGGAACAAAGTCTGACATATTCGGTAAAGTACAAAGTGTTTTAATTCACTCTCCAACCCAATGTTATACACTGGAACCGACGCCTAATGATAGCTGTCTAACGAAAAATATTTGGTTCTGGTGATACATAAAGAATGTACCACCCAGGCGATCTCTGGTATAACGCTTCGGATTAATTCGAATTTCCGATAGATTTTCAGAAGAACGTGTCGCACGATTTGTATTCGTAACTATCAATTCGCAAAATGTATTCCGGATACATTTTCATTGATTGAATGCATATCTCTAAATCCGTGGCTGTTTCCGCGTTGCAAACAAATTTTTGTGAACATTGAATCATTGTAATATCAGAACCCGTGGTTGAAAACAATAAAAAAAAACATTAACGCTTAAAATTTATGCTGAGAATTAATTCGGCACAGCATTTTCTATCTCGCACCCGTTTTTATTCGAATACCTCCGTTAACCTGCGACGAGTAGGAAGCGAAGATGTGTTAGGAGTTTATAATTCGTAAGATTGTTTCATCTTTTTACTACAGTAGGATGGAAACTCTCAAAGTTCTCAATAACAAAATATAAATGCATTTGAATCATTGCTCGGTTAAGTTCTTACAGGTTGCAAGCGCCCTCGCGTGACGCTATATATTGGGAGATCATCCTGACCGCGAATTTCGTTCCGACCCTGACACCCAGGATCAGTTGGAGCTTCTTTCGCTTACCCAGATAGACAAACGTGCCGTCCAAATGTTGATGACAGCACAGTAGCGGGAGGTTGACGGCAAGGCTTGACGCAATAATTGAAGCAGCTGCTTTCCTATCAATTTGTATATCTAAGGTCTCAAGGTTGGTCTTCATGCAATGATTTCATAAAGCCGGAGAGAAAATCGGCCGTCAACGTTACATGAATCTGGTAGGATTGCAGCACAAATGGTGCACGTCGCAACGGCAGACTAGCTGCAGCAAAATGGCGACTTTTGTAACATCATATTTGCACCACATTAGAGGCTCGCGAATGCTCAATTCTGGTGGTATTTTCGAGAAGCTCATTTTACTTCGCAGACATCGCACGTACGACATCTCAGCATAGCCCGCAACTTAAAGACACAGCGGGGCTCAAATATTACGTGCTTTTACTGTCACAGCGTGCTGCAAATCTGCCGTCTATATCTAGCTATAGCGTGACATTATTCCCCTGCAATTCTGACTTTTATTTATTTTCCAAGCTGGTAGATGTTCCATATTTCTACCACCAACTGGACGTCACGATATGTACTCATTGTGATCTCAATCTGGCAACTCAGCCTACCGTAAATATGCTGTTTTAATTTTAATTTTACTGTTTCATTTTTCCCTAATCATTAAATCATATCTCTTAGAGATTTTGCACCAAGATAACGTCGCAAGCTGTCAACCGACTCATTTAATAAAAGCAGCTGTCAATGCGGACGTCGATGGCAGCATTCTAACGGCACGAATCGATATTGCATGACGTACTTCTAACGGTGATTTGACGCAAAATATTTATCTAGGTAGTTTCGGATGAGAAAGAATTACATGGGGCCGCACTTCTTATGGGAGGATTTTTTCCGACTCCAGACACCCCGAGAACCGGATGTAGATGCGATACTCCACCTGTCTCGGTGCGCGCACTGAAATCTGACTTTGCTCCGCCCAGAATCGATTGCGTCCAGGGCGGAGCCGCGGTCGGGTCTAGAGGCAAAGCCCTGGTGGTGTCCTGGGCCGAAGCCTCATAAGCCGGGCGAGGAAATGAAGCCCGTAAAAAATTAGGAACCACCGCCGATTTCAGAATAAATGCGCACTTCGCCGTTGTTGAAAATTCTGTTCCTTTTATGGGATTCCAAGAGTTAAAAAAAAAAAAAATTTTCAACGTTTTAGACTAGGACCTATATTGCAACTTTTTTGTTGTTGTGCCAACATTAATAATATCAATTTCTTTAGTTTGTGGGGAAAAAATTCTCATTATCATAATTGCTCTCTCATTAATTGTAATAATGATTAATAATAACTGTTGGTAAGCTAATTATATTACGAATTTCCACACGAATTAAACGAAACTACTAATATAATTATTATTTTACCTATTCTTATCATTATAATTATTGGTATGATCATTTTTTCGATTGATCAGAAAAAAATGATAATTAAACCGAAAAAAATGTTTCTTTTACAAAATTATGAAACGTTCATACATGTCAAAATGACGTTGATGATGTTTACAAAATGAAAAAAAAAAAGTTGTGATACAGATCCAACTCTGAAACTTTGCAAAACTTCTTTTTTTTAACTAAGAAAATCACAACAAAAATCGAATTTCTTTGCATGTCAAAGTACGCGCTTACTCTCGGCTTGAAGGTAGTTTTTAATTTTTCACGAGATTCGGGATGGTCCAAAGATTTTGGGAAATATCAAGTGTGATTTGAGAGTCGAATGAGAGCCAAAGAAAAACGTGAACCGATTCAGCCAGTCGCAACCCTGACTTCTGATGGCTGGGTGGGGGATAGTTTCATTTTTTTCACGATCTCCAGGGTGATACGAAAATTCTACATAAAATCGAAAGTGTTTCGAGAGTCAAATGGAAGCCATAAAAAATCTTGGACTGAATCAGGGGGGGAGGTGGGCAGACTGGCCGATTTCATGTGGAACACCTCATATACATACATTGTATAAAAATCAAAAGGACTGACGAGCGGTCCGTGACGGTGCAACGGTGTACATTAGGGTGTTAAAAAGAACTAGTATCTGAGGCACTTAATTATTTTAAAATATCTTGCTTCCGTAGAATCCTGCAGAAAGATGAGCTCGATCAGACAATTTTTGGGGTTCGCGCAAATTTTTATCATCTCTCACGTTCGTATAACATGGGGCAATAATTTGTTAATCGAATAAATGTTAATCTCGTGAGACAGATAAATTTTGTGAAAATAAATAACTGAATAATGATTGATTTTGTTGTGGTAGGATCGATCAAAGTCAGAAAAAGGTATCTCGTATCTCAAGCCGGCGAAAATCCTGAGTGAACAAGTATTTTGTATTTCATACCGATATTTCAAATACATTTTCACTCAAAATGTGTCCATCCCGGAATGAGCCTGTGAAACTTCAAACATGCATATCCGTACCTACACGAAGCTCGACGGTCGAAGAAACCGAGGACGATGTGTCAGGCCTTACATCAATAACGTGGCGTTGAAGACCACGTGAGACAATTTGTATTCGCGTGCCATTGCAACTATTAGTATTGAATATTTAAAAGGAAAGCGTATGTGAGGACATTGTCAGTGGCTTCCACACCGCTAAGCGATAAAGAAAAATCCAAGTGCTCGATGTTTAAAATTTATGAAAAAATAGAATCACGCCCTAATGGAGTGTTTCAATGAATGTTAGTTGAGAAAGCACATAGGTATCGAAGCGAAAAAAAGATGAGTCGGTGCTTCGTTGATCGAGCTGGCATGGATTCGCGTGCGGACCGCCGGCGAAGAACCGTGTCATAACGGTTACCTCCCCACGCGCATACATTATAATTTAATGCTCAAGGTTTACCTGAGCAAGCTGTTCATTTTCTAATGTGATTGCAAATTGTAACGATTCTCGCAAATGGATATCGACCCAAACGGTTACTATGGTGAAATACAAACACAATACGGGTATTGACACACTGGGCGTACGGATTTGTCCATTCCCAGTCCGACTGTCTAATCGAACGGTTCACACATTACATAGTTTCGCCAGTCAAGTGCGCATCCACTTTCGTTGACACTGACGGAAGGGCATTTATCTCAATCCACCTCGTTGCATTCATCGTGTGTCTTCGTCGACGCTTATTGGACAAACATCTTTGGCTGGATTAATCGTCAAGACCTCCAAGCTGGATGAAACGTTACTCGTGGAGGCATCGGTAAGTTCGCTTGCTACTGATTAAAATATTATTAATACACGCTTAATCTAAGACGGTGTGCTATGGAAGTAGGAACGCGTTTATTACGATCGGCTGTATATTTTTCGATTGTCCCACGGCGTAACAATGCTCTTCGTAAACAACATTTCTTCGCGATATCGCGTGGCTCGGTTTTTTTGACATCATGATTAAAGTTTTTTGTCCTGATATAAGAAGCTGGTAATAAAATGGTAATAAGAACCGCGATCGGGATATAAAATTGCAAAAATGAATAGTTTATAACTCGGAAAGAAGTCAGCGTATCTAGTCTTAAAATTTCTTTATCGCCTGTAATTTTCGTTATAATTTTCGCTGAACAATACACTCGTATCAATATAGCCGCCCGGGCTCGGCAACATTTCTAAGTTTTTGACAAAAATCAGTTATCACTGTGGACTCTGAAAATTTCAAGATATTGGCCCGATTTGATCTTTTTGAACAAAGTAATATTCACAGATGTTTGATGTTGAATTAGTACCCAATTTCTGAGGACATTGATGGAGAAATTCGAATTTTATACGATCCTGAAGAGTTGAAAAAATTTACGGTATCGCTCTAACATACATCAGATGCGACCCATTAAATCTAAATGTACTGCTAGCGTAAAATTTCATCTAACCATACTGTACGGTATGTGTCAAAGTCGGGTAAATTTACGTAAATACTTTAGATGAACTACCTCAAACTATTACCTCCTGTCGTGGACGTTTATAAGATCCGGTTTAACTGTGCGCAGCATTTTGCGAGGGAAATTTCGCGAGGTTTTCAAGCTATGCCACTAATGAAGTTCGACTTACTCTCTTGTAATGAAAAAGAATTGATTTTTCACGTGCCCAATTCGAATTATTATTGCGGAGAAAAGCGCGGTTTTTTCAAATCAACACTTTTTCAAACCTCATTGACGGTGCATCAAACGATCTACTTTAATGGCGGATATTAACAGGCTACTAACCAGGCGTTCTTGCGAAAATCACTTCTGCCTTTGAAAGTCGATAAATTCGGGTCGAAGAAAGTTGTAAACTTTTTTTAACGACCACTGGGAAGCTTATGAATTCTTGAGTCTATTGATATTTTTTAAATAATATTTCCATCACTAAGCACTGGGATAGCGTGTTAAATAGATTTAAAAAAAAAAACGGATTTTTCCGAAATTTTCTATGTTGACTTCAACTCGTGGCCAAAGTTAGGAAATTTGTTTTCAAAATCTGAAACAACTCATGCCTAATCTCTGTAACTTTATCTGTAATTCGAGCCGAAAAACTATGGAAAATCTTCATGGTTTTTTTTTTAATTTTGATCGATCACATTAATATACAGACAAATGAAGTTTTTCAATTATTGATAATTCTTAGTTTCTTAAACCGATAAATTTCAGCAACGATTATCGATCAATTGCAAAAAGACGCGTGTTTTTCTTCGTTTTTGTACGCACTATACAGTGAAAGTATTCATAATTACGTTGCACCATCGAAACTATTGATAATTAACAGTTAAACGATTAAAAGATGCATAACTCAAGAAATACATGACCGATACTATTTCAAATCAGGCAGGTTCTACACTTCAAGTTACAGAATCTCTCGGGGACGAAATATGTTGTTTTTCAGAGAAAAATAGGTGACATGTATTTTGCCGATTCGTGAATATAATTCTTTTCACGGAGTTACAAGGAGTGGTTTTTCAAAATATCGTGGAATTTTTTTTCAAATTTCTTCTATTTTTGTCAATAAACGAAACATTTCGATTTTCTTTTCTGATTCACGGTATTGTAATTCGAACGATTCATTGTGGGACGAGTTAAATAATGGGCTAAGACGTTAGAGCTCCAACCGCGCAAAGCCGATGAACTGTGGACGGGACTTTGAAAAGTTTGGAAGCAAAAAAATTCACCTTAAATCATTTCTATTCATACGTAATTATAGTTTATTTACTAATAATTAAAAAAAAAATATATATCGTAATTAATTATGGCTGTTTAATTTTTTTTTTTTTTCAATATTGAATCAATACTTTTCTGTACATAACATATGCTTCCAAAGGGTACTCCATACAAGCACCTGTTGCACTCATGACCGTTTCAGCCCTGCCTCCGCGAGAAAACCACCGGGCGGGAACGTCGGCACGTGCGATCGATGGCCCGCCCTCGATTCACGCACGGCTGCACAATTTTCATGATAACTCAAGAACCCGTGAAGATTTTTTATAGTTTTTGGGCTCGAACTACAGATAAAGTCACAGAGATTAGGCATGAATTTATGGGTTGGCAACTAAGTCATTGCGGATTTTATCAATACGTGATCTTAGCATATTCTTTTGTTTTGTCAACGTGGTCAAAGCACCAAATCTTTATTCTTCTGTTGTTTTTCGGACTTTCACCTTTAATTTAGTAGAAAAATTGTATCAATTAGTTATTAAGTTTCAGTTTTATCCCAATTTGAAAATGGAAGAACTAGACGCGCATTTCAGACATATTTTATTATATTATTTCCGAAAAGGCCTGCGTATCGCAGGCACAAAAGATGTTATGTGCCGTATATGGGAATGAAGCGTTGAAAGAAAGGCAGTGTCAAAATTGGTTTGCCAAATTTCGTTCTGGTTATTTTTCACCAAAAAATGCTTTTCTTGTTCTTACATTTTTTAATTGGAATAAAAACGAAACTAAATAACTAATCGATACTATTTTTCTAATAAATTAAAGGTGGAAGTCCTAATGATAAGAAAACAATATCGATTAGGTGTTTTGACTACGTGGACAAACCGAAAGAATAAGCTAAGATCACCTATTGATAAAATCCACAATGACTTAGTTGCCAACCCAATATTTCAGATAAAAAAAAAATTTTCTAACTTTGGCCATGAGCTGAAGTCAATATAGAAAATTTTGGAAAAATCCGGTTTTTTAAAAATCTATCTTACACGCAATCTCAGTGCTTAGTGATGAAAAAATTATTTGAAAAATATTAATAGATTCAAATATTCATAAGCTTCCCAATAGCGCTTGAAAAAAGTTTACAGTTTTATTTGTCCCGAAGTTATCGACGTTCAAAGACAGAAGTGATTTTTGCGACCGAGCCTCGTTAGTGGCCTGATAATTTCCGCCGGTAGTCCACGTATCCGAATAATATGATCAAAGTCTCATTTTGTTAACAAAAAAACCCGTCTCTTTGGCAGCGCATCGGATTTTCGTCGTAACGCCGACTCCAATTTTCACTGGCGTCTAAAAGTCCGTGCGTGCGTAATTAGTTCAAGAAAATACGATAATGACCCTCTTTGGAAAAAATGAGCACAAACACCACCAATTTTCAGAATGTTACAGTGGGTCGCTCGCTCGAGTGCACAAGAAATGTAACGGTTTGATAATATGAGAAAAAACAAGACCAAGTTTTTATTCGCAGCTCTTCGAGTTTACTTCTATGTTTCGATTCACTCATCAAAATCATGATTTTATTTTGTGTTTAGCTGTTGAGTCCTCATCTGCACGTCGAATGACTTGAACGAACGGAAACAGCATCGGATTTCCCTTTGATACGGAGAGGGACTCCTATTTCCAAATGCAGTTCATCAAATTGGTCCTTTGCATTTTGATACTTGTGACCAAAACATGTTTCGCTGGATTAATCGACAACACTTCCGAAGTGAATAAATG
This sequence comes from Sussaba pulchella, assembly GCA_963971145.1. NCBI lineage: Eukaryota > Metazoa > Arthropoda > Insecta > Hymenoptera > Ichneumonidae > Sussaba > Sussaba pulchella. The sequence continues at coordinate 9,106,163 of OZ020172.1, forward strand.
GCGCCTCGTCGATGCAGCGGTAATTTTGTTTGATTTCGTTTGCACCAAAAAGACTAGAGACCAGGCGACCGAACTCCGATTCAAACGTGATGCTTGAGGTGGGCCCATATATGGCTGCCATGGTGGCGCTGCGGTATAACGAGGACCGACCAATGCGGTGCTATCATGCTCACCATTGGCCGAGCTGCTCTTAGATTCGTGTAGAGCAAACATAACCCTTTCGTGTGACGAGCTGTCATGTTATACGCAAATTGGTTGGAGCAATAAGTTTTGATCAATACAATTTTGGAGTATTCGACAGTTAGAAATATACCGATAGTTTTTTTTTCATACACAGAATTTAACTATAGCAGTTATTTCCGTACGAAATGCTTTGACCGTGGAGATCCTCGCGGGTGACTTGAACTAGCCGGGTCGATGCAAGTACCCCATTGGTCGTTCCTCGCTCAACCGCCGCGACATCTGATGCGCCCATATTTGGTCCCACTCACTCCCACCCTCATTATAGGAGTTCGGTCTCCTGTTCTCTAGTCTTCTCGGTTTGTACTACAAATACACGAACGGTCGAAGGTTACGATTGACAATTCGTGTTTCAGATCGATATCTTAGAATCATGTTACGCAGACCGTTTCACTACCGTGGGACTCGCCGGACCGTCGGCCGGGGTCATCATGAAAAAGATATCTTTGAGAGACACTCCGATTGCGGTGGCAATGATCAAGCCTTCAGAGCCATCTTGGTTTGACCTCGCATCTCGATACAAACTCCAGGTTTTCGTGATCACGACAACCAACGAAACGGCTCTTAACGAAACTCATTCACAAATTAAAAACTCGAAATGGTGGAACCACATGGCTTCCTTTATCCTGATTGACTTCGACGTAAAAAACGGGTGTTATAAGGCTTTTCCAATGCTATTCCAAGCATGGCGATTGAATATGCTTAATTCGAAATTTTTGTGTTTTTACGGATGGCAAGGCCCGATTATTTACACTTTCAATCCATACACGAATAAAGCCCCCGTCCCTTGGCTGCACGCATTTACTTCCAAACTGACTGACGGTCGTGATTGGACCTTGTTCGTGCGGCAATATCGCCAAGACGAGTCACGTTGTGACAAATTGGATTTCGACAAGACCGTGGAACTCAATGGTTTCCCAATCCGCACATGTAATTCGGATAATCCCGCCACTTTAACCTTAATAGATCGTGGCAGTATCTCAACATCCCTTAACGCCACGTGGCTGCATTTCTTACAACCTTCAAATCCCACGACGGTAGACTTTGACACAGGATTGATGTATGGTGCCTACCCAGACGTTTTTTATGGAAGATGCGACGTTCGCCTAGATTCCGTCATCAATCATATTCTCGTCGGGCAGGAATATACCGATACGTTCTACCCAGTTCAGATCGCGATTCTAACTCAGTATCCACGGTACAGGTCACAACTGGATAAACTCGCATCTGTCCTCGACATAAGTTCGCGTTTCGGCGTTCTGCTAGTTATGATGTTTACGCTATGGTTCTTGAAATATTGGTTGCGCGAACCACTGATGACGGCAATTCTGGAGCTTGTCCTTCTCGTTTGCAATGCAGGACTCCAAAGAGTACCCCGGGAAACGGCTCCCAGGATTTACCTGGCGGGTTTGTTCATATTCGTGGTAACCATTCAGGGAATTTATTCGGGACAGTTGGCTGCATTGCTTACGAAAGACGTGCGCTTACCGACCGTCGATACGATTGAGGATCTCGCTCGATCCAAGCACACGATATACGGCTATTGGCACCTCCAGATTTTTTTCAACCGATCAGAGTTTAAAGGTCGTTTCGTCTCATTACATGATGAAGATTGCCCAGATTATGTTATCAATTCCAGCACAGCTGCTTGCATATCGTCAAGGGATTCGCTTTATGTTGTGGCAGCAGAAAACAATCTGCATATATCCCGGGAAAATGTAGGCGTTAACTGGGGAAGTTTTATCATCCGACCGGATTGGCCACTTCAAGAAAGGATGAACGTGGTACTTGGGCAACTTAGTGCTAGTGGTACTCACGAATATGTTTATAAAATGATGCTGAGCCGTGCTACACGCATGATTGAATCCTACGAAAACCAAGAATACGAGGCGGACGTGAAAGTGCTAACGTTAGACCAGTTGACATTCGCATTTGTCATTCTTGGAATCGGTTTGGCATGTGCTACCGTTACTTTTATCATCGAAGTAGCAACCTTCGATACAGCGATCGCAAGACCCCGAAAACGTCCTCGAAGAGTAATCAAATTCTTGAAATAATTCAACGAAAGGTTGACATGTATAATCCAGCCGCAAAGTTGTTGGCAGTTACAACGGGAAACACATGGTTTTGTTTATGTTTTTGATGTTGAAAAAACTGATAGTGGTTTGCTAAAACTTGAGGTGAAGTTATGCATCGTCTTCGATAAGTAGATTTACCAAGATTTCCTCGTAAATTGGGACATATTCTGCAGTACTTCACGTACTATACGGCTTACCGGAATTCGATCGAACTTTGTAGATCTGTGCAGAATCTAACAAGGACCAACCCATATCTCATGTTTTTACCAAAAAAAAATTAGATTAAGATTTTTCTTATTGTAAAGAGATTCGCGAGATTTTTTTGCGATTTTCAGAAAAACATGAGATAAAGGTTGGTCCTTGATCGATTCGACATAGGTTCACTTAATTTTATCGGATTCCGTTCAGCCGTTTAGACGTGAAGTTTTGCAGAATATTTGTTTATTTACACGTGATTCTTGGTAAACCTACTTACCGACGGCGACGTATCACTTCACCATATGGGTTTGAATATTCTGTGCGTGTTAATGTACCAGTCGAACACGCCGGAAATTTGAAGTTTAAGCCGACTGTGAGGATCCCTTAATCCACAGGTTTAATTGATATTTGGCACATCGTGAGCGTGTTAATATATAATAGAGAGGGATGGTTTCAGTCTGCCTCGGCACAGTTTGACCCGGCACGGTTTGACTTCGCAAGTTTGACAGAGACATCGTGGCTTTCTCTATATTACGAAGCGACGGTCGTTTATGGTCATTTCTCTGATGTAAACGATATTTACATCACTATGATGTGAAAAAAAATTGAGAAATTCAAAGGAATAATCCAATGTAACGGCCGCGATCCCCACCGGTGATCGCGTGGTAACAACGCAGATCCAGTAGATCATGCCATCGAAATTGGGCCAATCATCGTCCACTTTCGATGGCGTGATTTTGCGTACATTGCAAATTGCCGAGGTACCGAGAGAGTACCGAGGCTTGCTTAGAGTCGTCCGACGCCCATCGTTGCGAGAAGATGGTACCGCTCCGGTTCGTCCACCATACGGCTAATCAAGTGTTAATTATACACCATGGAAAAGAAGATTTAACCGTCCCAGTGATAAAATGACTGTAAAACGAAGAAAGGTGAATTGATAAAAATATAAAATAATAAAATGAATTTAAATATGAAATCGATTCAAGAAGCCGCAACGGACCGCTGGCGAATTCATTTCACAAAAACCAAAGCCCGACGAAGTGTGACAATTAAACGAATAAAGCTAATTGTGAGAATAAAATGGAAGCTCGCGCAACAATTGTACCTAAAAGAATTGTTTTAATGAAATTTTTATTGTATATTATTCAATTTATTCTCATGATTTTATTAAAGAGGTATATCTAGCATGACGGCCTCAACAATCAACAAGTTTTTCTGACTAAATCGACATTGACATTTTCTTCGCTCAAGTATTCAATGCATCCATTCTAAATGTTCCATATAATTTTTAATTAAAACTATCACAAAATGGCGGATTCTGCTTCTCCGGCGGTCCTTCCGTTTTTGCGGTAGGCAAGATATTTCCCAAAAACGGTCCAAAATCATAACAGGTGGCTGGTTATCGTTTCAAAAAAGTTAAACTCCAGCTTTATAAGAATATTGTTTTCCCGAAATTCTAATGTCATTGGATTCTAATTTCGAATCGTATTGAAAAATCGACGGCTCGTTTGACAATCACGCCAAAGCGGTGACTGCCAAGCCGCCATGTTAGAAGCTGCCCGGTATTAGGCGGTTTTGCGTGATAACTTCCCACGCGTTAATTCTTCAACTTATGTCTACGAGACATTCGATCGTTTTTTCTTCTTCTCATCGACACGTATCGGCTTTCCAAAGTAACCTTTCATCGCAATACAATCCATTAGGACGTCATTGCAGTTTTTTTCATAAATTCTGAATGTCGTAGCCTCGACATTATCGAGCGTATAGCAATCGCGGAAGTAGTGGCTGACAATTTTCTCTACCTTTTGAATATTTGATACCAATATTTTTAACGGCACGCGAATTCGAACTGTCCCGCGCGACCTCGCAACGCCACGTTTTCTATATGTCGCACGTCATCCTCTTGCTCTCTGACCTTTGAACTTCGCGTACCGACACGTACGTTCGAAGTTCCAAAGGGTTGCCGAATGACGCTTTGCCGAAGAGAATTTTTTCAATGTCCGCGGTCCTAAAATATTACGAGCAAATTCGAGTAAATTTATCGATTGAGTTTAATATACCGTCGAAATTTTTACCTTTTCGAACAGTTTTCATGGAATGCTCAAACTCGGTCGAATTTCGATCGATCGAGATTGATGATTGTTAAATATCGAATAGTTTTCGAGAACAGACGAAATTGCATTGGATCTAAATTTGTTGGATTGCTCCGAACACCCGTTATATTCTGTTGGTCGTCGTTGGACGTTCGGCTCGGCGGTTCCCGCTACAAATCGGAAAAATTCGGAGCCAACAGAACTCCACGGCGCGGCGCTGGCGATCTCTCCTCCAATCTCTGGTGGAGATTTCACAGGCTGCGAGCGCTACCACGTGGCATTATTGAGAACTTTTTCTCATCTCCAATTTTGATCTTATTCTGGCCCCCGGAGTTCGTTGGATCTCCTTCTGTCACGGTTTCATGGTTCCGGGACAGAAATAAATCTACGAGCCACAAAATTCAAGCATAAACAATTTTAAGGTTATACAAATTGTTTAACCTTTTTCTTATTCGTTCGAATTTTATACAAAGTTTCCAAAACTTTAGCCAATATATTTTTTCATTTACGTGCATGAATAAATTTTTATAACAGACAATCCGAATTGACAATGTTTTATTTTCAAATTTGACAAATTAATGTTAAACGGTTTATGGAATTCCTGATTGTAAATTTATCATTGATTTGTTTATTTATCGACCTTCCATCTCATATTGACAGTTTAACCCTTCACTGTCACACTACCAAATAATATCACGGACGTCAAACTGGGTAAATTCGACCCGGTTAGGTTTCAAAAAACGATTGTGAGCAAACTATCCGTCAAAAATGGTTGAAAAAATTACAGAATGTGCAAAAAAATTCTAGACGATGTACGAAATGTTTATTCTTAAGAAATAAAATAGGAACATGTTAAAAAAAATTCATAAAAAGAAAACACGGAAATAAAACGGTGAAGGGTTAACGATAAAAAGAATAATTTTGGGTTTGTTTTTTATTTGGGATTCTTTTTGTTTATTTTTATATCTAACGCAAGGATAAAGAAAATTTTTTTTTTCTTTGATTTTGCAGGATTTCTGAAACATTGGGATGTTAACTCCACGATTTGAGCTGTCGCAGACGGACTGCAAAGTCACAGTTCAGGTCCACGCGCCCTACGCCAATATAAAGGACACGGAGGTGTACGTCGAGGGGAATGATTTCAGATTCTACTCGACGCCTTATTATCTGAGGTAGGCGACAAAAATTTATAAGTTTTTAAGGGCTCTTTTTTGAAGGCAAACATCTCCGAGTAGACGGCGGAAAAGATAGGGAAATTTTAGGCATTGTTATCGCAACAACAATTCCTTAGATTTTATCCAAGTTTGTTTTAATCAAAACTATAACTGCGGAGGTATGCTGACAAATTTTTTTATAATTATATCTCGACTGCAAGCGCTGCCACCGAACCAATAGTTTTTGATTTAATAATTGATAAAATTTGCTGCCCGCTCGGTTGTCCTCCCTCAAGCTTGATCAAAGGGAAAATGAAAAGCGAGTTTAGACTTGCTAGCGTTTCAATCAAATTTGAGTTAACGGTAGACATTTTTTACGATCAAGTCCAAATCGATGGAAATAATTTCTTACTTTTACCGTTTCGATAATCTTTATAATAATTTCTCTGTAAATTTTGACGATTCTAGACTTCAACTTCCTGGAGAGATTGCAGAGGACGACGAATCGTCAGGATCGTACGATTGCGATAAGGGCGTTTTTCTTCTAAAATTCTCCAAAGTCAACGCAGGACAGCATTTTGAGAATTTGGATATGATAACCACTTTATTAGCGCCGCCAAAGGAAAACCGAAACTTTTTGGCACCCAAGATCGAAGTTATAAGTACGTCCTGATAGCGCAGGCTAAAATAGCAAGCCTGAAGATTTGCCTTTGCATGATCACATTTTAGAGAAAAAAATCCGAATTGCTCGTATTTGTTTGGGAAACTTTTGATTATTGAGTCAAATTTTTTTACAATATTGCGACATTTTTCGGGGACTTTTTTCATCGACTTTGACATAATTGTTGAGGTAGTTCAATTCTCACGAAGACGTTCTTTTTTGCATCTTTTTTTTAAGAATAAGCATTGACAATTCCCTGTTTAACAATTTATAAAAAGTTTGTAAACATTTTTTACAATTTCGATGAATAATTTTTTTTCTTGAGAAATTGTGAATATGAAAAAAGCTTCTTGACAATATTTCTGCGATAATTGTGAATCTGCGACGATATTTCATCAATAATTTATCATTCCCACAACGAAGTTAATCAGATTTTTAATTACATATATTTTTTAATGTTTCGATTTTACTATCTAAAAATTATTATGATTTTCAAATATTCAATATTCGTTCTCTGGTATTAAATTAAAAGAACGTAATCAATTTTTAATTTCTATCAATTCTCCAATGTTTCAATTTTAGTATTAAAAAGTTATGACAATTTTTTAAAAGTTTAACATCTCTCTTTCAGACTTGAATAAAAGAATATAATTAATTTTTAATTTCTATCAATTCTCCGATGTTCCAATTTGAGTGTCAAAAAGTTATATCATAATTTCTAAATTTTAAATATATCTTTTCCGATATTTTACAAAAAAATTCGACCAATTTTTATTTTCTACCAATTATCAAAAATTCCCAGAAATTTAGTATTTCAAAAAGTCATCACAATTTTTAAATCTTCAATATTCCCACTCCCGAATTAAATAAAAAATCCAATTAATTTCTCATTATTATTTTTGTTTCCGATGTCCCAATTTTAGCCTTAGAAAGTTATTATAATTCAAAGACCATTCAAAAAACGTTCAAAATAATTAATAATATTTCCATATCTCCGTAACAGGCAATCCTGCGGCAAATGTGGAAGGTGACAACGTCACAGCTTCGGATGTGACGACGGACGAGGAAGAAACCGACACCGGTGACGATTGGTTCGTTTCTCAAACTCCCGCAACGAATAGCAGCACTCCATCGTATACTCTACTTCCAAATCCACCGAAATATGGTTTTGCCAACAAAATTTCAAACGCCCTGGCATCCTTCGATGTAAGTTCGTGGCCAAAAACGTATTAATTTTTTATTCTACGTATTAATTTTTTATTCTACGTAATAATTTTTTATTCTACGTATTAATTTTTCCACGATCGACAAACGAAATTATTTTCTACATCTTCTGCGCTTCTAACGAATTCCAGGCAGCGTGGATCAAGGAAATAATCGATCTACCGATGCCCGACAGTATGCCGATGGAAGAACGTAAAAAACTCCGGGAAGCTCAAGAGCTCGAAGCCTTCAGCGACGATCACTACATGGTCGATTTGGTCACGAACGATTGCATCGAATCTTACATAAATTATTCAGCCGAGTGGGAAACTCTCAAACCCGAGGAAATCGCTTTGACCGACGAGGAAAAAGATTTGTTGAAAGAACTTCCGAACAAGGAATATTTGTTGAACAACGACGAAACGAACGTTGCTCTGTACGGAATCGTGGATATTCTTTTCGGAAGTTGTTACAATCATCGAATTACGAACGGCGAGAATACGTCGGAGAGCAGTTGGGACGTCAACAAGTTGAGTTCCACGCTCTGCTGGTTTCAGGTTCGTCTCTCATTCTCGTGGATGATGATATAATTTTTTCGCGTCGGAGAAATAACCTGAATACGAGGCAAAAAAATATAACTGTGAAATAGACATGAGAAAAAATTTTGAAGACGAAGACTAAGAAGAAAGAGAAATATTGTTGGAAATACAAACTACAGAATTTGATATATTTGATGTTGAAATAATAATTATGGATTATTATTATTGATAATAATAATAACAATAATAATAAAAATGTAAAGAGTAAGAAAATATTGGAATATATCTATTAAACAAATATATATATTTCGGAAACAACGAAATATTGATATTATTATTATTATTAATATTATTATTATTATTATTATTAATATTGTTATTATTATTTTTGTTATTATTATTATTATCATTATTATTATTATTATTGTTATTATTATTATGATGATTATTTTTATTATTATTATTATTATTATTATTATTATTATTATTATTATTATTATTATTGTTATTATTATTGTTATTATTATTGTTATTATTATTATTATTATTATTATTATTATTATTATTATTATTATCATTATTATTATCATTATTATTGTCATTATTATTATTATTGTCATTATTATTATGATTATTATTATTATTATTATTATTATTATTATTATTATTATTATTATTATTATTATTATTATTATTATTATTATTATTATTATTATTATTATTATTATTATCTTATTATATTATTGATTTTCAATGGCGATATTGAAAACAAAGACGAAATATTTGAAGACTAATAATATAAACAACTTTTCAGCATTTTTCGAGTATGGAAGAAACGATAAAAGCTTGCGTGAGACGTTCGCTCTGTTATCCTCTCTGCCGAAACTGGGAACTGTCCATGAAAGTCGTCGAGGACGTTAAGAAGGTCGTGAAGTTGGGTGGGCATTAATTCTTCAATCTTCAACGGATTATACATGGCCTTCATGCAAAAACCAAGCGAAACTTTTGTAAAACATGAAATTTGTTTTTTTTTGTTTTCACAGGTAAAAAATACATCATCAAGCGTTTCTGCGAGATTCACGAACTTTTCAACAACTCGTACGAGCCTCGTTATCTGTTGAATCAATTGTACATGAAGGATTATCTGATTTGGTTGCAACAAGTTCCGGTCTCGGTTATCGAATCCATCGCTCCGATGTTGGAGGCTGTAAGTTAATTGCCACAATTCTTCCCATATCTCGTTGCATTCGAGGTGAACCGATACATCGACGTCGGAAATTAGATTCACCAAAAATTACGCGTAAATTGGCAAATATTCCGCAGTACTTCACGCTTAAATAGCTGAACGGAGTTCGATTAACTAACTTTGTTGGATCTATGTAGAATCTCACAATCCCAAAAAAAAAAATTTCGCGGATTTCTTTGCAATTAAAAAAAAAAGTCTTCATCGCTCCGCCTTAAATTCTCAATAACCGAACGTCCCTCGTGTTATTCTCAATAAATCTCTATTGATCTTCAATGAATCGCACTCATTGTTCTAAATAAAATATTGAACAAGCAAATCATTAACTCGCAGATTTCGCTTTGAAATATTTCATCTATTCGTTTTATCTTGTCCAAAAAATAATAATACAATTTGTTTTTTTTTCACGAACAATTTGTTGGTTCAGGTCACATTGAAAAAATCCGAAATGGGTTTTGATCTCGAGGAATTGGAAGTAGCCACGTGGTCGGTTTACACGGATAATTTGTGTTTCGAAAACGTGGTCAACGATATCGTCAATGAAATCGAAGCAACGACACTCGAGGACAGCGAGAAAGACAAGTGAGCACGAAAATTTTCGGGATTCTTTCGTTATTTCATGCTCTTAGATTTTTTTCGTGTTTCTCAGGTTTTTTTAATTTCTTATCGCGTTTTTAATTTTAAATCTGCCAAGAATTTTACAAACCTCATTCTCGATAGTTATTAACTTACTCACTTTACTTACGTATTTACTTAATGACACCTCACTGACTTACTTATTTACTCACTTGCTCATTTACTCGTATTTACTTATTTTTTCGAATTTGTGCACTTAATCGTTACTTTTTCCATATGTCACAGATCGACGGACGTCACTTCGAACACGGAGGCTGTCAGCAGCAGTGGCAGCAGCAGCAGCAGCGACAGCAGCAGCGACAGCAGCAGCAGCGACAGCGAATCCGATTCCGATAGCGATTCCGACAGCGATAGCAGCACTTGTTCGACCGGCACGACCACCAGTAACACCGATAAACTCGATTCCGACGATCTGAGCGAATCCGGATCCGCGTGAATCTTTCTTCGAAACGTCATTGATTTTATCGTACATCGCGCTACACATTAATTTCTACGAAACGACGAGCTAAAGCAAACGACGATGAATTACGTGTTGAGATAGATGTCGTCGACGATCGAAATTAATTGGCAATTGTGACTTTAAATATTCCTCGTTATTAAATAAACGCGCAGAGATTTTTATTTTTGTTTAATTTAAATTTCATTTAATTGTTTATTATTATTATTATTGTTATTATTATTATTATTATTATTATTATTATTATTATTATTATTATTATTATTATTATTATTATTATTATTGTTATTATAGTTATTATTATTATTATTATTATTATTATTATTATTATTATTATTATTATTATTATTATTATTATTATTATTATTATTATTATTATTATTATTATTATTATTATTATTATTGTTATTATTATTATTATTATTATCATTATTATTATTATTATTATTATCATTATTATCAATATTATTATTATTATTATTATTATTATTATTATTTTTATTATTATTCTTACGAATCGAATCTACATAGAATTACGAATTACGAATCTACAGAGTAACAGGTTATTGCGTTGCAAGGGCGCAAAGTCGGTGTTTTCCGCGTGAATGAGAGGCTAACGCGAGGTCGTAGGCTCGGACGAGTCGTCGGCGGTGAGTCGCCGACGTCGAGTCGACGGTTATGCGAAGACGAGGCCCGAAGACGAATTCGAGCCGATCCGGAGACGAGACATCGGCGACTCACCGGCCGAGGGCATCGTCGGCGTCGACCCGAGTGCTGGGCCGGAGCATTTATAAGGGAATCGCCAATCGCCAACGCGCAAACGCATAATATTTTTTCTCATCCTCACGTGAGAATTACACATTCTCGTAACAATTTTAGTACGCAATGTGCCTGAACAAATGACAGATCGTACGAACCCTGCTTTACTTCGGGTCATTGAACAGTGCGGGAATCAAACGTTACCGCATGGCTTCGAAAATGCGAGAATCAGGCACATAGCGCACTCAAATTGGCCCGAGAATGCGTTATTCTCAGGTGAGGATGACCGAAAAAGTTTCGTACGCTCGACGTGAAAAATGAAATTTCGGTATTTGACACATGAAAAAAAATACAGCTCGATGGATCTTTTGAAAATAATCTGAATCTGAGCTTCCATTGACGATTTTTTTGATATAATTAATATTTTACAGGATAAACATTTAAAAAATGATTATTTGACGCGCTTGAAAATCAATGTTTTTAGTACACAAATCGCCGTCACTCCGTCAATAATTATCCAAATGACATTGCAGCGATGCTATTTCATCCTGTAGAATTTTGCGATGATTATGGCTTCAATCAACGAGTTCAAAACATATTGAAAATACTACATTTGCATTAAGAAAATGCGTCATTCTCAGGTGAGGATGACAAAAAGAAAATATAATTTTCCATTATACTGTGGCTGTCTATTTGAAAAAAAAATTTAAAAAAAAAAGTTATAAAACTTAATTCACATCGATCACACGAATATCGACAAAGCGCCCACACCATTGTTTCATACGCCGCAAAACTCAATAAAAAGAGCTTCTGCGACCGCATAAAAACCTCGAAGTCTCCGTAAACTATGAACGAAAAAAGAAAGATAAGCAAATTATTCGCGTGCAAAGTCTTCATCGCATCGGAAAAAAATTTATACAGAACATTTTCGATGAGTATCGAAGTTTATTCATCGAGTACATAATAAATCCAGGGCAATAGTTTGCTGTAGTGAGCTATCAATCGATTTCGTTTCTCGTCTTCGTCGTTGTTGAACTGCTCGCCGTCCGTTCGCTCGTACAAAATGATTTCTTCGTGAAAATTGGATTGCGATTTTTTATTATTATCGGGTCGCGACGTTTCGTGATCGACGATTTTGTCGGATTTTTCGAGGATTTCGTCGGTGGTTTTTGGAGTTTTCTGCCATATTATTTCCTCACCATTCGGCTGGAACGATACGAGGAAGAATTATGTATTATTTTTATTTTTTTGGATTTTTTTGGACTTGTAGGAATTATTGTATTATTTGATTCCATGATTTCGCTCGGTTGGATTTTCGAATTAGGAATAAAGATTTGATAAGGAAATCACAGACAGTCGAGACGTATCGGTTGGGAGCATGGATAGTTTTTTTCTTTCTCGTTCACACGCATTTGACATTTTTTTTCGTCAATCAATGAGACACAGATAAAAAAAAAATAGAAATAAATTATATTCATAAATCGAGATTGAAATTGAAAAATTGAGCTCTCAAGAAGAAGATTATGAAATAATTATTTCCTCAGTCGGTGCGTGAGTCGTTAAAACAATGTAATTTTCTATATACATCGAAACAAATTGGACTAAAAAAAGAAAATTTGACCGGAAAAAAATGAAAATAAAAAAAACCAATTATTGTTTTAACGAGAATACATTTTTTTGTTCGATTTATATTTTTTTTTTGCTTCATCATAGAAGGAGCTTTGTTTTCGTCGAAACATTTTTGAAAGAAAAATGAGATATAGAAAAGAAGATGGAGAAATAAAAAAATGTCCGGATGGATGTGTGTGTGTGTGTATGTAACATTCGTTTAACGTTCACAATTTGAGAACGGCTTGAGATATCAAGCTGAAATTTATCACACATGTAAAGGGTTCAAGGCGCCTTGCTCGATTAAATTTTTCGAAAAATCCATGAAGTTCTTTTGTTTTTACGCGATTTTGAAATTTTTCAAAAATCGATTTGCGCTCTCTAGCTCGCCCAATTTTCGAGATATCGAGCTTAAATTTAATACAATGTTGCAGTATTACAGGAAGATGCTGGATACCAAATGTGAGCAAAATCCATGAAGTGCTTTAATTTTTAGAGAATTTTGAAATTTTTCAAAAATCGTGCGCTCTCTAGCTCGCGCAATTTTCGAGGTATCGGACTCAAATTTGGTACAAGGTTGCACTCTTATCAAAAGATGTTTCGTATCGAATTTGGGCAAAATCCATTCAGACGTTCAGATTAAATGCAATTTTTAATTTTTCACATTTGACATGGAATTCGCCATATATTCATTCCGGATTAGATAGATTAACGAGCGGATTTTATATGAAAACAAGGGTGCAAAGTGCAATGTGCACCGTTCAAATTTGCACCCTAGTTTTTTTTTCATGGATATTTTTATTTTTAATTAGGATTTTTTAACTTCTCGGAAAATTTTAAAATTTGTTTCAACGTCGTTACCTCTTTCGTATTTTCTTCGTTCCCGGAATTTTCCGTTTCATCCGCGTAATCGTGATTATCCTGATCCTCGGAATTTTTCCAATAATCCGCGACTTCACCGTACAAACCAGGACTCTCGTCCTTGTTGTAAATAACGTTCGACATCGACCATTTTTTTCCTTCGATGTCCGAAATTCGATGATAATCCGGTTTTTCGTGAAAATCTTGAGGTCCCCGATAGACCCTCGTCGATCCGTGAGACGCCAGATGACGATGATGGCCGGAACTTCCGGTATTTAGAACCATGTATTCGTGCATCCTCGTGGAATCGCCGTCGGCGTGAAAATGCGGCGCGTGCATTATTATTCGTATCGGAAATATATTTTCCAACGGAGTTTTTTCGATTTTTATATCTTCCTTGGAAAAAAATTTTATATCTTCGGAGGAATTTATGTTTTCTTTGGTTTCTTCGTCGTAGGGAAATTTTTTTGTCGTATTTTCGGGTGCAGTTTCTTCGCCGGTGGTTTTGGAAGTATCGTTTTTATTGTTTTCATTCGCTATTGGATGAAAATCTGAGCTCGAGGTGTTTTGAAAAATCGTATCATCTTCTTTTTTCATCGAGTTAGAATTATTGTTATCGTTTTTATTATTTTCATTTGAAATTGGATGAAAATCTGAGCTTGAGGTGTCTTTAAAAATCGTATCATCTTCTTTTTTCATCGAGTTAGGATTATTGTTATCGTTTTTATTATTTTCATTCGCAATTGGAAGAAAATCTGGACTCGTGGTTTTTTGAAAAATCGTATCATCTTCTTTTTTCATCGAGTTACGATTGTTATTATTCTCGTTGTTGAAATTCAAAGTTTTTTCTGTAATTGCAACGTCGTCGTCATTATTCGTAAATGTCGTCGCAATTGTGTCGTAATTGGCGTAATTTTGTGTCGATTCCGTAGAATCAGATTCGACGATAATCGTTGTAAAGAAATTATTATTCGTGTCGGACAATTCGCTATTCGCAGATTGCGAAATTTCGGTCTTGTCTTCGAATTGAACATTCTGAGTACTTTGGAAATTTTCGGTTTCATCGTCGATGTTGGAATTTGCAGTTTCATATTGATTCGTTCGTTCTGTAGTTTCGGTAAAAATCCCATTTGTCGCATTGTTGGTGATAAACTGAATACGAGACGTCGTGACGGTGTCGGATTGAATTTTCGTTCGATCCGTATCAGCGATATTCGTGATGATCGTTGAAGTTGTAACGTTATTCGACTTTTCCGTTACAGAATTAATCGTCGTGCAGTTATCCGGATTGTCGGCGAAATCGAGCGTAGTTGCGTCGTCTTTGGTAGGATCAATTGCTTTGGGCATAATATAAATTAGGCGTTAGAGATTGGCTTGCGTTTTTCGAAAATAAAATTGAATTTCATTTGTTTATTTATTTGTCTATTCATTTATTCATTTATTCATTTATTCATTTATTCATTTATTCATTTATTCATTTATTCATTTATTCATTTATTCATTTATTCATTTATTCATTTATTCATTTATTCATTTATTCATTTATTCATTTATTCATTTATTCATTTATTCATTTATTCATTTATTCATTTATTCATTTATTCATTTATTCATTTATTCATTTATTCATTTATTCATTTATTCATTTATTCATTTATTCATTTATTTTTAATAGACATAAAGTTTTCTGTGTAAATCAAAAGGGATAAGGATAAGAAAATTAATTCAACTATCAGAGTGGGTAGAAGCAATTCCCCTTTCGCGTAAGTTCGCGTAAATCAATTGGAATCAATTCGTGGCTTATTTAGTACAGAACTAATGGATTTTCCTAGAAAAAAAAATCTCAAAGATCTGTAAAGATAATCCATCACTATGGAAGATTTTCCAATTAAACTCGTAATTAAGTTGACTCATGAACCCTCATTTTCAGAAATTACTAATCTTGTTACCTTTCTTCTTCTTACCAAGCAAATATTCCGTCGTAAGAGGTGCACGAATTTCAGCGTTATCATCAAAATACCGTTGAGTCGTCGGTGCTCCATTTTTCGATTCAATTTCCATCGAATCCAACGTTAACGTTTGGGCCGCAGCTTCGTCGTCGCACGGGCCGCAAGGT
>OZ020172.1:9122208-9192633 GCA_963971145.1 Sussaba pulchella
CTGCTTTGGGAAGAACGGCGTGTGGTCGCAGAGACATACCGTAAATCAATGCATTGGTAAGAAATAGTTGAATTTTATCTTGAGCCTTTGATGAATAACGATTTGCTTGAGCTACTAGTCCGACTTCTATTTTTCCTGTAGCCCGAACGTCTTCTTTTCACCAATACTTTTTCTTTTTATTTAGCGTTAGAATATTTAAAAATTATTTGTAAAAAGAAAAGATAATTAAACAATAATTTACCGTCAATTTTCTGACGATCTTAAGAAAAACTTAGAACTTAATAATATTTAGACTTTAAGGATTTCTATTTGTTTATTATTTCTGAAATTTTTGTATCGGAAAAAATGATTATTTAAATTTAAACAATCGGAAAATTATTATCAAAGTTTATCTTCGACCTCTTCCAATTCCGTACCCCCGAATTGCCTCCATCTTTCCCGTTTGCATACAATAACAACACCTAAAAACATGTGCTTCGCTCCGGATTAAAAAAAAAATAATAATCGCGATCGATGACCGATTTTTTAAATTTCGAACCAGATAAAACACCACCGATTATAACGTGTCCAAACGATTCCACGTGGGAAACTCTGCCGGGTAAGAATTACGCTCTGATAAAATGGAAGACACCGGAAGCTTCGGACAATTCGAAAAAAATTCCGAACGTTTGGAGCAAACCGCATTTGACTGTGCCGTGGAAGGCCAAAATAGGATTGCACAAAATAATTTACATCGCGCAGGATTCCAGTGGAAACAAGGCTAAATGCACGTTTTCCGTACGTGTTATCGGTGAGCTTTGCGATTTTCCATAACGTCTTCAACTTGCAGCTTTTTTTCGGCTATTATCATTGCATCAATGTGCGCAGTTGACTGAACGTTTTTTCGATTGCTGTCAAAGTCTCGCGTTAATGACTGAAATTTTTTTTTTATTTAGATAAGCAACCACCGACGGTGGAAAATTGCGTGGATCCCCCAATTTTTTTGACAGTGAAGCAAATTGGGGCGGAAAACGTCACGTGGCAAGAACCAATATTTTACGACAATTCGGAACGCGATTTGACGATAACGAAGAGTCACTTGACACCCACGTGCGATTGTTCCATCGGAACTACGCGGATTTTTTACAACGCCACAGATGCCTACGACAATTCAATCAGCTGCGTTCTCAATGTCACCGTCGAAGGTAATTATTTTGTGACCCAAACTATATCCTAGGTAACGCAAGAGTTTGTTCAAAATTATCTTTTTCATTGTGTTTTTATATTGTTGTATACTAATTTTCAATTATTCAATCCGATTAGCCCATCGCGGAGTCGATGAGATGACCAATATATGTCAATTTTTCTTTTTTGCGATAATAGAGTGAGACGGAACGTTATTGATTAACTTCCGGCTGAAAACGGGAGTTATGTGTTTCGTCGGTATGGCGAGAAGATAGCCGCAATTCGTTTTTCTCTCTGACCGTCCAAACGGCTGATTTTTTTCTAACACCTTTTTGCACATCGGTTTTATGATTCACATAATTTATTCCTGGATCATAATATTAATAATCGGATATAAACTCGTCGCGATAATGAATGTTGAATAAGTGACCATTTTCGAACGTTTTTAAATAACGCGGGTACCCACCTCGCGCGCTGGCCCATCGACATATAGATATGGACCGATAATACTGGGAGAAAAAGTGAAATCGTAATAGAAAGAGAGGAGACTAGGTGGGTTTATCCCTTTCTCACTTTCTCTCTCTCTCTCTCTCTCACGGAAAAGAGAGAGAGAAACTAGGGGCCTATGGTTAGTAGTGTCTATAGATAGTAGTGCCCATGGATAGTTGTGCCCATGGTTAGCAGCGCCTATGGCTTGTAATTTCTACAGGTATTCATGTTTATTTTGTGTAAATCTTTACAAGCCGCACAAGTAACTTACCGATTTGCGAGCGAAATTTTTGAAGTATGTTTTTTTGCAAAAAACTAAAAAACTACTGTACCAAATTAGACCAAAATTGAACAGCTCTAAGTCACAGCAAAACACATCAATCGCATTATCGAACAGTCTGATCACGTCATTATTTTTAGAGAAAACGTTAACGAACATTTTGCCGAATTATTATTAAAAAAAAATAAAAAACCCCTTTACCAAATTGGACCAAAGTCTAATCAGCTCAACGTTACATCGGGACACATCGATTGCATCATCGATCAGTCTGATCGCGTTATTAGTTTTAGAGAAAAATTAATTTAAATAAAAAATAAAACTAAAAAAAAGGAGGGATATGTTGTTTTGCGATCACTTGCCAATTAATAGTAAAACTCAAATAAAATATTAGCACGGTTTAGATTTATTATAACGATAATTGTTGAAATTTTGTCTACACATGTTGACCAAATTTGGAAAGCGATATCGTCTTACGCGTCGTGACAATATCGATTCAAAGATTACAATTTACTCACAGATTTCTCGATTGGTTAGTTAGCGCTGTTTTAATCGAAAACCGAAACTTCCGCACTGGACCATTGGTTCGCGTTTGATTTGGAACCCGCACTCCCGTAATAGATCGAGCATGTAATAATATTATATTACACAACAAAGACTGACTTTTCGATGCCGAGCTTTCCGTTGCTCGAGGCTTGTCGTCGAAAAGCTGATTTTACAATTTTGTGGTCTGACCGTTGCTAGCCAATCGGATGATTCTTTGTCAGGACGGTCGGGTCACGATCTTTCGAAATCAATTGTGGTAGTTGAATATCGTTGTAACGTAAATGCCGTATTTCCGTAACTTGGCGTAAGCGGTTTCATTTAGTTCTCAATAATTTTATAGTTTTTTCGCTGTCTAAAATATCGCCTGATTCGGAATTAGCGATGTTCGATCGTGAGAAACAATTATATCGTGCATATAATTGTTTTGAAAATTTATTCTATAACTTTTTAATACATTTTTAATGACAACAATTTAATGTTAATTGCGAGGCACAACAATAATGATTCTTTCTAAAAAACTAAAAAACTACTCGACCGAATTGGACCAAAATGTAATCAGCTCTAAGTTTCAGCGAGGCACATCGATTGCATCATCGATCATTCAGATCGCGTCATTAGTTTTAGAGAAAATGTTAACGAAAAATTGATCACATACGTACGAACGTACATACGCACAAACACACACACACACACACACACAAACATTTGGCTCAAAATAGGCTAAAATGACCCCAATGACCTCGAAACGTGAAGAACTGACAAATGAACGATTTTCGATTTTTGGGGTCATTACAATAACTTCCCCATAAACGGGAAGTTAATGAAGGTCGCACTGCAGTCGATCAAAAAAATTGCGTGTTCTAGAAAAAAATTCTACCACAGCAGGCTATTGATATCCGTGTTCTACGGCAACGCGGTAACCGAGGTTTGGGTCGATATGCCAGTAACGAGACGTGATTGATATCGCATCGATAATGAGAAGCTCCCGAAATATCGACGGTGAAGGTTCCTAAACCAGCGACTCGCGATGCTACGCGATACTTCGAAATTTCCCGTCGTCATTACATTCACTACAGGGCGCTCGAGCGTTGTTTGCCGTCCAGTCCTCGACCCCTTCGGTTGTCAAACACGCACCCTTCACTGGAATATTCTATCAACGTATGTTAAATACAGCGAAACAGATTTTATCGCTAATACACGGTCGTGGAAAGCTTACACAACAGTCCTTACAATTTTGTTCACTCACAAATGTCACAAACGAAGAAATTTACTTCACAGTTGATCAAAAAAAAGTGCAGCACGATACGATATATCAATACCAGTCCTTGGTCGCTACTTCGACAATGAAAACCATGATAGCACATACCAAACCGAATGCGAGAATTTTAAATGCAAAAGCCAAATTTTCCAAGGTCAATGGTTTCACTTCCGGTTCCCGATCTTGAAGCTCGTACGATTCCAAACGACGCAATCCCCTCCGAAGCATTCTGGCGTGCAGATAATCCAGGATACCACTAGCTGCGAGTCTTTCGACAACCTCGTTGACTTTATCCCGGAGGGGCCAATCTTCTCGAATCATATAAACCATGAATTCGTAGCCAAAGGAATCCCGTGATAGGTGCGAAAATGCCGCTTCTGCGTATTGCATGGCGAAATCTTTCGGGATTAGCAAAGCGCTGTTTGCGTCTTCAAATAATGCGTAAAGGATATTATCACGGTGAAGCGGCACAACCTCGCGTCCTTCGAACGCGGATTGGTTGAAAAACGGAATAAAAACACGATAGGTGTATATTGTGTGATCGGATTCAACGAGGTCTTCGAGAGAATCGACGGTCGGCCAACGAACATTTTTCGTCAGCAACGAAGCAAATCTTCCCGAATAAATTCCTTGAATAGTTACGACAAATATAAATAAGCTCGCTAGGTAAATCCTCGGAGCAGTTTGTCGGGGTATTCCTCGGATTCCCGCGTTACAAATAAGAAGAACGAGATTCAGAATCGCCGGGATGAGAGGTTGTCGCAGACAAAATTTGAAGAACAATAGCGTGATAGTTAATACAGCGAGAACGGCGAAACGCGAACTTCTGTCGAGGACGGAAAATAGCTTGGCCAGTTGTGACTTATAGCCTGGATACTTGGTTAAAACGGCAAGTTCATC
Organism: Sussaba pulchella; assembly: GCA_963971145.1. Lineage (NCBI taxonomy): Eukaryota > Metazoa > Arthropoda > Insecta > Hymenoptera > Ichneumonidae > Sussaba > Sussaba pulchella. The sequence continues at coordinate 9,126,843 of OZ020172.1, forward strand.
TCTGTAAATCGGATAGGTTGATGGCAAGGAGGATCTTGCAGTGATAGACTTGGGGAACAAATGAATGTCAGCAGTGCGGGTAAAGAGCTCGACTACTGGCCTGTCGATATCCATCGTGGACTCAATGTACCACCGTACTTTAAGGGAACTCATGAGAACCTTACGGGTAACAACATAATACCCGCGTCGTTGTTTCCCGTTGTCGTCGAAGACAGTTGCGCGGATTGGATAACCACCGAGATCTACCGTCTTGTCGAAATCCAATGCGTCACAGCGTGACTCATCCTTGTCATACTCCCGCGCGAACAAGGTCCAGACATGATCGTCTATCCCTTTGTAAGTTCCCTCTTGCCGCCAAGTGCTTGGTGCCTTACTCGTGTAAGGATTGAAAGTGTAAATCAACCTTCCTCTCGTTTGATGGAGGCACAGAAATTTCGAATTGAGCAGATCCTTGTTCCACGCTTCCCACAACACTTCATCAGCGTTCGAACATCCGTTTCCGGCCTTGGCAGAGTCAATCAGAAGGAACGAAGCCATGTGGTTCCACCATTTCGAGTTCTGCACTTGTCCAAGAGTTTTTGCGACGTCATTTGAATCACTTACCGTGACCACGAAGACCTGCAGCTTGTATCGTGATGCTTTGCCGATCGGATCATGATCCACTGATCTTGAAGTCTCGTCGATCAATGTTGTCGAGATAACGGTTTCCCTCGATGATATCCTTTTCATGACGCTTCCGGCTGAGGGTCCGGCAATTCCCACGGTGCCCAAACGGTTTTTGTAACATGATTCGACGATTACGATCTGGAAGCGAATAATTAGACGTCATTCACGCTGTGATTCTATCAATATTGAACTTAATCAGTGACAAAGGAAATTACCGATGCTTCGACGAGCGATTCATCCAGTTCGAAGGTCTCGAAGGACAAACCCGCGGAACATATTTTGGCAATGAGTGCCAGAAAGAAAATGATAAATGCAGTAAACTGCATTGAGAGAGAGAGAGATAAACTTTCTTTAGTGAAAACGAAGACTGCGCCCGGCTGAAAAGACTACGTAATGTGAGAACCTTCCGATCTGAGACTTGGACAGGGAATGGATAAAATCTATTCGGGACAGGACGTCGATATGCGTAGCTTTCTACACTCCAACGCAGTAGTTGAAATTGCGTCGATATCCGTACGCCGGACACGTTGCCTGATTGCGATCGCATGAAAATTGAGGAACGCCTTCCGAAATTTTGACGGTGAAGGAACCGTCGAATCAGCATGCTGGCAGCTATTCGAGGCTTCGGAGCTTTCCGTCCATTATCTTTCATCGCACGACAATTCGACCTTATCTATGGGGTGCTCGTGCGTTGTTTTTTTTTTCTCTTTATACAGTGGAAGGGACTTGATCGACAATCACGATCGTAGGTAGTTGTTGTCATCGTCCTTGTAACCTTGTCAACTCACGAATCTTATTTACGACCACACCAGAGTTCGTCACGCGGGAGTCCCGAACTATCGATTGAACACCGTCCCAACATTTATTCTCCATCCTGAGAAATAACGAAGCCCGCTTTCTGTAGGGTTATCAAAGTACCTACAGCGTGTCAACTCGATAATTTCGGGCTTACGCAAATAAATTTCCCTTTATTTCAACGTTCCATTTTTCCTCGATCGTTCCATTTTTCAATGTAAATGTTGAGACGAAAATTCATTTTATTACCGATGTGGCTGAAGTTATTTTATTTGAATCAATTTGATTTTATTAGATTTTTTCCTGCGCACCGAGCAAAAAAATATGAAAGTACCGGGGCTGAAAATGAACTTCATTCAAGTACGCTAATGGTTAATATCGGATAGAACGGAATCTTCGAGTCATTTTTTCAATCATTCAAAATGCGATCAAATAGAATTGAAATGCTCCGGAAATAAATGTTTTGAATCGGCATGGATCTGACTTTCAACGGCCCGAAAGATCAAAATCCCGAAAATCGAACTATTTACGGGTCAAAACTTTCGCAGGCACCGATCGGGGGTGAATAAAGTATCAATTAATAATTTAATGAAAATATATTAATGAATAAATATACAACATCAATAAAAAATAAATAAATAATGAATAGTTAATAAATATCGGGTGTAAATAAAATAAAACCGGGGTAAGACTGCCGTCCAAATCGTTGATTCTGCAATGATTTTTGAATGGCGAATAGCATTATATACATAGGTACAGTCACATATACAATATTTCAAACTTATAATTAATAAATCGTATTCATAATAATCGTTATTTCCTCGATTTTTCTATAATCGTCAATAACACGATTTGTTTTGTAAAACAAGCTAAAGCATGCGAATCATACAAACTTACGAATTTCAAACGAACTTTCTCAATGACGCGGCAGAATTAAACTTTTGAAAAAAGCCAGTTTTTCAAATTTTTTTCCTTCATTTTAAATTACAAAAATCGTTGAATAAAAAATTGACGGTACGGACACAAGGGTCACGTTCAATTCGGCATTAATTGACGAGGTAACTGATTAGTCCCGTACAGAGCTACGAAATATTCGATAGTTAATTAATTAATTATTTTTTCAGATATTTATTTATTTATCTATTAATTTTACGGTTTTTTCTTTTTCGTCGCCATTATCAACAAAGTGAAATGATCGCCGCAGCGCTTTTGCTATGCGACGAATAGAAGATATTCGATTTGTCGGATATCGTATATGTAGTTATTTATCGAACGGTAAGATAAGATGCGATATTGATGTTTGACGAAATGGTAAAAAACGTTTCCGACTGAATTGAAGGCTTCATAAGAATCATGAAGAATTCATAAAAATAATCGGTCGTAATTGAAACTATTAATGAACTAAAATAATGGAGAGAATTATTTCACCATTTTTTAATTTTTATATTAGACAACTTATTATGTAAAACAACTTCTGCAGCCGGGGATTTTTAAAAATTTTTAATTTGTTTAATTTATAGAACTTTATATATATATAGTATTGGATTTATCTAGAAATAATTAGTCGTCTGGCCAATATAATAACCAAAATATGGAACAAGAAAAAATGTTTCAAAACAAGAAAACCGACTTCAAAACTTTGCTTATACAGGGTGGTCCACGCAACGTGTGCACCGTCATAATTTCGAAAGTATGCGTTGCACGAAAAAATGTTATGTACAAAAGTTACATGGTTCCAAAGGGTGCACTACGTGGTGGATCAATTTTTTTTATAGGTCGAGGTGTTTCGAAGATTTGAAGGACAACTTTGTTTTTTTAAACAAATCACTATATTTGTTATAGAAAAATATGGCAGAGAATCGAGTTCTGAGTAAAAAAGTATTGATCTTTATTAGCCTTAAACCTAATAACTAACGAATAATTGCACTTTATTACTTGAAAATTTTCTTCACATAATATTGAATTAGATATTCAACCTTATCACAGATTTCCGCAGGATACTTACGTTAGTTGCGATAAGCCACTAGTCACTCACTGTCACGTAAACATCGCTGTCGCTGTGAAATTCAATAAACGCGATTCATCCCCTAATTTTTCACCCTTAGAGGCAGAATCTTTTCTTCAAAATTAAATAGGTTTATTCTCAAAATATATATAGCGCATGCAATAAAATAATAATCATTAACCCGGTTAGTGTATCGTGGAGTAGATCAAACCAATGAAAAAATTTTCAAGTTCCCGCATTTTCCCGCAGTTCATTTGTTTATTATTATTTTTATAACGAATAAATTCCGGAAACTTCGTATTTCAAAATTTCATCGTAAAGTAGAAACCCTGAACTTCATTCGTCAATTTTTCCAGATTTTTAGGATGATATTTTCTATTTTTCCGAAGCTTTTTGTCGATTCGACCCCACGATGCACTTTAAGGGTGCGAAGAACAACAATAGAATCGAGTTAACAATTCAAAATTGAAAGAGATTGATGGTTTTATCGTCCAATGGTGTTTAAGATGCTTGCAAAGACCTTCCTGCGCTCTCGAACGGACAAGCGAATTGCCGAACGATAGATGGTCAAGCCGTGCAATGCATGATTACCTGTGAGGAAGGTTACGGGTTTGCGTTTGATCAAACGGAAACTCTGGATCCCGGATACACCGTGATTCTGACATGTGGCCTAAACGAAACCACTTGGAACAGCACATTTTTTCCAGATTGTTCTGGTAAATAATCTACAATTCAACAAAAACTATTAAAGATTCAAACAAACAAAAGTCTAAAGAAGAGATAAAGAAATGATTTTGTTTGTTGTTGTTTTTTTTTTACAGCAACGGAAATACCGAATGCGGTTGGTCGAGATGGCAGCGTAATTTTACGTGGAAATACCAATGTTTGCGAGAATTCAACGATACTAAGTCAGGTAATGCAGATTTTCCGACGTATTTTTCTTATCGCTTTGCAAACCTCACGAGGTGGATTCAAATCTTACGTAAATGCCGCGCAAATGCGATGCTCATTGCCGATTGGCTGTCGAACTTTGTTCGCGCCTGGCGCCGTTGGCGTTGAATCGTTGACGGAGTTGGGGCACAGCTAGCGAGAAAATTTGACACCGCCATTTTAATTTTTCGCAAATGGATAGCGAATAGCGATATCAATGTGAAATTCTTGGAACGACTATCATTATCAATCACCAAAGCTTTTCTTTCCATTAACCCTTCGAGGTCACACGTTTCTAGAAAAAACGCGCTGGTCACGTGGGTTCACAATGACCCCCCAGTCATGTTTTAACTATTGCCGCGTTAACAATATCGTTTCGAATGGCTCGTAAAAATTTATGATATTAGTTTGAACACTTTAGAATAACGATATTACGGAATGTTTATCCCCCCCCTTCGTCCTCCACCCCCTCGTCCTCTGCCCCCCCCTCCCGCATCCTCCACTCCCGCATCTTCCTCAGCCCGCCCCCGCACCCTCCCCCCGCCCCGGAATCCTCCACCCCCCTTTCGTATCATCCACTCCCGCATCTTCCTCAGCCCGTCCCCGAATCCTTCACCGCCCCTCCCGCATCCTCCAATCCCCCCCCATTCCCCTCCGCCCCCACATCCTCCTCCGCCCCCGCATCCCCTTCCGCCCCCGCATCCTCCTCCGCCTCGCCCCGCACCAGCCCTCACATCCACCCCGCACTCGTACTCACTCACCCCCACGATGGAACCACGCGAATGGAAAAGCACTCAACACTCTGCAAATCGATAGACTCGGTACTGAGTAATTGCGTGTGAACTGGTCGATTGTTGGATTGATTGGCTTGATTGGGATGGCCTGACTGCCGACCGCCCGAGTTTAAGCTCCTCTCTTCCCCAGCGCTTGCGCGCTGGGGGGGTGTCGGGACGAGTGAGCTACCCTTCTCCGCTAACTGCCGGGGTTGGGCCGTTGCCCGACGATCGCGCCTGCGTTGGCGACAATTACATTATTACGTTGACAGCTTTAGAAGTTTTGACTTCCGCGTGAAGGAAGCTTTCGGACGGTCAACATTTTTTTCAGGTCAATAGATTGAAAATATCGCAAAACATCGAGAAATGACATTTGGAGAAAATTTCCGGATGTATGGGTTTGTGTGTCTGTGCGTGCGTGCGTGCGTGCGTGCGTGCGTGCGTGCGTGCGTGCGTGCGTGCGTGCGTGCGTGCGTGCGTGCGTGCGTGCGTGCGTGCGTGCGTGCGTGTGTGTGTGTGCGTGTGTGTGTGTGTGTGTGTGTGTGTGTGTGTGTGTGTGTGTGTGTGTTTGTGTGCGCGCGTGTGCGTGTGTGTGTGCGTGTATGTAACGACCCTCGAAAATTCAAACGTCTATAACTCGAGAACGGTTTAAGCTACAGCGCTCAAATTTTGCACAGCTGTGGTGCTTTCAAATCTTCACATTATCTGTATTTTTGGAATAATCGAAGCAGCCACTCGAATTTGACAGCGTTTTGAACTTGTCAAAAAATGTGTGCACGCACTCTAGCGTCCGCAAATTTTGAGATATTCTTCTAAATAGTTATTTACATATTGAGTTATGCACACGGATGTTTGGTATTGCATTCGAACCGAATCCGTCGAGAAGTTCGGATTTTAAGATATTTCGAATCTTTTGAAGAATCAACTTTGTCGTTCTATCTGCTGCTAACTTTAGCCAATCAAAACCCCAATATATGAGTGTGTAATATTATTGACCTATGATACAGATGAAATTTGGAGGAAATCGGCCGAACGAATCGAATTTTAGAGTAATTAGGAATTTACAAAATCCAACCTCTGAAAATTTAAAAACGATTGACAAATCGTGTTAAAATTTATAAACGTTTGCCTTCATTTATTACTTTTTGTTGCTTCATTTCGTAGATATTGAAGCAAATTGCAAGTTTCCACTTGCAGCTTTTTCTTATATAGGAATAGGATTAAATCGTTTGTCAAATTTCAAAAACGAATTTAAAGTACTCAAATTGTTTCGTTAAAAATGAACGAATAATTTTATAATTTCAGTTGGGCGATCGAATAACCGGCGATCTGTCATCGAATATGCTTGACATATGTGGCAACGATATTGACTGCAGCGTCGTTAGATTGTCGGATCCGAATTGCGAGGAAGAATTTTCGGAACAGAAAGACGTGGATTCGAACGTTGTTGTAAGACGCAAGAGATATTCCAACGTGACGAAAAATTGGCGAGTAAAATCGAAACACGCGCGAATTCGTCGAGCTGCCGCAAAAGTTAATAACAAATTGAAAAACGAGCCATCGATGAAGCGAAAACGTGCTAAAGTAGAAATGAAATTTCGATTCGTCGGTGAGTTATTATTTCCCGAATACACATTAAGTTATTCGAATGAAAAATATTTATTTCAATATTTATTCTATTTGTAATAACGTAAAAGAAAAATTGACAATAATTGCAATTTTTTGATCAGGTAAAATCGTTGCGCAATATCGTGACAATGTGGAATTGGGAATACAAAAATTGCGGGAAAAGATTCAATCTATGACAGCATCGGGTCGATTAAATCTGTTGAACAACAAAACCAATCATGAAATTGCTAAACTGGCTTTGAACTTGAAAACGGTATTTAAAGATGCTCGAGAACTCTGTGAGCCTGGATGGGTTCTGAAGAAGCACAATTGTAGTGAGTTTTTTACCTATTTCTTATTTGTTTATAACTTAATTGATCGATCCATCAATAATTTCAATTGCTCAGCCAAGAGGGCTCTTTTTCCCTCATTCTTCACTCTTTCTTCCACTCCTCGCGTTCGCTGGTTTTTTATTTATTTCTCCGAATTTATCTTGTTATTTACATTATTTGTTCCATTCTAAAACTATCTGCTCTATGTTCCTCTCCATCACTCCCTTTCGCCCCTCATTTTACGTTTTTGTCTGGCCCTATCTGCTACCGCCTCGTCCCTGTTTTTTTCAGCCTCCTTGGCCACTCCACAACCTCCTTAAATCCCGCCGCGTCCGCAATTTCTCTTATTTCGGGTGCTCTGCTGTTCGCCGAATTTTCTATTTGTTTATACCCTAATTTTCACCGATTTCGAGAGTGGGATTCAATGCATCTATGCATGGCATACATAATCCGTAAGCATTGTAAATAATTCCAAAAGTATATATTTATAATACGTAATTTGTTATATTGGACTGTATTAAAAAACAATTTTTTCCGACAGAGAAATTCTTGCCAAGAGCAAATTCGAGGGAATTTTTTTTTACATTCTATAATATTGTTATAAATATAATATTGTTGATTGGACAATATTGATAAATTAGTGATGTTATACATCAACTAGACAATAAATATCATATCATTAGATACATTATCAATAGTAGAACAGAGGATAATATTATTTCAAAAATATATTATAATATTATCAATATTATTATTCATAAATTAATTATTAGTTAACTTATTTACATTTTCATATTTATGTTTCATATAACTAGACAGTAGATATTATATAATTAGATAAATGATTGGTAGTATTACAGATGATTATACCATAACAATTATATATTAGAATGTTATCGATATTATTATTCATAAACCAATTATTCGTTAGTTTATTTTATTTTTCCATATTTATTTTTATATAACTAGACAGTGGATATTATATAATTGGAGAAATCATTCATAATAATACGGAGGATAATATCATAAAAAATATAGATTATAATGTTATCGATATTATTATTTATATATTAATTATTATATTATTATTATTATATTAATAAATTAATTATTAATTATTATTAATTGTTATTAATTATTATGTATAATCAATGATTCATTATTTTCCGCTAACGCACAGCCAAATGTCCGATGGGAACTTTTCACAATCAAACCCGAGATCAGTGTCAGGCTTGTCACTTCGGTGAATATCAAAATTCTACGGGAGCCACCAACTGCATCAAATGTCCACAACCAACGTTCACGAGAAAAATGCATTCGAAAAATTTGTCAAATTGCATACGTAAGACTGATTTACTTTCATATTTATTTAGTAACTTTTTTTCCATGTTCCAAAGAAACATAATCAATTTTTTTTTTTTTTTTTAAATTTTATTTTATTGTTCATTCGTTTCTTTTATCCCTCAGTATGTTACGTTATTTTCGACACCTTTACGCCTTAAGCATGGGTCACTCATGTCTGGCCCTTTGAAAAGTCCTCCGAAGTGGTCCAAAGTATTCCATAATTTGGTGGAATCTTATCGACTATCCTACTATGACGATTAATCATTATTTTGCTGCAATAATCATTCGTTCAAAAAATATCCTCATGTAAGCAACTTAAATCATTGAGATCGTTCCATCATGGCGCGGCTTGAGTGACCTATGTTTCCAAAATTAAGGGGTTAGCCCTGAAGCCACGTACATGAGTGATTCGTGTCCTCTCGTTTTCACACTCCAACCACGAATTTCGACTTTTTCCTATATTTTAGTGACAAATTTGCCTTTTAGAAAATAAAATAATGATTGTTGGATAAAGTAGAACAGTAACAAATTATCCATATAATTTTTACAAAATTTTCGGTACGCATAAAGGTGGAATATCCGAATAGACAGCGAAAAAAATAGATGAATTTTAGGAATTATTATTCAAAAAAACTATCTGTTCGATTTTATCCAGGTTTGTTTTTATCAAGCCCGGATAAAATCGAACCAATGGTTTTTAAGATAATAATTCATAAAATTTACCTAATTCGATGTTCCCTCTTGAGTAGAAAAAAAATTCCACATAATCGCAGTATTTCTCTGTATTTTCTCGGTATTTTCGCAGCGATATGCAGACCTGGACATTATTCGCGACGCAAAGCGAAAAAAGTGTCAGCAGTCGGTCTCGAGCCCTGCACAACCTGCGATATAGGTTCTTATCAATCCCACTACGGCAAAAGACAATGCGAATCATGTCCCGACAATGGCACGACCGCTGAACGAGCTGCCACGAGTTTGAACGATTGTTTTCCATCCACGAAAATCGAAAATCCGTGTACAAAATTTCCTTGCTTGAACAACGGACGTTGTATCTTCGAGAATGAAACTTTTAGCTGCGAATGCTCTGAACATTATGTAGGTGAGACTTTGACAATTTTGCCCTTTACGCAAATAAAATATTTAAGGATCAATTAAATTTATAAATACTTTTTTTTTTCATTTTTTTTCATTTTTTTTTTTTTTTCGTTCTTTCGTTGTTGTTGTTTTTTTTTTTTAAGGCTCCATTTGTGAGAGACTTGAAGATCCTTGCGACTCGCAACCGTGTCTGAACGAAGGCGAATGCAAAGTTGCGAATGACAACGAAACGTTGCCAAAGTATTTTTGCAAATGCAAAGGAAATTTTGCCGGAACGAATTGCGAGGTGATAATTTATTCTTTATTGTTATATTCGGTTGTTTTGATCGCTGTTATGAATTTTTGGATTTTTATTTTATCTTCTTTCTTTGTTAACGTTTCGTCCACTCGATTTAGGGCATCTGCAGAATTTTTCTCGTCTTTTTCTGTTTTTACATTAATTACAGATACAAAAAAAATAATTTTACAAAAGAATTGTATATAAATTCCGAATTGACCACCATTGAAGAAAACAATATTGTATGGAACAAAAATATAATATTGAACAATTTCCTTGTTTTTTCTTTCGAGTCATTATTCTATTGCCTTTATTTTAGGCCTTAAATTGAGTGGGCGAAACGTTGATAAAGAAAAAAGAGAAAATAAATACAGAATCGTCCATCGCTAAAGTTGTTAAACGCAAAAATTTATTCTTCACTGTTGCTGAATAATTGATCGACATTTTTTTACATTGCTTTGAAGGGAAATAAAAATAAGTCCGAAGGATTTGAGTGCGATTGGGACTCACGTGATGGGTTAATGGTTGTTAATTAAGGAAAATATTATTTGCAGACTTATATAGACGAGTGCGCCGTGAATCCATGCAAAAACGGTGGATCTTGTGTCAGTACAGAACAAGATTACAATTGCATCTGTAAAGACGGCTTTGAAGGTAAATTTCCGTAATAAAAATAATATTTTAAAAATTTCAAAAATATGTAAAATTATGCTATATCAACTATATTCCTATATTCATTAATAGTAGAATAATTTGGTCATAATATAAAAGAATAATAATTATGATTCATTATCTTATGTAATCCATGAATTATCATAATTATTATTAATGATTGGAATAATATGAAAAATTATTATTAGTATTATTATTAATATTTCTTTTTAATTTCAACACAAGAATTAACAGCTGCAAAATATTTAGTTTCATTATTTACCAATATTACAATAATTTAAAAAGATTACGATAATTATAATTTATCATTATATATAATTTATGAATTATTATTATATATAATCAATGAATTATTATTATATATAATTAATGAATTATTATAATTATAATTAACTATCGCAATGATATAAAAATGATTCTTAATAATATTAAGATTTAATATATTTTCTCTGCGATAACTTTCAGGCGATTTTTGCGAGATGATTGTGAATCATTGCGAACCTTCGCCGTGCGAAGAAGGTTCAACCTGTTTGACCATTGACGGAACGTGGAAATGTTTGTGCGCAACCGGATTTCTCGGACACCGTTGCAACTTGTTGCCCTGCGATTGGATTCCTTGCAACGATTATACGATATGTCAAAATTTCAAAGAAGAAAACGCAACGCGCAACAGTCACAGGTGAGTAAATCGACGTTTCTCACGGCTTCGGCCATTCGGAAGGAAATAAATTTTCAACGCGCCAAACAGATGCGTCTGCCCGGATGGATACGAGGGCGAAGGCTGTGTCACAAGAATCGATCACTGCAAATCATTTCCTTGTCGGAACGGCGGCATTTGCGTCAACGCGCTTCTCAATTACACGTGCGATTGTCCGATCAATTACAACGGGATTAATTGCGAAACAGGTGAGAAGTGGGTGATGGGCTGTTCGATGATAAAAAAAATTCCAATGACGGAATTTCGAATCGGGACGATTTTTTAAATTTGTTATATATTTCATGGAATTATCAATAAATATGATATTTATTGATATTATATAGAACATGAATTAATAATGAATGAATGAATTAATTAATTAATTTAAAAAATAATAATAATAATAATAATAATAATAATAATAATAATAATAATAATAATAATAATAATAATAATAATAATAATAATAATAATAATAATAATAATAATAATAATAATAATAATAATAATAATAATAATAATAATAATAATAATAATAATAATAATAATAATAATAATAAAAGTAGGTAATAATATTAGAAATAACATAATATTGGAAATAACATAGTAATAATAACAATCATTACTAATAATACAATTGAATAATAAATAGTATAAACTGCAGCAATATAGTAGTTAGCATACAGCAGACAGTATAAAATAATATCATTATTATTATATTACTAATTTATGATTAATGTAATTTATCGTTGTTGTTGTTATTATAATAATAATTATTATAATAATTATTATTATTATAACAATAATAATTATTATTATTATTACTATTATTATAACAATAATAATAATAATAATAATTATTATTATTATTATTATTATTTATGATTAATGTAATTTATCGTTGTTGTTGTTATTATTATTGTCATTATTATTATTATTTTTATCATTTTTATCATTATTATTATTATTATTATTATTATTTGTTATTTATTATTATTATTATTATTATTATTATTATTATTATTATTAATTGCAGAATTGTCGCCCGAATACGTATTACAGTTCTCCGCAGTGGGGAGTACCGATTATGTAATCATGAAAGGACCAAAGAAGAATTTAACGGAAGTAAGTTTTCACATTGTTCGTTATCGGACGATGGAATATCTCGTAAGAATATTTTTCTCAATTATATCTTCGCCTCTGCCCACAGTTGACGGTTTGCCTGTGGCTGCAATCGTTGGACACATTCAACTACGGCACGGTATTGTCATACGCGACGAAAAATCAGGACAACGCATTCACCCTAACCGATTACAATGGGTAATTATCAAATTGACTTGCACAATATACACAATTCAATAATTTATCGATTATTCCAAACTTTGCTTTCTCGTGAAAGCAATCTGCATTTCCGATTCAACGAAATTATAATTCTCAACATCTCGAACGAAACGAGCGATTATTATCACAATATTATTAACATCAACGAACATAAAACATTTTAAAAATAGCATTTTCAAAACCTTTTCGTTTTGTTTCTTCTTATTTCTTTCGTTTGTTTTCATAGATTTCAATATTGTCGAATTGCTTATGCAGATTCGTTTTGTACGTAAACGGTGAGAAAATAGTGACGGATATAACCGTCAACGACGGTTATTGGCACTTCGTTTGCGTCGATTGGACGAGCGACAACGGAACGTGGCACGCTTATGTAGACGGTGTTCTTACCGACAATGGCACGCTTTTGGCCAAGGAAACGGCGATAGCCGCCAATGGTTCGATGGTAATCGGACAGGATCAAGATCGTTTGGGCGGAGGATTCTCAGCCTCGGAAGCTTTTTTGGGTAAAATCGGTTATCTCGATATTTGGGACGAGATTATCGGTAAAGAAACAATTGAAAATTTAAGCAGAACTTGTGAAAAGTATCATGGTACGATCGTTGCTTGGGCTCAAGTACGACAGCACGTTCGTGGCGGCGTTTCGGTGAGTCAATCCTCTTAATCTTTCATGTTCTTCCATGTTATTGTTGAAAAGTACTCAAAAGTGTTTTAAAAAATTCCACGAAACTTCTGGAATTTTATAAAACATTCTAGGATAAGATTCGATCATTATATGGCTGAAATAATAATTTGTGTAGACGATATTATCATATAAGAAAATAATAACGTGAAGAATGCGCCATTTTGGTTAAATATCGTAAGTTCAGATGTAATAAATATTTTTGAAATAAATCAAGCGGTAGATTGAAGCTTAAAAATGGTACTTTGAGACGAAAAATATTAGAATTGAAACTTTCAGTCCAAATTAAAATTTGAAACCAATTTTTTTTAAAGCCAGAGACAGCTGAAAGACTAAATTAAGACTTGACAGCCCTGTCAGTAAACGAAAGATAAAGGAAAGAAGTCTGTGAATGGAGGGTTAAATTCATCTTTTTCGTCCTAGAAGGAATACGATGTCATTTCAAGACGATAAGCTCGTGCTCGGTCGGTAACCCAAACTGTAAAGCGTTATTCTCAACGACGGTCAGATTCTTGGATGAGAAATGAGAACAGTTGAGTGAGTTTTGGTGTTTTTAAGTCAATCGTTCTCGTTTTTTATGCGAAAAACCAAACCCTGGCTGAGAAAACGCTTTACAGTTTTTGTTACCGACTGAGAACGAGCGCACAATCTCGAATTTATACTCAACAGATTTTAGACGATGTATTCTGTCGGGGATGCTCGTCACCGTTGGTTCCTCCGAATGGTAACATCGATATCAGTAACGACGGCACCGAGATATCGTATTCCTGTAAAACCGGTTATTCGATCAGAGTCGGTAATTGGATCGGCAAAAACTACAAAAGAAGTTGTCAGAAATACGGCCAGTGGCAAGGACACTACAATCCCATATGCACAAGTAAGTTCCTGCATACTGATAAGTCCTATCATCGTTATTATATTATACATTATATATACTATACATTTTTTTTTAATCTTCGGCTTCCTCATAAAGGAAGTTCCTTTCAATACCGAAAATTCAGGGTAAGCAAATGGCAAGTTTCAGCTTGCAGCTTGTTTTATTATACAGGATGTCCGTAGATCCTTCCTACCGTATAAAAACCGACTAGAACGTATATAAAAATTCAATGTGTCCCAAAATTCGAGCGCGTTGTTTAATTGCCATCGAATCTAGTAACAACTCAAGCTGACGGTTAGTTTGAGCGTGTGTATGAATTTGAGCACGTTCCGTCGAGTGTTTTTGAATTTGCAGGGGTTGGAACTTATAAATTTCTAATTGCTCTAGAACTCGATCCGTTGGTCCGATCTCGGTCAAATTTGATATGTAATATAGCACATTGGCATCCTATACTTGCAGAGAATTATGGTTCGCATGGTTGACGTTAACGACAAATAGAGCAAAAAAGTTGATTTTTTGAAAAATTCAAAAAATCATAAGATTTAAAGTTATTGATGGATTCGGCTCAAATGCAATACCAACCGTCCTTGTACTGAACTCTATATGTGAAAAACTATTTAGCCGAATGTGTCAAAACTTGTGGAAGCTGGCGTGGCTGCAGACGTTTTTTGAAAAATTTCAAACGCTGCCGAAGCCGAGCAAATGCGTCGATAATTGCGAAAATAACAGATTACATAGATATTAGGAAGCCCCACATGTGTGCAAAATTTGAGTACGGTAGCTTGAACCGTTCTCGAGTTATGAACGTTTAAAATTTAGTGGGTGGTTACATACACACACACACACACACACACACACACACACACATATACACATCTGCACATTTCCTGGAAATGTGTTGTCTGGATGTTTTAGAACATTCTGAACTTATTGACATCAAAATCTCGAAAAAAAAATTTCGGACCGTCACAAAGCTTCCTCTATGAGGAAGCAAAAATGTCGAAATCCGCAAATTATGTCAGAATACCCCATAAATTCTTAAAATACGCGAACTCATCTCAGAATCACGCCAACATATTCCAACAAAATTCTCCATAAAAGGTCAAATCCATAAAACATCATACGCGACGAAAATTAGAAATTTTTTCCCAGAAAAATGTCGAAAGTTATCATTTCTCATTAAAAAGTAATCGAGTTCCAATTGACGATAAAAAAAAACGACAAATCGTAATTTAAAAAAAAAAAAAACGTCAATTTTCAACATAATACGATACATTTTGAGAAAATTCGACGAATTTCCGTGTAAATATAACGATTTAATAATAAAATTGATCGAAAATTAAAATGAATATTTTCATCCGGGCTGTGGAGACAATTCCGAAGTTCGCGCGTAAGCCGCTAGATGGCTACGGCGACGTGCTTTTTGCTATTCTTTCCCACAAGTGGTCCGACAACTCCTCGCGGCAATATATATACGGAACCGCGAGAAACGTCCATCGGGGATCCTCCGGCGCTAGGTTATCATGCGAATACCGGCCGGTGTGGAGGGGAGAAATTCTCGCCCGCATGTTCTAGCTGTGACGCACTCGTTCGGGATTGGGTATAACGCTTCGGCATATCGCTTTACCATCGCTACTCATGCTTAGGCGTGACTGCACTTCACTCGAAACATACCGAAGGTCGTGAACTTACTGTTCACTGTTTGACGGCGCTCCATGACGAAGCAAGGTGTTCAAGAGCTTCATAGACGCCAGGTGCCGTAGCCTTGAACGTAAACTCGTTCTCGCCTAGACGGTATTGTTTACCGCAACGACTGTTGTAAGCGAGTGCTTGTTGGTAAAGTGGTTGAACCGATTGACCGCACGACGTGTTTGAGGTTTCCTTCTCGTTCGTTCGTTCACCACATAAAAACTGAACGGACCACCGAGGATCCCCTTATTTTTTTAAATTTTTTTACGGCCATTGTTTTTGTTCATTCGAATTTGTTTTTGATTCGTTTGTACAGTCGACACTCCGTACAAGATACCACGAGGGACCGGAGGGGAATAAAATTCCGGGAATTACTATTTATTCTCCCCTTCAGTTTAAATATGAATCAAATTTGATTTTTTTTATTTTTTATTTTTTAGGATTCATGACCCAGTGATCTTTCATTAAACCGATAATGTAGGCTGTTTTGTATTCGTATATCCTTTTCCTTCTTTTTTTTTGTCACGTGACTAGAAGTCCACAAACGAGGAGTTCTCGCAGCATTTACACGGAACTTCTCGGACAAAAAACTACGTTTACGAGTCATTAAAAATTCTCTATGAAATTTTAACCAAAAAAAATAAATCGAAATGTGATCTTAAATAATCAATAATTTATGATAATAAATTTTTTTAAATCGTTAATGTGCAAATAATACTCATTTTTTTTCATATACTTCCGTGGTATCTTATACGGAACACGTAACTTCAAAACATTCAAAGGGGGCGTGGCATTAGGAGTGGGGGTAGTCGATTAGCCAAGGGGAGCCCGTAATACAGTCCGAACTTCCAATAAGCAACCAAAAGCCCCCAATGGGAAGAGTTTTCTTATATATCGCATACCCCCACCAGGCGCGCACTCCGCACTCACTACCTCTGTCCGCGTCTCTCTCACTCTTTTCCACATGCGATTCTCGCAACAAGCAACACGCTCGAACGAGTCCCAACTTAGTTCTCGCCTCGCCCATGCAAAGACGTTTTAGATTGCGCGTGGACATTTATTTCTCGAATTTTTGTTTCACGTTAATATACTCATTGATTATTATTGTGTACTAATTGCTATTGCGTATCACGTATCACGCAATAGCAATTATGTTCATGAACGCCCTCATCTTTGTTCTTTGTTATCTCTGTTTTTAACGAATAATTAATTAATAATAATAATTAATTGTTATTCTGTTTGTTTTTAATAAATAATTCATTAATAATAATAATTAATAATAATTAATTGTTATGTTTGTTTTTAATAAATACAAAAAATTTTTAATAAACTTGTAGATTTTGTGTTACATTCGCACACGTGCACACACATACTCAGGCATGCTTATTGCCGGGTTGCTTATTGGGAGTTCGGACTGTATATTGTACGAAAGTCATATCATTTTATGACGAATGCTTCGCAATTCACCGAACCATTTTGTTCGCAATTTTTGGCGAGACGTTATTCAAGTTCATGTGCTATACGTCGTCATTTTCATTCAGTTTGTTATTAATTCGAGATAGCTGAATCTCGCAAAAGTGATTTTTTCCGCCATCGTTGATTTTTTTGATAGAATACAAGAACGATTGACTGCAGATTTAAAAGACGCAGACAACGGTTCCTGTTTTTTTATTCGGGAGATCAATCGTGGTCGAGATAAATGCTTTACAGATTTTCATTACCGACCGAGCAACCTCGTATTCAGCTCCAATGATAAATTCGTAACTTGTAGAAGTAAAATGCGGATTTCCCGGTTACTTTCCACGAGGACGAGTTCACGGAAGATCGTTCATGTACGGCGACGAGGTTCAATACAGCTGTGCGGAAGGATACGAACTTCGGGGAAATCCTCATCGTGTTTGCAACGCCGATGGAAAGTGGAGCGGATTGCAACCAATATGCATCGGTGAGACAGCGTTTCATGCATTTCCATTGTTTCTTCGTTTTATCGACGTTTTAGAGGAAGCTAAAATTCTTTGAATAATTTACGATTCGTTAGAATATTGCTCAGTCGGTAAAAAATACTGCAAACCATTTCTATCGAGATTATAATAAATAATTATTGTAATTACAATCGTAATTATAATTATAATTATTATTTTTTATAAATTATAATTATCATTTATTATAAATTATAATCATTTTTATAATTATCATTCATTATAAATTATAATTATTATTTATTATAAACTATAATCATCATTATAATTATTATTTATTATAAATAATAATAATTATTATAATTATTATTTATTGTGAATTATAATCATCATTATAATAATTATTTATTATAAATTATAATGATTATTATAATGATTATTTATTATAAATTATAATCATCATTATAATAATTATTATAATTATTATTTATTATGAATTATAATCATCATTATAATAATTATTTATAATAAATTATAATGATTATTATAACAATAATATTACAATTATAATTTGAAAATGTAAGATATTGATATAAAAATGTCGAGGAAAAAATGCGTTTGATGTATCTACGGTTGGCGAATAGTAAAGACGTAGATGAGAAGAAGAAAACTGTCTTCGTCACCGTTATTAATGTTATAGGGGTGACTTGCAAGAACCTGTTAGCACCCGAAAATGGCGATATCGAATATGTGATCGAAGAACACGAGAGGGACGATGTATCTATTCTTCAGGTAGTTATTATTATTTTTTCAATCGAACTAATGCGTATTTGAAGGAATACAATTATTTAGTATTTTTGAAAATATAAATATTACGTGTTCGAAGGTAGGGCAACAGTTGGAATTCAAGTGTGATCCTGGTTTTCGTTTATCCGGAGAACAAATCTTGACTTGTCTCGATTCCGGCAAATGGGACTTCGTGAGGCCCAACTGCGTACCTTCGGGATGTCCTGCGCCCAAACTGTAAGTCCCTCAACCCACGTCAATCAATAATATCTTCCTCGAATCTCTTTCAGAATATTTATTCCAAATATTCTATTGCTATCGCAATATTTTTCTCGGCTTCTATCGAAATATTTCGCAAAATTTCCACGCAATAATTGCTATTCAATCTTCTTAAAAACATTGTTGAAAGCAAAAATAGTTCTCGACTATTTAAAAAAAAACATGTTTTTCGACCAATTGTTTTCTAGACGAAATGTTACTAGACGAACTGCTTTAGACGAATTGTTACTAGCCGAATTTTCCATAAATCTACTTTCCGTACCAAATTAATATTCCATCCACCCCCATCTATTCGAGATAGTTTCTATTCGTGTCCACAATCGATCAAAATCTCATTTGTGTTTACGAACTCGATTATATCGTATCAATCCGCTTTTTGTTCTCTCGCTTTTTCCCGCTCGCGTAGACTACAGCACGGTTATATTTCCACCAATCAACTCGCGATGCTGCCCGTCTACCGTAACTTCAACGAATCCTCGACTTCCCACGAAGAACCAATCGAAGACAAGCAATCGCACGTTTATTCCTTCGGCGACGTGATCGGTTTGTCGTGTCACGATGGTTACAAATTCGAAGGAAATCGAAATTCCATCGTTGAATTTCGTTTGCAATGTTCGACAAATGGCAGTTGGACGGGTTCGCATCCTTGGCCCGATTGCGTTCGTCTTCGTTGTATTTCACCCAAACCCCCGAAAAATGGTAAAATAATCATCGACGACGCGACGGAATGGAAAATTCCCCCGCAATCGAAAATCGCCGATCCAGAAACGAAAGATATGAGAAAAAATGAAACCGAAGATTCGAATAAATTCGAAAATTACGACGCTGATCTAAAACTCTTCAGTGATCTTCTCAAGGACGACGAAAAAACGGAATTTTCGACTTACGAGGACGAAAATATTTTCGTTCCGGGACGAAAAATTACGATTTCGTGCGATCGCGGATATGTTTTGAAAGGCGAAGCTACGAAAATTTGTTTGGATAACGAAATTTGGTCGTCGAACGAAGCGAAATGCGAGCGAATTCGATGTTCGATCGAGAATCATGGAGTTGTGGGTTTGTTGGCGGGGAAAGTGAACGAAACGGAGGTTAGCTTCGATGATGAACACGAAGAAACGAAAGAAAAGAAAGAAAATGATGGAAAAATTCGTGGCACTCACGGAGACGCGTTTTTCGTGTTCGAGGGAAGCCATTACGATGACAGAGTCGTCTTCACTTGCGAAGGTGACGGCCATTTTGTTTCCGAAGCTCTCGGAACTACGGAACTCGTTCGGAATCTCACGTGGAAGTGCGATGAGGAAGGAAAATGGAGGAATTTGAATGGAGCGCTCGACGAATCGATTGTGGAAAATATTCTGAGGGGGGAGGAAGAAATCTGTCGAAAAATTACGTGTGACCCACCGCAGGTAAGGAAGGAACCTTTAGACCAGTGGTGGACATATATGGGGATGGTCTCAGTCTGCCTCGCCACAGTTTGACTCGGCTCAGTTCGACTCGGCTCAGTTTGACCCGGCACAGTTTGACTCCGCGAATTTGACAGATGAGAGTCACTATTTCTCTGTCAAACTCAGAAGAAGTGTCAAGTGTCAAAGAGAGAGAGAGAGAGAGACTTTCATCTGTCAAACTCGCGGAGTCAAACTGTGCCGGGTCAAACTGTACCGAGTCGAACTGTGGCGAGGCATACTGAAACCATCCCCAAATATGTACTCGAGAAGTACCGAAGTACAAAGTACAAAAGTATTTTTTAATTAACATTCATTGGAAGGAGGGACAAGCTGCAACTTTAAACTTGAAAATTGCTTCTTTCAAATTTGAAATAATACAGGAAATCCTCAATTTTTTTTTAGATTTTCATGAAAACTTGTTTAAAACGTCCCAAAACGTCAAAAAATCGCATTCAGAAAATGTGTGTAACATTCGTTTAACGTTCACAACTTGAGAACGGCTCGAGATATCAAGCTGAAATTTATCACACATGTGAGGGGTTCGAGGCGCCTTGGTTGATTAAATTTTTCGAAAAATCCATGCGATTCTTTTGTTTTTACGCAATTTTGGGATTCTAAAAAAATCTATTTGCGCTTTCTAACTCGCACAATTTTCGAGATATCGAGCTCAAATTCAGTAGAATGTTGCGGTATTACAGGAAGATGCTTGGTACTGAATTTGAGCAAAATCCATGTAGTGCTTTGGTTTTTAGAAAATTTTGAAATTTTTCAAAAATTGTCATGCGCTCTCTAGCTCGCGCAATTTTCGAGGTATCGGACTACAATTTTGTACAAAGTTGCACTATTATCGAAAGATGTTTCGTATTAAATTTGGACAAAATCCATTCAGACGTTCAGATTTAATGCGATTTTCAATTTTTTAGATTTGACATGGAACTCGCCATATATTTATTCCGGGCTAGATAGATTAACGAGCGGATTTCATATGAAAACAAGGGTGCAAAGTCGAACCTTGCACATTGTTTCCTCATAATTTTACACATTTTCCTAAGCTTCCTCTATGAGAAAGCCAAAATTGATCGACACATAGATCCTTATAGAGGAAACTCTGGCAAATGTGTAAAATTATGAGAAAGCAATGTGCAAGGTTCGACTTTCAACCCTTTTTTTTAACTCCATTGCGTTCCAAATTTCGTATTGATAAAACTAAGACGTTATCGGTAAATAAATTCTCTCAATTTTATATAGATTCCAACCAACGGTTATATCGTCGCTCCTGGAAATACGAGTGAAGAAATCAAGAGGATGAAGGTAAACAGCACTGCGAAGTTTCAATGTCGTACCGGATTTCATCTTCAGGGAAGCGACGTGGCGACTTGTCTTTCAAATGGTTTTTGGTCCATTGTACCGAATTGCATCCGTGAGTCGTGATTAACAATTCGATTTCACTTTTTTTTAACGCAATTATCGTTATTCAGCATTAAGGGGCACTACTAGTGTGATACTTTGACAAAATCAATTTTTTTCTTGCATTTTTCGATAGTCTGTACTTTGAAAAATAACATAATAAAATTTCAAGTGCGTATCTCGGATAATTATTGAACTACAGCCTTCTCAGGAGCAGCTGCTGAACGAGCAGGAGGTTGCGCAAGCTGAAGGGCCGTATCTGAGTCGTTATTCAGAGAAACACTAATCGGGTTAAGGGGTTAGGCCACTCTAGAGGCCGAAAACAAAGACTTTTTTGGGGATTTTTTTTCTAGAAAAACTACAAAATAAATCGAGATTACAAAAAAGGGTATTTGTTATACGTAACAGTGACTGTATACGATAATTTTTTTGAACCGATTAATTTCAAAATGGCGGCTGTGCAACGTTTTTGCGATGACGTCTCCGTTTTTCTAGGGTCTACCGCCGGACAAACAGCTCCTGTAATTTTTCAATTATGATAAGCCAATCAATTTTTTTCGATCATATATAACAACAACTATAGAAGTACGTAGAATTTTTTTGATATATTGATTTTTGGCCAAATGGCGTCCTTCAAAAGTGAAGTGAAGAATTTGCATGAAAAATCGTCAGAAAATTGTTAATAACAAATTAATTATGGAATATAAATAAAAAATCCTACGCACTTCTATGGACAATGTATTTTTAAAGATATTTTCATAATTTCAAGTGAATCGGTTGAAAATTGTCTGAGTTATGTTTCCGGCCAACTCGAAAAATGCAGTTTTGCGATAAACGCGTTTGAAGCCTTGTACTAATATTCGAGTACTTAGAGATTTCGCTCGATCATAATCTTTTGGGTAATTTCATTCGGGTCAAAATCATTTTTGAGGTCCTAAAGACCCATTGAAAATAATCGATTTTTCGTAAATTCCCGAGTGGTCTAACCCCTTAAATCTTCGGAAATCATTTTTTAAATATATTCTTCGAATTGTATTTTCAGCCGTGTCTTGTAAAAATCCTCCGAGAATCGCAAACGCCGTCGTGGACGAAACGACGTCGAAGAACGACGATTACGCATTTGGAAATATGATAACGTACAAATGTTCATCCGGTTACAAATTATTCGGACAGGGAAGCGCCCGGTGTCTGGCGAATGGAAAATGGTCGAAGATTCATGGAAAATGCTCGAGTAAGATAATCCCAAAAATTTCTCAAAATAAATAAATAAATATTAAATCTGGTACACGTAGAGAAATTTTGCTATTTTCGTATTAAAAAACGTTCTTAGTATAATCTTTCCATGAGTCATACAAAAAAAAAAGTTCCTTCGAATAAAAAGAAGGGGAAAAAACGGACAGAACGTCACGTTATGATTTTATGGAGAAAAAAAATTCACTCGTACCCCTTAAGGTATTACTGGACGGTTACTAATAAATGTCCGAAATTCTTGAAAATTTGAGGAATGATGGTTTTTGATTGAACAATAATACATGAATTATTTCAAATTTTTTCACTAAATGGTTTAGGAGTTATAAATTTGTGAATTTAACACGGTCTCTCATGGGAGAACCGCTTCTGCAGACGTTAACGACTGCAAAACAAATGAAACTAAACGTCAGAAAATTCGGAAAATATTGTATCATCAAGATTTAGGATCGACGGATCGATCATGCTTAGTTTAAAATTAATCGTCCGAGTAATCGTCGAGAAATTAATTAAAGCAATGAGGAAAAATCGCCCGAAACAGTTGAAACATTAGTCCAAAAACGTATGTATAGATATAGCGGTGTTGCTCGTTGTAGCGCGTGTAGATGATTATTTCCGTTGTACAGTCATTGACGAAACGTCAGTCAACCACACGCCAATATCGTCGAATTTGACTTAAATTCTTATTAAAAGTAGATAATTAATATTTCTAAGTGTTAATTTAATATTTACTTTAGCTATTCGTAAGGCCAAACATGTACGGCATGATCTAGAATTGTCAATCCACGATTCGCCGGTTTTGGACTAAATTTTTGCCCGATAATCCGTTCAGTAAGACCTCAAGACTTCCTAGAATTAATTCTATTCAATTTAATTAACTTCAAATCCCTTGATTTCAGAAATATCGTGCGGCAAACCAAATATTCCACCGGGTGTCGTCGTTTACGGACGTTCGTACTTGTTTCAAGAACAATTGATCTACAAATGTCCGGGTGGATCATCCCAGGGTTCGATAACTTGCACGAGCGACGGTAAATGGACCGATCCGCCCGTCTGCACTGCCAAGCACTGAAAAAAAAAAATCAATCGGATCGTCCCGACTCCGCAACAATTCCACGACAATAAAAAAAAAAAATTATCGATGGGAATAAAAATCACGAAAAAATCCAGATAAAGGAAATAAGATTTTATTATACAACGTTTGTTTTTTTTTTATTTTCCTCCTATTCTTCATTTCATCGACGTTAAGAAAATGTTCGATAACGCGGATGGGGGGATGTGTGTCTGTGTGTACGCGCGCGAACGATAATTGCCTTTAAGGGGGAGCATGCGAGTAGACGGCGGAAAAATTGATGAATTTTGGGAATTATTATTTCGAAAACTATTAGTTCGATTTTATTTAAACTGGGTTCATTCGAAAGAATGTATGTTGAGGTATGCTGATGAATTTTTTGATAGATATATGTTGACTGGGAGCGCTGCTGTCATGGCCGGCGTGAAAAAATGTCTCTAGCTCGCACTTTTTACGCCGGCCATGACAGCGGTGTTCCCAGTCGACATATATCTGTCAAAAAATTCGTCAGCGTACCTCAAAATCTATACATTCGAATAAAACTAACCCGGATGAAATCGATTGGATAGTTTTCGAGATAATAATTCCTGAAATTCACCTATTTTTTCCTCCGCCCACTCAAAAGTTCTCCCTTAAGGAGGAGTTAAGGTTAATTCGGCGAAAAAGAAGCATGTTCTTAAGATTTTTTTCTGGCGATACAAATGGTGTAAATTTTTTCAATCAATTTTCATATAATAATACAACATTTAAACAATATTTTCCTAAATTTTCATTCCAAAATATTGAAAATTAAACGGGTGACAGTGAATCTTCGGAGGCGCCTCGAAAAAGTCCGTGTTCACGATAACGCAAAATCTACTGGACCAATCGTTTTGAAATTTTGCACACTACTTCTTCACATGATTCACCAGGTATTGTCGAGAGCTTTTTTTTTTTTAATAATTATTAATTTTACAGCAAGAAATTAGCTGATTTTTATACCGAAAATCGGTTTTTTGCTTCCAAGTGGTACGAAAAAATCAAAAATAAAAAAAAAAAAAAATCCCCTCGTGATTACCTCGAGAAACATCTCCTTCAACGAATGCATTTTGACTTTTTTGTTTCAGATGATTCTCTTGCGAGTTATGATGAACACCGCTAAGCAACTTTTTTTCGATTCGCCTCCGTAGATTCACTGTCACCCGCTTAATTTTCAATATTTCGAAATGAAAATTTAGGAAAATATTGTTCAAATGTTGTATTATTATATAAAAATTGATTGAACGAATTTACACTATTTGTATCGCCAGAAAAAAATCTTAAAAACATTTTTTAAAAAGCTTCTTTTTCGCCGAATTAACCTTGGCCCCCGCCCTTAATTATTTTATCGTGACATGAGCGTGTCGTATAAACTCACACAGAACCAACGGATGAGCATTCGCCTGAACAATTATTTGGCATATGATACGCTACACCGAAGTGAATTATCGCCATCGTGGATGATAAATAATTCGTTGAATATCGCTTTAATTCGTTCCAACGAACAATTTGCGGTACCTCGAGAGCGATAATTATCCAACGGCGTTGCAACGCAGATAAAACGAGAACTCGACACTTGTGCATGATAATCCGAACGAGTTCTCGTTACAAGAATCACATTTATACACTATACACAGGCATTCGCTGTACGAATAAAATTTTTTTTTGTTTTTTTTCTCGATCACGCGAGGCTCGAGAGAAGAACGATGAACACGAGAGTAATTGCTGATGTGTGTTTGTTTGTTTGTTTTTTTCGGTTATTCATTGAGGCTCGGTCTTTTTAAAATTCATTTTTATTTGTGGATTTTGAGCGCCAAATCGATTTTAATCGTTTTTTTGTTCCATTAAATTCTGTAAGTCTGAATTATTGAGTCGAATTTATATGAAATATTGGATTGGGGATTGAGTCATTGCGAATTTTATCAATGGGTGATCTTAGCATATTCTTTCGTATTGTCAACGTGGTCGAAGCACCTGATCTATATTGTTTTCTCGTTGTTCGGACTTTCACCTTTAATTTAGTAGAAAAATTGTATCGATTAGTTATTTTAGTTTCGTTTTTATCACAATTTAAAAATGGAAGAACAAGACCCGGATTTTTCAGTGAAAAATCACCAGAACGAAATTTGGCAAACCAATTTTGACACTGGCTTTCTTTCAAGGCTTCATTCTCATATACGGCACGTAACATCTTTTGTGCCAGCGATGCGTTTCTGCCTTTTCCGGAAATAATACAATAAAATATGTCTGAAATGCGCGTCTTGTTCTTTCATTTTTAAATTGGGATTAAAACGAAACTGAATAACTAATCGATACAATTTTTCTCCTGAATTAAAGGTGAAAGTCCGAACAAGGAGAAAACAATATAGATTAGGTGCTTTAACCACGTTGACGAGACGAAAGAATATCCTAAGATCACCTATTGATAAAAACCGCAATTACGTACTTGCCAATCCAATACTTTGGAAATTACCAGCGCGGGAACGTATAACGCAACGCTCTTTAATTAAGGGGTCACATACGTTTGTTTGTCTTGAAAATCGATAGAACAACTGTCGAGAATTTTTTATTGAGCCGATTGTTAAAAATCATTTTTTTTTTGTCTAATTTAAAAAATTTGCCAAGAAATTTGTTTTAGAAAAAAAAATTATTACTATTGAGGATTATAATTATCGTGCTACGAGGATTTAACAAAAATACGTTTAGTTGTTTTTTAATAATGGTAAAAAACATACACGAATTTTTTGTTTGAGATAGAATCTATAAAGACATGTTTTTTTGTAAGTACGACAATTTTTGTATTATTATTTTTTCTTTAAAAATTTTTTTTCGCAACGCGATAATATTGATCCGGAAAAATAATTGAACAATTCCAGTTGTTTCGGTTAAACTCTGCCACCCAAATCGACCCCATCGTGCCAAAAAAAACAAAAAAGAAAAGAAAATTGCGTTTTAAAATAAAAAAAAAATGATTTTTAACAATCGTAAGAATAATTCTATCGCAATTCTTTGCAATTTTCGTGCCGATTTTCGAGACTTTTTTAAATATCCAATTTTTTCAAGATTATAACGACGAAGCACGGAAGCTGCAACGGAGAGCACCGATCGAAACAGTACGATTATTCATGCGCAAGTCGGAGAATATTGCGCGTGTTAAGGCGGAGATTGAAAAAAAAAAAAAAAAAAAAAAAAAAAAAAAAAAAAAAAAAATGGAACAAATTGAACGCGAAACGATCGAGTCGAAGAATGATCGAACAACCGATAATTCGCGACTGTACTACGCGAAACAATGATAACAACGACGATGGATAAAATTTTTTCATAGCTCGGATTTGGGACTGCCAGAATATTTCAACGGTTTCAATTCTTCGATTCGTTTGATGAAGTCGGATTTTTCGATGCAACCGTCGCATGATTCGTCCCAATCGTTGAGTATCTTCTTCAGATCCTTGACTTTCAATTTTTTAAGATCAACCGTGTCGAGGTCGATTTGTTTTTCTGCAAAAATGAAAAAAATAATATAAACAATGGAATTCTCGAAAATTCGAAATATTAAATTGATTTTACATTAATTTCAGGAGTATTTTTTATTTGTGAGAAAGAATCGGAATAATCCTGTGGACTGATATTTTTTCACGCTCGAAAAGACGCTCAGTTATTTTTTATGAAAAATATTTTTTGATATTTTTTAATAATGAGAGAAAAAAATCAAATATTAGTCAAAGATAATTTGGTCAGCTAATGGATAATAAATTAATAATTAATGCAACAACGATTCACATAAATTCATGGTCGTTATTCTTTGGTTAATAGATAAATTGTTCGATTGGCGATTAATTTTTTTTTTTTTTCAATATTTTAGTTTAAAAAATCAGAGACGAATTAACGAGTTTAGCTAATAATCAATAAATATTATATAATATTAATGAATAGTAATTCATCCGTTAATTGATTATTCAATTCTAATTATTATCTGATTATTATCTAATTCTAATCAATCTAATTAATTAATTAATTAATTAATAATTAATCATAAATTAATATTAATAAATTCCTCGATAATTGATGTAATAAAAACTCACACAAATGAATATTTTTCTAAGAAATAATTCGAAGCAATCACTATTTCGCAGAAAGTGAAGGACGATTTTAAAAAAAATGTAAAAGCGAACACATAAATACCAAAACTCAGATCGCAGATTTGAGCATCTTTCTTCTTCAATCTCTCGCAGATCTTGTCAGCCGGCAGTGACCAGGATAAAGGTTTGCTCAGCTCCACGAGAATTCCCGTTGGAGAATCTGGGAGACCACCCAGATAGTAACACTGAAGACGGAGAAATAAAAATAAAATTTATCGTCGTCGAATAAAATGGATACGAATAAGGAATATCAGTCATGACTTTGAAAGATGGTAGACGGAATGAATGAGGAATAATTGAAAGTCTCTTACGAATCTATGTTCCTTGTTTTTGGTGCCTTTGCAGTAGGTTCTGAACGCATCCTCGATTTTTTTCGGATTCGATTTAACATCGGGGCTCAAGGAATCGGCGAATTTACGAACCGTCGCTATGCAAACTGAAAAAAAAAGAAAATTAAAAATATATGTAGACGTACGATCAGGAAAAATCGTTGAATCATCTTTGGGCGAACGTTAAGAGTTTGAATTACCTTCGCAGTCGCCTGGTTTTAACGACGATACGGATGTGGCAATTCCAATGATTATTAGGAGCGAAAAAATTGACGTGTGAAGCTCCATGTTTTGTGTATTTTCCTAACAGTCTGTGGAAACAAATAAAATTGTCTTGGAAATTGAACAGAATTAATTCGTTTCGGGAAATTGAAATAATTATCTAAGATTTTATAATATTTTCATTATTTCACTGACCATTATTTTATATTTTTTGTATATAGTTTTTTGAAATAATTATCTAGGATTTTTCAATATTTTCATTATTTTATTAATCATAATTTTATATTTTTAATATTTTTTGTATAATCATTTTTTATATTTTCATATATAATATTTTTTTGAAATAATTAAAATAAAGATCCGTCAAAAACCTAGAATTTGCAAGAAATTGCATTTTTTCAAACCTCGATCCTGATGAAAGACAAACAAACTTCAAGTTAAATGGTGTTAACTGTTTTTTCTCTATTTCAAATGAATACACGAATTTCTCTACGACACAATCCAGGATTTCTAAAAATAATTCCTCGCACATCGCTTCTGGCATTGTCTCAAAATCGGAGAAAGCAGTTTGCAATTTTTATCCAAATTCATTTTTTTTTGCACCGCTACTACGGATATAATATCAATCTCACAACAATAATTATAACACATGTCTGTATATTATTTTAATTATTTCTCCGAGGGTCACAGCCGCTGCCAATTGTACTCCTTTCCACCTCTCTATCTTTGCCGCAGTCTCGGACTCTCTCCCGCAGTGCCGGAGCAAGTCCAAGCGATTGCGGAATGTAAACAACGAGCGTACGGCTACAGCTGTAAGTCGTCCGTCCTGTATTCCGAGCTTCGTTGTTGCCCAGCTGCATTACCGTCATCTACGCTACTTGTCTCCGATAATCGGGCCCGTAACACTCGTTAATGGTTATCGTTTCTGTAACAATCTACCACGGATCTACCATTTTCAATTATGGGTTCCGAACCATCGAAAGAGCATAGAAAAACCATAAAATGTTTCCATTGGTTTCAGCCAGAATCGAACTCAGGCTGACAGGTTGTGAGCCGAGTACTTTGCGCCTAAGCCTAGCCTCCTCATTATTATTAATTATATATTATTATTATTATTATCATCATTATTATTGTCAAATTAATATTATATCCAATGATAGCCAAAGATTAAAATCTTGCAAGCCCCTTTCGCCAAATTTGAGTCAATGCAGAAACCAGAATTATTAATCCACAACTCAACGAGCTAATCCTTCATCCCCAAAGGAACCGATAAGAGGTTAACCAGAGGTTGAATATTATTATTAAATTTTATTACAGCCCTTGGATATCGCACTTGTGTCCAGAGATAGAATGGCAAAACAGTACAAACCTTTGGTGAATAGTTGAGTAGCTGAGCAGAAAAAGTCTGCACGCAGCGATAAAGAAAGCTTGGTAAAAAACCGTTATATTAAATACGACGGTTAAATACAATTGCGCGAATGCTTCGTAGAAGCGCGAAATCGGACAGAGTCGAACTGAGTACGTTATTATTTTATTGCCAGCACAACGTTTGATCCGCGGCTCGTTGCCACACGTTGGCTTCTGTCAAAATCCCGGAATCCCAGCTGGCGCACGCTCATTGGTCCACAACTTTGACCGTGAATGGTACGAAAAACGAGAGACGAGCTTCGTTTCGGTGGTCTTTGGCGGGTTTTGGGAAAAGACGGACGGAGGAAGGAGGAGGAGTTTGAATAGGGAAAGCTCGGTTCGAGCATTGAACGGATGGATTCTCAGATGTCGCTAGTGTGACTGAAGATGTGGTAATTCCTATACCACGAATAATTATACAAGCAGATAAAGCGAACGACGATATTTATTTATTAACTGACAACGATTGCTGATTATTGATATGATTTACAGGTTCTTTGGTTAGCCACAGCTGCGGCGTGTCGAAGTCTCGACGTGGGAACAGTGTCTGTTTCCGTCGTGTGCGTCGCTCTCCTCCCGAGCTCGAGATGGGCGTTTCTGGCCCAGTCGGTATGCCAGAGAGTTGACTAGACCAACTGGGTACATTCTGCGATGTGTGTGTGGACGAGTCCGCCACAAAGACGATGGGCTACATCGGTGAGTGCGAGAGAGTCAGCTGCAATCATGGCCAACCGTTGTTTGTCGCCACGATTAACATTTCGGATCAAAGATGAGAACGCTTGAACGCAAAATTTTGAGCCGCAGTATTACCACATCGTGTTTTATTTGACAGAACAATTGGGGCCCCAAAAAATAGATTACAGTTTTCTATTACCTACCGTGCGGTAGCCCTTCTTATTAAGTCGTCTCTGTCGCACGCGTCGAAGTGTGAATATGGACGAATAATGTCCACAATGTTGCGAGAAAAAGTGTAATCGCAGTAGAAATAGAGAAGATTATGGGCGGTTCTGAAACTTCATCTTTGTAGTTGAAACTGAGTGGTAGGAATTATTTATATCTCGATGATTTCGACTAATCAGCGTCAATCGTGATAAACAAACGATCGAAACGAATGAAATTTTATAAAAATTTATTTAGTTTCGAAAAATACGGTACGGTACGATGAATAATCATAATAATACAAAACAACAATATTTTCTAGAGATTAAAAAAGAAACGAGAGTAAATAAAGAAATAGCAATAGATAATAAATCATAGTAGAACAATAATGATAATAGATTAATAATAAATAATGACAATACATCCAGAACAATGTAAAAAGTGATCGATTAAAAAATATGTATATAAGAAACTATTTATTTTCGAAAAATATCGTTATATCAAATTAATAATCATTATCACGAACAAAACACAAAAAGGAAAAAAAATAAATGATAAGAACACAATAATAATAATCAATACAGATGAAAAATTAATAGAAATTGAATAATTTATCATTTTAAAATGAAAGTAATACAGAGCCTGCATTTGTGCCTGGACCCTACCGGAGCTGCAGCCCCAGGCTTGACCGGCATTCGAAAGGCATTCTCCGTGCTTTTTGGTCTAACATACCTGCCAAAATGCTTTTAGGATCTTTATAGTAACTTAGTAGTCACTCAATCGGCTAGAGTGAAGATCATAACCATGGTTTCGATAAATCACGCAGAACTTCTACACTACAAATCGCAAGTTGCCACGCTCCGTATAATCGAGCTTACGCTTTGATAGCTCGTTCGATGACTCGGAAAGGACTGATATGAAAGAATCATAAGAAACACACCAATCACGCACAAGCACGCGTCTCCTCGCGCACCAGGCAATGTGCAGGTCACAAACTGATCACGTTGATGTCGGACGTGACATCGGCCTTCCAAAATCTCGCCAAACAAGCAACGGCCGCATAGTATTTACGTGACAAGGCACAAGTTATCAATTCTCAAGAGGTCTTGGCCCAGAGGCAAGTCGCTGGTAGATATTGACTGTGAATGTCGTAAGCCAAATCGAAGAGTCAACGGTTTTTGATCGTTAACTTATTCTCTTCGTTTAATTTATCTTCGGATACGACACCGAAGATTTGCAATCGCTGTACCAAAGGTGGCTACTTCGATGATAAAAGTAACCGTAGCACATCCCAAACCGATTCCAAGAAGAACAAATGCGAAGTTCAACTGTGCCAGAGTGAGTACTTTCACTTCCGGTTGCTCCTCTTGTTCTTCGTAGGATTTGATCGACCTCCGTACGCTGTCGCACTCTATACTATACAGAATTTCCAGTAGACCACCGGCCTTGGCTCTCCGAAGTATCTCGTTGACCCTCTCTCGAAGGGGCCAATCTGGTCGAACGAGATAAACCCCATACACGTAACCCACGGATTCCCGGGACAAGTGCAATTTATTGTCATTTGCGATGTTCATAGCCACGAGATTTTCTTCCACGCAAGCAGCTTTGGAATCGCCCAATACATCATCTTCACAGTTGTCATTCGTCATTTCAAAATAACGTCCTTCAAACGCTTCGTCGTAGAATAATTTCTCGTGTGTATAAGCGCCGTATATCTTGTAATTGGATCGAGCGAGGTCTCGAACGGTATCAATGGTACGCAGCCGCACGTCTTGTGTCAAGAGCGAGGCAAATTCTCCCGAATAAATTCCCTGAATGGTTACCACGACTATGAATAAACTCGTCAGGTAAATCCTCGGAGCCGTCGCCTGCGGTATTCGTTGGATTCCCGCGTTGGAAATGATAAGGACAATGTCCAGAATTGACGGGACCAGAGGTTGCCCCAGCCAGAATATCAAAAACAATAGCGTAATTATCAATACCACGAGTACACCGAAACGCGAAGGCTTGTCGAGAACAGAAATGATTTTTTCTAACTGCGATTTGTGACCGGGATACTGAGTTACGAACATTATCTGGGATTCGCCAACGACATCGGTGATATCGAAATAGTAGAAACCTTGTTGAACCACAGGAGACAGCATAATGTCGTGGATTCTTCCAGTGACCTCTGCGGCTATACCCCTCGTCTCGTTCCCGTAGTAATTTATCATCGGCCCGTCCCAAGGTCGTGACAACACCTTCCACGTTGCATTGAGGGAATTCATGAGAAACTGAGCGGTCACGTTTTTTCTTCGAGCCGAAAGATACGGTGTGAAGTCGGAATCTTTGGACCACCAGAATTCCATTCCTCGGCCGATGCCGCGGATCTCGTAGCCGCCAAGATCTACGGTTTTGTCAAAATCCAAACCGTCGCAACACGACTCACCCACGCGATATTCTCGCACCAACAAGGTCCAGACATGACCGTTCATCCCTTCGTAAGTATTCTCCAGCTGCCAGGGCACGGGCGCCTTGTTCGTGAAAGGATTAAAAGTGTAGATCAACTGATTTCCAGTTCGGTCGAGACACACGAATTTTGAATTCAGGAGATCGAGACGCCACGCTTCTGTGAGAACTTCAGCAGCGGTCGAACATCCGTTTTCCGACTCGGTTAAGTCAACGAAAAGAAAGGATGCCATGTGGTTCCACCATTTCGACCACCAAATTCGTACGAGAGTTTCGTACAGAGACGTTTGATTACTCGTCGTGATCACGAAAGCGTGAAGTTTGTGTCGAGACCCTAAGTCGACCCGGTCATGGTTATCGACCTCTGCAGTCTCGTCCATCATTGCCACCGGAATCGGAGTATCTCTCGATGACATCTTCGTCATGATAATTCCAGCCGACGGTCCAGCAAGTCCCAAGGTACTGAAACGGTCTGTGTAACATGATTCCAAGATGGCGATCTGAAAAAACGGATGAATAGTCGTCGGCTTGAATCGCTTGTGTACTTTTAGCATACGAATCAGTGGCAAACGAACATACCAATGTCTCGATGAGTGACGATTCATCCAGTTTGGATGTGTTCATGATTAATTCGGCGGAACATGTTATTGCAACAAATACCGAAGTGCAAACGACCAATTTGATGAGCTGCATTGAGAAATAGGATTTCCTCGTCGTATCAAAATGGCGTCTAATGCTGTTTTCAGTTGTTGAAGTTATGCACCATGACTATGAGGTTTCAATAGACGAACAGCGAATAAAATAATGACTTTGATGGTTGAGTCGAAGCCTATAAGTTGCGATTCAACACTCACGATAACGTTTTATTCCCGTTAAGTAAACGCAACCAGCTGTAAATTAAAAACTGCACTTGTTCTTTCGTATTGTCCAAGACATTTTGTAACAGGCAATTGAACTTTGCACTTGTGCGACATTTGGATGATGTAGTCACGTGATATCGATCGCGGTTCTCATTACCATCTGATTACCACCTTTTTCCATTGAGAATAAAAACTATCGTTGTGACGACAAAAAAGCTATAGCTAGAAAGCTCTATGGTGGAATAATCGGAGAATGTACCGTCGACTTAGCGCTTTGGATTGCGCAGGTATTCTTCTGATAGCAATATACATTTCAGATTTCGATCAATATTGTTATAAAATGTTACATTTTTACGGAAATTCGGGGATTTTTCTCAGAATGTGTGATATTATATGGAAAATTGACTGTTTTTATCACAATTTGTCGTTTTTTCACGTCAATTGGAACTCCATTACTTTTTTTATGGAAAATGATTGATGATTTTTGACGTTTTTCTAACAAAAAATGTCCAATTTTCGCCGCGTATGATATTTTACTGATTTAACCGCATATGACGCATTTTGTTATAATATGTTGACATGATTCTAAAATAAGTTCTCGTATTTGAAGAAATTATGCGATATTCTGACAAAATTTACGGATTTCGTCATTTTTTGGTCATTTTCTGTAATTATTGAACGATCTCCGTTGAATTATAAGACTTTGATATCTATAAGGATTATAGTATGTGGATCAGAATAGTAAACAAACATACCAATATCTCGACGAGTAACGATTTATCCAATTTGGAGGTCTCGTAGATTAATCCAGCCAAAAATATTTGTGCAACAAGTGATAAATGCCCTTTCTTCAGTGTCAACGAAAGTGGATTCGAACTTAACTGGAGAACCTTTGCAGAGTTCTAACCGTTCGATGAGACGGTCGGACGGAGAATAAACAAAACCGCTCCGGCAGTGTGTCGATATCCGTATTTCGTTCGCGTATCGTCGTGCTAAGGGAGTTCGAGTCGACGTGCATTTGCGAGAATCGATACAACTTGCAATTACATTAGGAAATGAAGAGCTCGGATACACATCGCAAAAGAAATTGTAATTGCATGCGTGTGGAGAGGTATCCGTTGTGACACGGTTTACCGTCGTTGGCACGCGCACGCGATCGACACGACGGCTCGACGAACGAAGCAACGGTTGATTTCATCATTTTAACATTTCATTAGGGCTTAATTGTGTTGTTTGATAAATTTTAAACATCGCTAGGCAATTGTGGAAGTCGCTGACAATGTCATGATAATTTTTCTTCCTGAATATTTAATTCTGATTGTTGGAATTGCATGCGAATTCGAATTGACGTACTTGGCTTGAAAGAACTATATGTTATTGGTGTGACACGTCACACATCGTCTTCTTGTTCTCCGACCTTCGAACTCGGTTCAAGGACATGCACGTATAAAGTTTCTTCGGCTTTTAGATTACACAGATTTCTGAGAGAGGTTTTGGGAGTGGGTTAATGACAATTCGCCGAGGACGATACGCCGAGCGACGAAACGCCGTACGACTATACGCCGAGCGACAAAACGCCGTACGACTATACGCCGAGCGACAAAACGCTGTTACGACTATTCGCCGACGACAAAACGCCGACAAACACGAATAAACATTGATACGTCATATGCATATGTCATTATGATGACGTTATTTATTTTCAATACTACTATTAAGTATAAAAGAAAGAAATAACCTAAATAACCTAAACCTAACGAAAATAACCTAATTAACTTAAATTACCCATTTTGTTTGGCGTTTTGTCGTCGGCAAATAGTCGTCGGCGTTTCATAGGATTCGGTGAGTTGTCGAATCACCTTCGGGAATAATAATGAGTTGCGCCGATTTTTTAAAGTTTTTACTTTGACATTTTTGAAGAGTCGGCGATTAGTAAATGTTGTCTGATTGGTCTCATTTTTCTGTACGATTTTACGGAACGTAAAAATTTCCAAGAAACTTTCAGCTACCTGATAATGATACCGGAATGTACCTCAATAATTAAGTTACTCTGAAATAGCTGCTTGCCGCGAAAATCAGAATTTTCAATCCGGACTCGGATTTTCATCGAATTGTTTAATCCGTGACAATATTCGTAATTCGATTACTATTCTACCCAATCATTACATTATCTTTACAATTATAGATATGATCATTTTTTGATGATTTCTTTGTAAAAGGTCTGTAAAAACTCCGTAAAAGCTTTTTTTCAACCATTTGAAAAGTGTGACGTTTTTTCAGAAAATCGATTTTAGTAATTAAAACCCAAAAAAAGTAATATGCATTTCGTAAAATATTTTTTTCGAAAATATCGGTTCAAAACGCGTATTTTGACGTGGGGACGATTAAATTTGAATGTTTCGCCTCGGAGATATTTGCATTTGAAAAGTTGGCTGACGAAATTTTTAAAAATTCATTACCCAAAAAATAGTTACGGCAAAAATCTAAAAAAAATTGTTGAATATCGTCATCAGGTACTTTAAGTGGAAAAAAAATTTCATCCAAATTTCATCCATATACG
Organism: Sussaba pulchella; assembly: GCA_963971145.1. NCBI lineage: Eukaryota > Metazoa > Arthropoda > Insecta > Hymenoptera > Ichneumonidae > Sussaba > Sussaba pulchella. The sequence continues at coordinate 9,163,641 of OZ020172.1, forward strand.
ACAAATATATTATTGATACTTATTCTACAATGTATTCGAAAAAAAGTATCAACATCGTACAAAAATATAGTAACTTCAAGATGTGTTGGAGGAAAAAATGGGCGAGTAATCATTCAACGAGTTTGACCTCGATTCCGATCTCTTCGTGAAGACTTTTTTTGCTTCCGGGAAAACCTTCAAGGATGCAATCGATAATTTCGGTGCACAGTCGTTTCCTCTTCGCGTAATCGCGCGAATATTCGTTCATCGTTTTTTCCGCCTTTCTTTTTTCGACTCCCAGATCTTGCGATCCGTTGGCTTCCATGAGATCGTCCAATTTTTTTGTTAATTGTCTCACGGTTTCCTTTAAACTGTCTCTCATTGCAAGAGCATCTGTTAAACTGGGCGTCTCTCGCAAGGCTTTTAACTTAAATTCCTGCTCGCGAATTTCTTTCGCGACTTCCAACCGCTTCGACTCGACCTCGCTGGCGTGCGATTTGAGCTCTCGATCGATTCGAATCAATTCGATCGCGTCCTCCGTCGAATTTTGAACGACGCAATAGATTTTTTGTTTTCCGTAAGCCTAGTAGAATAAATTGGTAAGGAAATATTTTTTTTTAAATCTATTGTAGACCAGTACGTAACTATTATGTATTATAGTATGGCGAGGGACGTCGGAAATCATCGAATTGAAACCCTGCCAGACCCTGATGTGGTCGGTGACCTTGCTAGTATTTTTTTTAGATTTTTGAGGGCCTCCCTTTTTTATTACGCTAGCCTATTTTTTTTTTTTATCAAGAGGTAACTGCTATTTCCCCCGTTTTTAATTAAATAACGGTCTTTTTCCCAGATACCTTGTCGAAATTAAGGGACTTTTTTTTCATAAGATTAGAGTGGATAGTGCGTTCCTCATTTTTTCTTTACAATCTTGAGAAAATTCGAGTTTTCCCGAAATTTACATATGTGGTAATGTTTTCCTATCTAAAAAAAAAAAAATCTGAAATCTGTCCTGCAAAAAAATCGGTATTCCGTTTCTTTGCTAGATAAAGACGATTTTTTATAGAAAATAATCGAAATGTCGATTTTGTTGCATCATAGATTTATTATTTATTTTTTTCGAAGATAGAAAATTATTGTTAAAGATCGCGATTTCGGAAAAACTCGAGTGTTTCAAAATTGAAAAAAAATATAGATATATAAATTATTAACATCGATTTTTTGTAGAAAACAATCAAAATGGCGATTGTTTTGCAACATCGATTTCATTTTTCTTTTTTTTCAAAGACAGGAAACTATGATTATACATCGGAATATCGAAAAAATTCGAATTTTTTCAAAATTAACAAAAATATAGATACATAAAATAGGAAGATGATGTCGACTCCAAGTTTTACAAAAAATCTGATTAAAAACAAGGATAATAGGCGTCGCCTCTTGATAAAAAAGATAGGTTGGGGTGAGAGGAAGAGGAAGTCCAAAAAATCATATACTTGTATAATATATAGATATATAACATGAGCCGCTAAAAAGAATTTTTCTCTTAAAACTTCTTCTAAAACGCACCCTCATGTATATACAATAAATAATGTTAAACAAAAGTTTGTTCGTTTCCTCGATAAAACTTTTGGCCCTTTTTGGCCCGCAAATCGACTTAAAAAATGTCAAGCGTCAATGTTATGGAATCGCATCGAGTTACCAACTCGTTACTTAAAAATCAATGTTAAATATTAAATCCAAGTTCAAAAAAAAAGTTACCGAGGCAAAAAAGCAACGCTGATGGAAATATTGCAAATTCTTGAAGCAGACTACATTGTTTTGTTCCAATAATAATATGTCAAAGCGATCCTGCGACAACTCAGATTTAATATTGCAAAATACAATTTGCGCAAAATTTATCTAAACCATTTTGTCAAAGAAAAAATGTATTCAGCAGCAATTTGTCTGAAACAATTCATCCAATAACTATTCGTCTGAAAAACAACTTGTCTGAAACAATTTGCCTAATAACAATTCGTTCAACAACAATTGATCTAAAACAGTTCCTTCGAACAACACATAACATTGTTACATCCTAACATTATTTATTTTAAATTAATTGTAATTAGAATAGTTTTAGACAAGTTGTTATAAAACGAATTATTATTATTGGACGAATTGTTATTAAACGAGTTATTATCATTGGACGAATTGTTATTAAACGAATTTCTATTATTGGACGAATTGTTATTAAACGAATTATTATTATTGGTCAAATTTTTACTAAGCGAATTATTATTATTGGACGAATTGTTATTGAACGAATTATTAGTATTGGACAAATTGTTATGAAACGAATTGTTACTAGAAGAATTTGCCGCAAACCCAAAACACATTGAAACTCACCTTTTCAAAAACTTTCTTGCTGCTGACCAACTTGTCCAAGGCTTTTTGTACAATTGGCTTAGGATGTTCGTCGTTTAACAAAGCGACAATGTCATTAACGCTGTAGGGTCGGTTCTTAACCTTCAGACACTGATACACGGTATCAATCACCATTTTGAGCTTATTCAAAACGTATCAAGATGAAAATAAGAGGATTTCCAGGAAGGATAGAAGCTCCTCTCGCCTATCTGAGGATTTTATTGCTTGGAATACAGGTTATATGTTTGTTATGAGTCATAGTGACGGCCCGGACCGCCCGTGGCGCTGTTGCTGTTTCACGTTGGTACAGTGAAACCTCGATTACCCGTCTTTCGATTAACCGAACCTCTGTTATCCGAGTCACCGAACTTATGCGAGTAATCCGCATTAATTAGTCAAGACGTATGCTCGGATAATAGGGAAAAAATCTGATAAAACGGATAAAGCCGATGTCTATACTGCAAGCGTCGATTAGCTCGAGATCGTTACTTAGTTGCTTATCTCTACGTCCAAAGATTAAGGGAGTACCCTCGATAAGTCAATTAACAAACAGAAAATTATGAAAATTTGCAGTAGGTGTCAGAACACCTACAAAAATGACTCAGTTAAAATTTCGTAATCCTTGGTTGACTCTAAAAGAAGATATTAATAATTTCATTTTGAAGCACTTAACATGCAGTCTTATGGGAATCTGTGAATTTCACGCACTTTATTATTTATTACGTTGGAACTGACACAGATTTTGATAAAATTTGGAGGAGGTATAAACGAATATCTTTTAAACATTTTTCTTTTTCCAAAACATGTAAAGCTTACTTCTGTTAGGAGAAATAGCTCAAAAAGAGACAAGATTTTTTAGTAATTCACAAACATGGCAACACCGCAGTTTTATAGGTTATGGCGCTTCATTCAAAAGTGAGTGACGGAACCGCAGCAGTTTCGAAACCGTAGCAACATTTCTAAATTGAGTCAATGATAAAAGCATAGTATTTCAAAGGAAAGGTTCTATATCTATAACGAAGCTTTCATAAATATAATGCATCAATTATTTCTGAAATAATAGGAAAACAGGAAAGAAAATATAAAAAATAAAGGGAAGAGAATTAAGAATTTAACTCTATCACCAATTTCAATATATCACATTACATTATTATATGTATTATTTTTCCCAACATTTATTTTATAACTTTACAACAACATTTAATAAAATATTTCCAATATATGTAACATAGATAATAAATGGAAATTCAGTATGCACATAGAAACCGCGTGTCCTGAGTAATTCAATGTCTCATACACATAAGTATTATACTTGTACGTGAGCGCGTACACTAAAGCAAGGAAGGCGGAGTTGTCAAATTAAATACTATGTTACTCAAGACTAAATCGCGCTGAAGACCGAATAAATTTGAAAAATTGTTGTAGTTAGTGAGTTAGTTAGTTCATTAGTGAGTTAGTTTGTAAGTCAGTAAGTTCATTACTTAGTTAATTAGTTAATTAGTTAGTGAGTTAGTTAGTCATTTTGTTCGTTCGTTCGTTCGTTAGTTAGTTAGTTATATAATGGAAAAAAATCAAAGTGTATGTGTGGGTATTAGGGCGGCTTGAAAAAAAAACTTTTTTTTTTCTTTCAATCAAAATACATTCACGCCAAAGTATCTTCCACCAAGAGAATCGTGTCCAAAAATGAGCCCGATTGGACCATTTTAAGGGGTCGCGCAAGATTTTTCTAGTTTTCCCATTTGATTAACATGGGAAGGGCGTAAAGTTTCCATTCAAAAAATCGTAGCTCCGCCAATTTCATAGGTACATTGATCCCGTTAGTCCCATTTGAAAGCTCTTGAAAAACCGCTTAAAATGGCGTGCGGACCTTTGGGATCCCATTCCAACTTTCATCAATAATTTTGTGGTTCCGTAAGAAATTATCGACGGAAGTTGCTATCGGATTTCAAAGGTCATTTTAAGCGGTTTTTCAAGAGCTTTCAAATGGGACTAACGGGATCAATGTACCTATAAAATTGGCGGAGCTACGATTTTTTTAATGGACACTTTTCGTTCTTCCCATGTTAATCAAATGGGAAAACTAGAAAAATCTTGCGCGACCCCTAAAAATGGTCCGATCGGGCTCATCTTTGGACACGATTCTTTTGATGAAAGATACTTTGGCGTGAATGTATTTTGATTGAAAGAAAAAAAAAAAGTTTTTTTTTCAAGCCGCCCTAGTGGGTATGCACACACACGCACATACACATGTATACGATATAGAAGAACAACTCGTGAACCGCAGAAAAAACAATTCATATTTCGAAAAAACGTTAAAAAAATATTTTTCCGATAACACATACCAATAACACGCAGCCGCGCTTGAAGGTCCTTTGAAATCCGATTGCAACTTCCGTCGATAATTTCTTACGAAACAACAAAATTATTGATGGAAGTTGCAATGGGATCCGAATTGTCCGCGCGCCATTTTAAGCAGTTTTTTAAGAGTTTTCAAATGGAACTAACCGGATCAATGTGCCTATAAAATTGGCGGAGCTACGATTTTTTGAATCGAAACTTTTCGTTCGTCCCATGTTAATCAAACGGGAAAACTAGAAAAATCTTGCGCGACCCCTAAAAATGGTCCGATCGGGCTCATTTTTGGACACGATTCTCTTGATAGGAAATGCTTTGGCGTGAATGTATTTCGATTGAAAGAAAAAAAAAATTTTTTTTTCAAGCCGGCCTAATATACATACGTATGTTCAGTATTTCAAATCGAAAAGTATTTTCAATGTACCGGAAATCACGTGATAATGTAAATTGTATTCCGAGCTGCACAAAATGGTAGGTAACATTGTATTTGTCATTGTATGATTTATGGAAGAAGAAAAAAACGAATCAATATACGCCATCCATATCAAACCACGCAAAATAAATCACTCCGATATTGCTTGGTCGCCACCTCGACAATAAAAACCACAGTATCACATCCCAGACCGAGTGCAAGAAATCACAAATGCAAACCACAAGTGTTCAAAAGTCAATAATTTCAATTCCGGTTCCCGGTCTTGACGCTCGTAGGATTGTAGAATATGTATTTCGCTCCGAACCTCTCCGTCGTACATGAGGTCAAGGATACTAGCGGCCGCGAGGCTTCCATAAATCAAGTTGACTCTTTCCTCGAAAGGCCAATTGTTCCGTATGAAATAAGCACCAAAGTCCGCATAAACGGCTTCACCGGATAGATGCAGATAGTACCTTGCCCGTGCGCTGATGAGCGAGAACTTTGTATCTGCCCTAGCGGCTTGGTTGCCGTAGTAAATGCCAATTGATGCCCATCGAAATGACTATCAGTGACTGGCTAAATGCAGCAGTTATTTGAGGCATTCACGGTCACTTTGGTAGGCATTTTTGTTCAAATCGTGACGGTAAGTGCCTAAGAGTGACCGACCCCAAATTTCTACCTAAAAGGCCGGCACTCAACGCCATTTTTTTTAGAGTTCACCGAAAATAGAATGCCGGTGAATGCCTAACAGCGCCAGTGAACGCTAAAAAAGAAAATTAACAAGAAACTAACGATCAGCTTTAGCACCTTAGTAAACACCCAAGGAGTCGTACTCAACCCAAAAAGCATACAGACGAACTCGTATAACTGGCCATTACATCGAAACCTAAGGAACTTACGAAATTCTTTATGAATAGGAATAGTGAAATACGCATCCTGAACATCTAAATTAGCCATGTAAAAACCTTACGAAACCAATTTCAAAACTGTTCCAATGTCCTCCATTTTGAAATGTTCCGTTTCAATAAACGTATTTAATTGTTTGAGATTTAACATAAGCCTCATTTTTCCATTGCTTTTTGGAACGAAGAAAAAACTCGACAAAAACTTATCCCGAACTTCATCAAAATTTTACTATCGCGGTTAAACTTAAAACGTGATATACGGCCACCTGCAACGTTGAATTGTTCCAATGTAACAAAGAACATTCGCGAGGCTCCTTTGGTTGGACAGGAGTGGATATAAAGGGTATTTTATAACCCGAGATCGTAGAAATAACGAAACTGTCCGAAGTAGGCTTAGACCAAGGTTGTGAAAAGGTTCGTAAACGACCTACAACACTCTTCACCGCTACTTTCTGCTCGTATTGTTCGACTGATTCTGCCGGTTGAATGCGTTTGATGGCGTCTGAGACGGCATGTAACGCCCCCGGTTGAATTGATTGAATCGATGGTAAGGTCTCCGGATGTTACGATTGTAACTCGGCTCCGACTGGCCGTTTTTTCTTTTCCGCTGGCGTTTTTAAGGTTGATCCAACCTTCTCCGCCGCCGAAGCTACCTTGATCCGCTTATACAATTCCTCGCCAAACAGAAAATCGTCTGTCGTGGATTCCTGTAGAACACTACACCTCTCATCAACTTACGCCTTACGAGAGTACGAGAGTACTTACGAGAGAGAGAGAGAGAGAGAGAGAGAGAGAGAGAGAGAGAGAGAGAGAGAGAGAGAGAGAGAGAGAGAGAGAGAGAGAGAGAGAGAGAGAGAGAGAGAGAGAGAGAGAGAGAGAGAGAGAGAGAGAGATGAGAGAGAGAGAGAGAGAACTTACGAGAGACTTACGCCTCTCATAAACGTGTTGATAAAACTAAAATTTTTTGGTTTTAGTTAATTGGAACATGACAGCCAACTATGCATGAAACGCGAAAGACTGGTCTTTCCGTTGACGTCTGTCGACGCCGGGTAACTGCCTAACTTTATAACCAAGTTCTTGGACTTGCCCATCACTATTCGTCTTTTCAAACTCGATAGATGCCGTATCAACATTCAAAGTGTTGTGATCGTTCTCGTCGTCAGCACAGAGGCTCTGACTGGTCATCTTTTTTCGAGTCTGTAAAAGCCGAAGATCTGGGTTATGGACGCTTGATCGTAAATGGTATGATCCTGAAATCAGGTCGCCCGACGTTAAAGTTGTTTAGAAGTAGGGTGGGGGTGGACGAGAGTGGGAGAGATTTCCCTATGCTTATACATTGGGCACTGTAGATATATGTTTTTTCGCCCTGTAAACTGTCCAATTATACTACAATTTTTTTAAATTGATAAATATGATTGAAATTAATATGAGACGGAGTCTTTATCGATCTTATAATCATATTTTTACTCTTGATTATTTTAAAATAATTAAAAGTTAGAATAATAAAAATCATAAAAATAAGGAATAATCGCGGCAACGTTGCGGGCCCTCTAGCTACCCGTGTTCAGTAGCGTATACTCAAAACTCGTGGGAAAAACAACAATAACATAACCTCACTTTCATGTAAACCACCCCTCCTTTCAGGCTTGAAAGTCCGGCGTTGCCGTGTCTGTTAAAAACTTATTCGGAGTCAATTTTGACGCGATTTTCTATCTTTACGTTAAAATATTTTGCTCAGAAATTCTCAAATGTTGATGATTTTGGTATTGATCGACGCGGAATATTTCGAAGAATGCGTGGCTATTAAAAAAAAAAAAAAAAAAAAACGTTCAAAATTCAATGTTCATTGCGGTGACAACTAACTCTCTCCATTTACTCTGTAGTTAAGCCGTAAAAATTACGCAACTTTACGATTTTTTTAACTCCGTTAATAAACTCCCAATCGACTTGAAATTTTACAGAGACACGACTCGAATAGTCGACTACCTTTAGTATTAATTTCAATTTCTTCTCATTACTCGTGATTATCTTCTAAACAACCTTAAGGTATAAACCTCCATGATACCGGACCAGTGACAAAAGATCTAAGTGATGGACGCATAGTCATAAATGGTACGATCCTGTGATCAGGTCGACCGACGTATGGTATAAACCTCCACGGTCTTCGACCAATGGTACGATCCGGGGAGTCATAAACACACTCGGACCGTCCGAAATATATAATTTTTTACCTTTTTCTGTTTCAAAACAAACATTGTCTTCCACGTGCGACGAAATCGCGTCCTTCGCGTACGACGCAGTCGCTTCTTCCGCGTGCGACGCATTTGCTTTTTCCATCAATTCACGATACTTATTTATTTTACATTGATGGATCGCTATCCCGTCAGATACCTTCTCACGCTCTTTCATCTTGTTACAAATCTAAGAGTATAAGAAAAATGTATTTCTTCTTATGCTAACGAACAAAAACGCTCGTGGTAACCAAGCGCACAAAAAAAACGTTATGAATCAGATACGGTCGCGTTGTGCCGGAGTAACAACGTAGTTTTTTTTTTTTAGCTGAAATGTGTGGTAATATCTAGCGTACGAAAAAGTTATACATAGTGGTACATAGTGATCTCGAGAACGAAGCATGAGATATAATTGCCGTATATCGTGGAAATGCGCGATCAATTATTTTACCGTTTTTAAATTATTCACTGCCGTTGGAGGCAACAATTTTCAGTCACGTGACGTACGTGCCAATCTATTAATATTTATATCGTCTGTACGGGTGTTATCGATATTGTTATTTATCAAAGTTTTTCCTTAGAAAATATTCGGTATTGTTTCTCGTGTCGAAGAAAAATATTTTAAGTACAATGTCATTCAATTTTTTTATCGATAGTTCAATGATTTATTTTTGAGAGAATTATTTTTATTCGTACGATCGTCTAAGTCGTATGAATTCCGTGAGGCTTCCGAGTCAATCGAAGAATGTAAAAAAACAATGGGATAAAAAATGTGTACGAGATAAATGTGAAATAAATCATTCCGGTGAAACTCGATACATTGTAACGACGCTTGAGTATAAATTCTAATCGCTAAGTGGTAAAAAGCGTGATGTCTATCAGTATCTCGTAAGGAAAAAAAAAAAAACGTACCAAGACGACGTCATTGTCGTAAGTCGAAAACTTTATAAGAGCTTCACGGGGATATTGGCATCAACCATTCTCGGCGTTGACGGTCCTTGGCGAAAAAGCTAGGCTTGGGCACATGTCTCAAAGAAAGTGCGCTTTTACTATCGTTTTCGGGTCATCTACTCGTCGAAAATAAAAATAAAAATTCAAAATCGCTAGCTTCAATAAAAATAAAATAAAATAAAATAAAATAAATATAAAATAAAATAAAATAAATATAAAATAAATATAAAATAAAATAAATATAAAATAAAATAAATATAAAATAAATATAAAATAATTTTTTAAGATGGCTAATTCATTGACCGGAATTATGTTTATGACCGCTATTTTTTGCGCAATTATCGCGCTGATAGTGTATCACATGAGGAGACTTCGTTTGTATCGCGAAGCCGCTAAATTTACGGGTCCTGGACTCCTTCCGGTTCTCGGCAATGGGCATTATTTCGTAGGCAATAGCGAGAGTAAGTATCACGTGCGGATACGTTGAATTTCGCGCAAATGTTTTTGTGAAGACGGCAAAAATGATCTAACCGTGAATTCGAAAAACATTAGATATTCTTGACAACGTAACGAGTCTGATGGATGCCTACCCTTCACCCTTCAGAATATGGCTGGGTCAACGATTGTTGTTCGGCGTTTACGAGCCCGATCATATGAAGGTAGGAATTATTTTTTTTTTTAAACCGTCAAGTTCGGTGAGTTGAAAATTCTCAAACTATCCTCTTGATTCAATATTCCAATTATTAAATTATTCACACTTGACAATTAAATCATATCTTTCAATTAAATAACAAAACTTTATTTTGGGGCTTATTCAGAAAGACCCAGGAATAATAGAGCCGGTAAATACAATTAAGTCGTTGACTCAATATTTTTAATTTCTTAAGAACTGTTTTTTTTTTAAATTGTCCTTGCGACGAATTGAATTGAATTTGTTGCGACAATTCGATTTTTTTCGACCCATAAAAAATATAATACGAAACATAATATATTTCCAAGATAAAATTTGAAAAGTAAGATTGATTGCATGGGAAGTAACTATGGATAAATCGGTATGATGAATTGATTATAGAATTTTAAAGCGATATTGGAGTCTATGACACACGAGTTTTTCAACGTGTTTAGTATCGTATTCGGGAGTGATCGATCGTACATGTAAATTAAATTTGTTAAACTCGGATCGCTGAGAATTTTTTTTTTTTTGTTTCTTCATAAAGGAAGCTTTGTGACGGTCAAAAAGTTTTCTTTCGGAATTTTGATGTCAATACGTTGAAAATGTCCTAAAACATCCAGAATTGACGTTTGGGTAAAATGTCTGGATGTGTGTGTGTATGTGCGTGTGCGTGTGCTCGTTCGTGTTCGTGTTCGTGTGCGTGTGTATGTATGTGTAACGACCTCCCGAATTTCGAACGTCTACAACTTAAGGGGACTGAGTCACCTAAAAAGACGAAGGAAAGAAATTTTTTTTTTTGTGACAAGATCAATCTACATTTTCATTCTAATTTATCCTTACAAAGTATCTATACTTAGCTATCGTTTCAAATTTTTTCAGAACCTTATCAAGCATCCGAACGCTGTGATATTTTCCCGAAGTTTGGGAGCTCGTTGCAAGATTCAGACCGAACAACTCAACCGATCGTGGACTTTGACGTCTCATTTTGTTCAGAAAACACACAATTCCAAAGTGAATGTGGGATTTTTTTTTTTTATACACTTTAAACATTTTGGCAGCCTATAAGGTAAAAAGGAAACAAAGTTTGTGGAAAAACAATTGAATAATAGGTCACCATAACTTCATCGTACCTCGCATTCCAAATTCCCACGTTCACCTTGGAATTATGTGTTTTCTGAACAAAATGAGACGTCAAAGTCCACGATCGGTTGAGTTGTTCGGTCTGAATCTTGCAACAAGCTCCCAAACTTTGGGAAAATATCACAGCGTTCGGATGCTTGATACGGTTCTGAAAAAATTTGAAAAGATAGCTAAGTATAGATACTTTATACGGATAAATTAGAATGAAAATGTAGATTGATCTTGTCGCAAAAAAAAAAAATTTTTTTCCTTCGACTTTTCAGGTGACTCAGTCCCGTTAATAACGGTTTCAGCTACATCGCTCAAACTTTGCACACATATGCAACCTTGAAATGTCTATGCCATCTGTAATTCTCGCGATAATTGGCGAAAGAGCTCGGATTTGACAACGTTTTGAAATTTCCAAAAAATGTCATTATTTTTATTATAAATGTTTTATTATTTTTGTAATTTTTTATGACCCGGAATTATTTGAAAATAGAAAGTTATTGGACTTTTCTTTATCTTCGGCGGGGTTTTATTTTTTATTCTGTCTCGAGGTCAAAAATAAGAACTCCTGTCCCGAGTTCTAACCACGGATGGGCATGCGTTCGATGAAAATGTATTTGAAAAAGTTTTTCAAACAAATACCTATAATCAATTATCATGAAACAATTAAATTTTTCACATTTATCCGATAATAATCAATAATTCGGATAAATTATTGTTTTACAATTTCTTCCGATATTTAAAAGCAATTTTAATCCATGCTAATTTAGTAATGAAAGTATTTCAAATACATCATGATTGAATTAACGTATTTTTCACGAAATCGAATTATTTTTCATTCAAGAATTTTACCCGAAAATCTCGTGGTTTTTTTTTTTCAGGCGATTTTTCTCAGTCCCAAAGCCATTGAGAAGGCGGATCTATACAAGTTTGCACGTCCGTGGCTGGGAACAGGATTACTCACGGCGCCAGGTGAGTTCTCTTCAAGTACAGAGAAACTTGCTTCGGTTATAAGATGTTTAATTATTCCTGGCAGAAAATCTGGTCATTTATTATACGTACGTACGTTGCGAAGCATCAAATGGCCATCCGAGATCCTGTTTTCTCGCCACCTACCTTCTGCAATTTGCGTAATCCTCGCTGTTCTCATTATCGCGACGACACACGTTTCCAAATTTATTTTAAATACCGTTGACTGCCGAAAACCGAGATAATATAATTATATTTTATAATTTGGAGAATTTAAACGTCGAACGTTGTTAAGAAAAATATGTAAATGTTCCCAAAGTTGTCTTTCAAATCGATCTACCGACTTTCGAACGTTATTGAATCGTTTAATTCGTTCTGTTTCACAGCTGTCAAGTGGCGAGTTCATCGAAAATTAATCGCGCCGACGTTCAATCAAAGAATACTGGATTCATTCGTCGAAGTTTTTGCCAAACAATCGGAAATATTGGTGGAACAGTTGAGAAAAGAATTGAACAAGGACGAATTCGAGATATTTCCATATTTATCACTTTGCACCCTCGATATTATATGCGGTGAGAACGATTGTTATCGACTATGAGTGTAGATTAATTATACATGATTTTCAAGAATTTATAAATGTTTGGGGATTGATCATAATTCAATTACAAGGATTCATAAAGCATGCGAACCATAGAACAGATTTAGTGACTATCTTTATATTATTCTTCTCAATCAAAATATCCACGTTATGTTTTAATTTCGAATGCCCTCGAATTTAAAATATTTTACCGAAATTGATAAAATCAAAACTCACGTGGGGTCGTTTTCGATAGGACAAACATTTTATTTTTAAAGGAAAAACCACACCCTCGCCAAGAATCGTTCAGTTACGGTCAATGATTCATTCGGGCGCTTAATTAACGATGATAATTCGATTCGTTACGTGTTTCATTCAAACCACGTTCCACTTATGTATTTCTAGAAACGGCTATGGGCGTTACCGTACAAGCGCAAACGGGGAATGGCGATCGATTCGTCAAATACGCGTCGAGGTAACGAATTTTAACGATTTCGTCATCGACGATTTCATCAAAATTATTGGTGGAGGTCGGAAATCCGACCGATGACATTTTCGACACCGTATATATTAGAGTTGTCCTTATATAGGGTTCGGACGAATTTTGACCTACTCCCCCCCCCCCCCCCCCCCAGATTGGCTCCAAATAATTTTTAAAAAAGTTCCCTAAATTGGCAGCCCGCCATCTTTAAAACCGGCCATTACCAGCAGGGATCATTTTTCCCCTTTAAAATACACAGAATTTATCGACTCTCCAGTAATATCCCTATTCGGGTCTCTTGAAATCATCTTAAAAATCCAAGAAGTATCTCAACGAGTCCGTGGCACCTTTTAGCATGAAAAAAAAAAATCTTACGGTTTGACTTTGAAATGGTTATGGGTCGTTCCACGCCGATACATAACACATGTTTCTCGGTTTTTTATTATTTCCAGATAATTTTGTCAGAAATTTTTTTTAATTATTATATTAATAATTTATTATATCAATATTTATATATTAATTATTAAAATAATAATTTGAAATATTAATCCTAAAATTTAAAATACTGATTTTGAAAGGCATATTGGTAATTCCGACTCAATTTGTTTTTTTTTTTCTTCTTTCGTTTTTCCTCTACTTGCCGAATAATTTTATCAAAATAAAGTTCAAAATATCCGATGTCATTCTGAAGATTAAAAATACTAAAAAATAAATTTTTTTACAAGGCGTTATCACAACCTTTACGCCCCCCCTCCTCCTCTATTACACACGACGGCGAACCGATACAGGCAAGGTCATGTAAAAAATTTTACACGTAGATATACCAATTGAGAATCGATTTATATGAATAATATTTATTTTTCAATGCTTAGGAGCACTTTCAAAAAAATAATGACTGAATTAGTCTGAAAATCTCATGTTATTCGAATGGGAAACAAAACGAGCTTACAGGCACGTATTCGCATCGGACTACAGTGCTGTGGTTTTGCACATATTTTTTTATTTTATTTATTTCGAACCTAACTGGGGGGGGGGGGGGTGGACTTGTCGAAATTCGTCAACACCCCCGTATCAAGGTCCACCCTAATATATACGTACAGCGGCGTAGCTCATTCGAACGTGCAACCATCTTAACGATTTATTAAATTGTCGAAAGTTTCATCAGTCGGAATTTCGATCCCCACCCAAAATTATGAACCATACAGGTACGTTGTAATTAATTGCCTTTCAGAGTCTTCGAGATCATAATTTCGAGAATGGTCAAAGTTTGGTTGCATCCCGATTTCATATTCAACATGACGACGAATGGAAGAAAACAACGCAAGTACCTGAAATATATGCACAGTCTGACGAACGACGTAATTCAAAAGAAAAAAATCGCTTGCAACAATGCCAATACAATCGATAACAAACCCTCCCCAAGTACGTAAAATAAATAATTGATCACGAATGCGTGAAGATTGCGAATTCAATGAGAAAACCGAACGATTTCAATGGATTGTGAATAATTTTGCAGACGATCGAACGACGACGAGAAAAGCTTTTTTGGATCTGTTGATGGAGCTTTCCAACGAAGGTGAAAAATTCACGGACGCGGAACTGCGCGAAGAGGTCGACACGATGATGATTGCGGTAACAAAATCAATTTTCATCGTCAATTGTCGTAATCGATTGAACGAATTGAAAAAAAAAAAAAAAAAAAAAATTACCAATTTTTTTTTCTTCCTTTTTTTTTTTTTTTTTTTTTTTTTTACAGGGCACCGATACAACTGCGTCGGTCAATAGTTTCGTTATGTTTATACTCGCCAATTTTCCTGAAGTCCAAGTGAGTAAGAAATCGTTTAGTTTCGAATGATTTTGTACTTTGACGAATATTTTTAAACGATTGTTTTATGTTTTTGATAAAAATATCGAGTTGAAGATTATTTTTTCTTAAGTGTAAATATTTATTTTTGTTGTCATGGATTTTGAGATTGAATAATTGATAAGTATAGGTGATGAAAACACGAAAATGAGTAATAATTTACAATAATCCTTAAATTATAAGAATAAAATTTTAAAAACATTCCAAATGATTAATAAAAAAATGTAACGTTTAAATAACGATGTCGTAGGATAAAGTGTATGAGGAACTATGCAAAATCTACGGCGACGATGTTTCTTCGGATACTCCGGTGAAAATCGAGGACCTGAATCGTATGGAATATATGGAGAGAGTGATAAAAGAGACCATGAGAATTTTTCCAGTAGCCGCGATTCTCGTGCGCCACCTGACCGACGATATCAAATTAGGTTTGGACGATATAAATCGGGGCATAAATTACTCAATTAATTTCCGAATAAATTTTCTAAACAAAATAATTCTTTGTAAAATATTATCATTCGTTCCGATATTGTTCGACAGGTGAGCAAACAGTACCGGGAGGAAGTTCGGTTATGCTGGGAATAATGAAGGTCCATCGTATGGAAAAATATTGGCCCGATCCAATGAAATTCGATCCGGATCGATTTTTGCCGGAAAACGTGGCCAAACGTCATCCCTACTGCTACGTGCCGTTCAGTGCTGGATCCCGAAATTGCATAGGTTCGTGTTTGTTGAAATCTCACTGGATGAATATTAAAAAATTCCCGAAATTCATGAATATTTGAGGAATTAATGAGATTTTTTTATAGCCCAATGATACATTAATTATTTCAAAATTTTTCACCACACAGTTCCAGTATAGTTATAAATTTATGAATTTAACAAGATCGCTTTCGAAAAAATCGATTTCTGCTAACGTTAATTGTTGCTAAACGAATGAAGCTAAATCGTCGTTGATTTAGAAAAAATATATCATTAAGATTTGAAAATCAACAGATTCGTTATGATTGGTTTCGAGTTGATCGATTGAACAATTGTCGAGGAATTAAAGTCTTACTGGACGGATAATCGGGCAAAAAGCGAGTTCAAAACCGTCGAATCGTGGATTGACAATTCTGGATCATGCCGTACATGTTTGGCCTTACGAATGGCTAAAGTAATATTGAATTAACACTTGGAAATATAAATTATCTACTTTTAATAAGAATTTAAGTCAAATTCGACGATATTGGCGTGTGGTTGACCGACGTTTTGTCAATGACTGTACAACGGAAATAATCATCTTCACCCGCTACCAACGAGCAACACAACTATATCTATATATACGTTTTCGGACTCATGTTTCAACCGTTTCAGGCGATTTTTTCTAATTACTTTAATTAATTTCTCGACAATTGGTCGTACGATTAATTTTAAACTAAACATAATCGATCTGTCGATCCTAAATCTTGATGATATAATATTTTCCGAATTTTCTGAGATTTAGTTCCATTCGTTTTGCAGTCATTAACGTCTGCAGAAGCGATTCTCCAATGAGAGACCGTGTAAAATTCACAAATGTATAACTCCCAAACGATTAAGTGAAAAAATCTGAAATAATTGATTTATCATTATTCAATCAAAAACTATCGTTCCTCAAATTTTCAAGAATTTCTGACATTTATTAGTAACCATCCAGTAATACCTTAAGGCCTTACATACAGTTAGAAGGCTTTAAAAAGACGGATTTTCAAGAATTTTTTTCGCGCAGACTATTCAATTTATTAATTTGAAAATTGGTGTACATATTATAATAACCTTATAATATATTTACATATTTTTTATTCGTAAAAATAATCATCGCGAATGTTGCTATCGCCGATCTCCTAGAGCTCCGCAAAAAAAAACCAATTTTGCGGTGATCACGATATCTCTGGACCGGATTATCTGAAATGAAAAAACCAAATAAATTTCGTTAATATAATACATTATCTAGTATTTAATCGAAGGAATTAGCGAAAAAATAATTTTTGACAAAATGGCGACTTCTCAAAATAAAAGACTCGATTTTGAACGAAAATTTAAGCCTTAAATTGTTTATAAAATGGAAAATATTTATCGGAGAAAAAAAATTTTCGATTAATTACTAAAAAATCTAGTTAAAAAGTTTGTGTTAAAATTTGAGACTGATCGGTTCAGCCGTTTTCGAGAAATCTTGATCACCCATTTTGAAAACATAGTTTTGAGAAAAACGCGTTTAAAGTTTCAAAAGCGTTTTACATGTGGTAAATTTCGTTTTCTTTCAACTTACATGGAGTCATCTATTCCAGGGCCATATAATAATCCGTTCGCATCGTTGGCAGCTTCAGAAAATACAAAAAAAAAAAAAAAAAAACGATTTTTTGAAAATTACAAGTGTATGTAACCCCTTAATCAAAGTAATGAGGATTATCGCCTGAAACGGTTGATAAAGTTGTGCAGTCAATGACAAAACGTCGGTCAACCACACCGTAATATCGTCGAACTGACTTCAATTAATTATCAAGAGTTCTAAACTAACATTTCTAAGTGTCAATTTATTATCAGTTCAGCTATTAGTAAGACTAAACGTGTGCGACATGATCCACACTTGTAAATCCACGATTCACCCATTTACGACTAACTTTTTGCCCGACGATTCATCCGGTAAAGACCTTAATTTATTCTCCGTACGAAATAATTTTCCACGAGATAACGAGATTATTAAATTGAAAACGAAATTTACAGGACTCAGATACGCGATGATGGCCATGAAAGCTCTCATAGCGACGGTATTGCGTCGTTACATCCTCAAAAAAGACAAAATTCGCGACTTAACGGACATCAAACTCAAAATAGATGCCGTGGTAAAGCCTGTAGAACCGTTGACAGTGAGAATCGTCGAGAGAGCGATCGCTCCAATGATCAACGGCAAATAAACCAAGCTGGAAATAATTATCATTCGGCGGAAATATTTTGCTAAGTATTTTATTTTACGTGTTTCCACCAGAGTGATTAATCAGTGAAGTGTGAAAATAGCGGAGTCGTTTTTTTTTTTTCAAATTGGACTAAGGAAAAAATAAAAAAAAATTAATCAGAACTATTTCTTTTGTTTGTCATTTTTTTCTGAATTTTCTTTTAGGGAGATAGAAAAATATGAAGACAATTATTGAGAAAGAGACATTGTTTCATATATTTACCGATTGTTCAGTCCCGCAATAATTTCACCACAACACCGATGACAATCGTCGAAACAGTTTAGAAAAATTCATGATAATCCCACGATCCTTGAAATTTGACATTATTCTAAAAATTTATTATAATCACGCGACGAGATAAAAACCCGTTCGCGAGTTTTGTTATCAACACTTGGCCCACTTGTTTGTTCACGCGAATCTCATACTCGTCACGGAAAAAAAACCAAATCGTTAGTATTGTGCAAATAAAATTAAAATTTCGTAGAAATTACCACTGATCGTTATTGATTGTTCCGTTGATTGAGAGATTAATTAAAAAATTACGTTCTAAAATATTTATAATTATTTGAAAGATTTCTGGGAATATAGCGAATATAGGGATAGGAATAGATAGGGAACATGGGAATATCGATATATATCGCAAAAATAAGCAAGTAAGAAAAATAATAACGCCATCAATCGGCAATTCCTAAGCATTCTCTTTATTTATTACATAATTTTTTGCGACAATAATTTTCCCTAAATCGATGTGAGGAAATATATTATTGAAAAATTATAGCGCTATTCAAAATCATCAAAATTTTACTGATTTCAAAATAATAAGGATCGATTTAATTTTTTTTAAATTATCACCCTCGAGATTTTTATTATACTTTTGGATTTTACGAATTTATAAGAGACGAGCCTTTTCGTAAATTACGTGGCATAGATTCTGTTTTTCACTTATTTATTTTTCTTCTATACGGCAGGGTTGATAAAAATGTTGATCAATCAAGGTAAAAAAAAAAAAAAATTCTCGTATCGTCAGATCATCGTTTCGACAATGAATTTATCCGTTAATCGGAGATTCGATATCCGATTATTGGCGCGAAATGTGAAAGAGTGAATAATAATTTTTCGAGATTTATACCTGAACCGAATCACGGACGAGATAATTATGAGAAAAATTAAATTTCATTGCTTCAACAGATTCGACGTTATTTAATCTCAATAATGGAAAATTCGAGACGTGGAACAAGAACTCACGAACGGCGCACGCTTTACTCACGGAATAAATAAAATGAAGAACGCTAAAGTGATAAGTCATCTCGGTTGAACCGAGTGTGGATAAATTTTATTAGTTCGACTGGCGGGAAAAATTCGGTACATCGAAAATAGCTCAATTGTCAAATGTTTTTTGTAGAATAAATAGATTACCTTAATGTTTCCAATGATAGAGGCATTGTCAAAAATAAAGAAAACCGATAATATCACGATGATTGATCGATTGTTGCCGTCGATTAATTTTACATGGACCAAAAAAAATTTCCTCAGCTTCGAAAAATTTATTATCATTGATAACGTAATTATATGACATTCGAGATTCAGTGATTAATAAATGAAATATGTCCTTAAACCGATATCATTTGTATGATTTCCAGGAATAATTATTTGAGTCGTATCGGAATTCGTTTTAGCTTAAAAAAGAAGATCGAGTTTAAGATGATGCTCGCTCGATGACGAATACTGGAAAGTGGTTTTCTCAGTTATGATTGATGTCTTGGATAAAATACGAGAACTATTGACTCTATTCTATAAATTTACAGTCAATCGTTCGCATTTTTTTAATTTAAAAAATCAGTAATTGTGGAAAGGGACGCTTTGGAAAGATTCAGAAATCTCTTGAAGAAATCAGAAGAATCGCCATTTTGTACGGATGGACGTCGAAGCGCTGTTGTTAATGATATCTCAAGCATCAGCCACATTGAATATTAAATCGGAACCCAGTTACGTGTCGCAAAGACATGAAATTAAAGCCTTCGTGAATTTAGTACTCGGAAAAAGAATGAAGAAGCAACTAAAATTCCGATATAAAATGTTCACGCTAACTAAATGTCAACACGACCAAATTTTTTATAACCGATGAGAAAAATCGGTTCTTCTATGAGAATGCAGAAAAAAGCGTTGCCACGTCCGAAAGCAAAACGGCAAAAGTATTTACGTGGCGCACGAAAATGAAATTAAACAAATTAAAAAATTTGAAGTTGTCTTGCATAATAAATGTGCTTAGATGAAAATTAAAAAAGGATGAAATAATTCTCGACATCGTGTTAGTTTGTTAATCATTTAAACGATTCAGGCCTGCGTCCATGTTCAGCCTTGAAGATTCCCACGTGGGTAACGAAGAGCAAGTTTCTCGTTGAGATTTTCTCCGATCAATCGAAAAAGCTCGAGAAAAGCTTATTCGACGTTCGGGAATTTTCGGTACAGTTCCGGTGTATTATTCACTCGAAAAAAAGTTTAATAATGTACCATCATGCGTTTTCGTTTATTTCGAGAAAATACTAAATTCTATGGATACATTCGAATACATCACAGTTTCAAAAACGAACAAAGTGCAGTACGACGAATGGCAATTGAGAGTAATTTATTTATTGTATCGAGCGCACAATGAAAAAATAATTGATGGACCAGCCACAGCACTGTCCATAGGGCCGATCTTATTTTTTTAATCGACCAAATTGAGTCACGACCAACTTGTGAGCAAAAAACAATGAATTAGCAATTGTTAATATTAACGAGATTAGCGCAAAAACATTGAGAAGGAATCTCTTCCAAGGGAAGCTGAGTGCATACCGAAGCGCGAATTCTTGTGGAAATCGTAATTGTGAATTTACTGAATCACGCAGATCTTCTATACTGCCTATCACAAGTTCCGCTACGACGTATAATCAAGCTCACTTTTATAACACCCCGTTTGATGACTCTGACAAGACTAAGATGCGCGAGTTATAAGAAACGCAACAATCAGATATGAATATTGATCTCCTCGTGCACCCAGCAATGTGCTAGTGACAAAATTATCACTTCACCAGGCGACCCGTAAAGTCACCTGCTCGGAAAAATATTCTTGAGAAGTTTAACGAGGTAATGTCGTACTCCGATAACATCAACAAATAAACGACAGTAAGACAGTGATATTGTGACAAAACGCAGGTTATAAATTCTCATGAGGTTTTTGCCCAGCAGTCGGTGATGGGAAGTATTGACGGCATACGTCGCAAGTCTAATTTAAGGGCCCATGGATTCGATCGTTGACGTATCCTGTCAATTCAATTTATCTTTGTATACGACCCCGCGGTTTTCCGATCGCTTTACCGACGATCACTTCGATAATAAAAACAATTGTAGCACATCCGAGACCGATTCCGAGAATTGCAAATGCAAAACTCAATTGTTCCAGTGTCAGGACTTTTACTTCCGGATCGTCCTCATGGTTTTCGTAAGATTTGAGTGACCTAATCACGTTGTCGCGCGCTTGGCTATACAAAGTTTCCATAAGACCACTAGCCTTAGCCCTTTGATAAATTTTATTGACCCTTTCTTCGAGGGGCCAATCGGGTCGGATGAGAAAAACGTTATATATGTGACCTACAGATTCCCGAGCCACGTGCAGCCCGTAATAATTTGCGATATCATATGCAATGGCCGCAATGATTACACAAGCAGCCTCGGGATCGCGCATTACCTCTTTCGGACAGTCTAGACTTACAATATAACGTCCTTTAAACGCTTTATCGTCAAAAAACTTTCGATACTCCGGGAGGCCATATATCTTGTAATTAGATCGAGCTAAATCTTCCATGGTATCAATAGTTCGTAATCGCACGTCTTTCGTTAGCAGTGACGCAAATTGCCCAGAATAAATACCCTGGATGGTTACCACGAGTATGAATAAGCCTGCCAAGTAAATCCTCGCAAATGTCCTCTGGGGTACCCTTTGGATTCCCGTATTACAAACTAGAAGAACAAGATCCATAATTGACGGAACCAGTGGTTTGCCCAGACAAAATTTGAAGAATAATAACGTGATCATCAATACGACGAATACACCGACACGGGATCTTCTGTCGAGAACGGAGATGATCTTCTCGAGCTGTGACTTGTTCCTGGGATATTGAGTGAAAAACAGTATTTCGGAGTTCAAAACTTGCTCGGTGATATCGAAATTTTTGAAAGGATGTTGAATGTTAAAATTTAACATAAAATCACTGTAACCATTCGTGACATCTGCTGCGGGACCGTACGTTTCGTTCAAATACTGGTTTACTACTGCAGTGGAGATCCAGGGTTGTATATACACCATCCACGTTGCATTGATGGAGCCCATGAGCATCTGAAGCGTTACGTTATGTATTCGGTCATTAAGCCAGCGTTTGGCCATTTTATCCTCGGATCCCCACCACTCCATACCGTAACCAGTCGCGCGGATTTCGTAGCCGCCAAGATCTATCGTTTTGTCGAAGTCTAGTTCATCACAACGCGACTCATCCTCGCGATATTCTCGCACGAACAACGTCCAAATATGAAAGTCCGGCCCGCTATAAGAAACCTCTTGTTGCCAAGGCACGGGTGCTTTACTCCTGTAAGGATTAAACGTGTAAAGCAACCGACCTTTCGTTTGGTGGAGACACATGAATTTTGACTTCAGTAGACCGAAAAGCCACGCTTGGTACAGTATGTCTGTAGCGGTCGAACATCCGTCTCCCGATTCATTCAAGCCGACGAAGAGAAACGAAGCCATGTGGTTCCACCATTTCGTCTTCTTAATTTCTTCGAGAGTTTTGAACAATGAATTTTGATCGGTTGTCGTGATTAGGAAAATCTGGAGCTTGTATCGAGATCCGCGGTCGAGCGGATTATGGCTCTCGAGGCTTGAAGCCCCGTCGATCAGTGTTACCGGAATAACAGTGTCTCTTGATAATATCTCAGTCATGATGCTTCCAACTGACGGCCCGGCAATTCCCACGGTACTGAAACGGTCCGCGTAACATGATTCCAAGATGTTGATCTGAAAAACGGCTGATTAGTCGTCACGTTGCATTTCGCGTGTATTTATAGTATACGAATCAGTAACAGGGGAACATACCGATGCCTCGAGAAGCGACGATTTGTCGTGTTCCGGGGTCTTCTCGATAATTGCAGCGAAACAGGTGTTCGTAACGAGTGTCGATATGCAAACGGCCAGTTTAACGAACTGCATTGTGAAAAGGACTTTTTTCTCGGTATTGAAACGACGTCCGATGTTATTTCCGTTTGTTAAAGTCGTGCACCGTGACCATGTGAATTCAACAGCTAAACACGGAATGAAATCGTGACTTTGATTAGTGAGCCAAAACCTAGAAGTGAGCGATTCCACACAAAAACTTTGAAACTTTTCCTCGTGAATTAACCACAGAAAGATGCAAATTGAAACTTGCAAACTTCTCCCTTGCAAGTCAAGGCGATCTACTAACTCTTGTTTGAACGCTTGCTCTTCTGATGAGTGCT
The DNA here is from genome assembly GCA_963971145.1 of Sussaba pulchella. NCBI lineage: Eukaryota > Metazoa > Arthropoda > Insecta > Hymenoptera > Ichneumonidae > Sussaba > Sussaba pulchella. The sequence continues at coordinate 9,187,070 of OZ020172.1, forward strand.
GGCTCCGTAATAGAGGCACACCCATGCGAATATCTTTGATTGTTGGTAATTAATTCCCTTACAAGTTTCAACTTGCACTTCTTTCATCTCATCGTATTGTGGAACAACTTACATTCTTATACACCTAAGGGGGCAGCCACTGTATCTAGGTGGAAGATTGAGTTACTTTCGCAAAAGTTTCGAAAAAACAATTATCATTGGATCTTTCGGAAATATTTATCAAAGCCTTTTTTACATAAATACAAGATTGGAAAATTCATCAATAATCATTTTTCCCGCCTCTCTACATGCCCGCCCTCAGAAGTATGCGGTGACTAAAAAATTCACTTCTGTTTGACAGAAATTGGACCATAATTCATGAGCGGGTTAACACTTATTAACAATGAGAGTTATACAATCAACCTCACTGAAAAATTAGCCCAAGCTACTGCTTGAAATTGCAGTTCACGCATTTGCCCGTGTTTTCAACAAGGGAAATATTGCGGTTTTGAAGATTTTTGAAACGCTAGGGCACCTGTGGCTATCATGCCTATTAGGGTGGGCGTTAAAAAAAAAGTTGTCTTGGTCCTTGAGAAATCTAAGTTGACTAAAAAAAAAAAAAATCCTCCAAATTTCAGAAAAAAAATCTTCTCCCACTTGAAAAATCTGAAGTTGGCCTCAAAAAAAGAAGTTCCTTTCAAATTCAGCTGGATATCTTAAAATTAAGATGTACCTGTAAATTTTTAATTTTATTTCTTATTATTTAAAAAAAAATTAAATAATTGCATGAAATAAAAAATTCACAGGCACACCTTAATCTCAAGTGCTCTTTATAGAGAGCTGATATTAAAAGGATCTTTTCGTTTTTTTTAAGTTCAACTTTAGATTTTTCAACAAGGAGATTTTTTTTTATTTGAAAAAAAAAAATTTACTGGCACACCTTAGGATTAAGATAGAGAGTTGAAATTTGGAGGATATCGATTTTTTGAGGTCAACCTCAGATTTCTCCGGGAGCAAGACAACTTTTTTTTTAACACCCACCCTAATGCCTATGCTTGGGGTTACCCCGACTTTTTCAGGTTTTCACGTTTGAAAACTTCAAAAAATCGGGGTAACCCCTAAAAATCGTCCGATCGGGTTATTTTTTTATCTTTTGCCACGATTCTACGGAAGCACAGATCTGTTCATCCAAAACACATATTTGAACTTGCGGGCGATTAAATTCAAATGTTTCGTCCAAGAGATGTTCGCACATCAAACTTTTTTCGACAAAATGTTGAACAATTTATCATTGAAAGTAAACTACGATAAAAATTCGTCACACGTTGCTCTCATCAAGTACTTGAAGGCAAAAAATCTTATTCAAATCGCAAACCTGGCGGGCTAAAAGCCAGTGATTAGCCGTGGAATACCTCGTATAAATAGCAAACGAACACGAAGATACATCATTTTTTCCCGTGTACACCGCACGTACAAAAAGTTTCTGTTGATCAGAAAAAACCCGATGAAGAAACCCAGCCTAATCGATTCGGTGTCAAATTGCTCGTATATTCTTTCAACAGTCCGCCGAAGAGCCGTAGTCATTGATCGATTCGCAATTGAAACAAAACTTACCACTTTAGAAACATCCCAAGATAAATTGTTGAACCAATCGTGATGATCGTCGCAAACAATTGAATGTCACTCGCACAATCCCATCGTCAGCTTTCCCGAGATTTCCAATGCAGAATCGAAGGAGATGTCGAGGCCACCCTCTGAATGAAGAAGTTCCCAAGGATTGATGTGTCACTTCGGCGATGTCGAAGCAACGACTGACCATCGAAAAACGAAATACGTGGATGCAAAAAACGATGCTACGCAATATTTGTCAAGAACACAAGGACGAATGCGCGATCGTGAATATGTTTTAACGATCTTATCATCAACTGCGTCCCCCGGACGATACAGGCGGACGCGAATGCGCCCATCGGCCTAAGGTCACATCACGTGAGTCCCTTTCCCGGAATTTTACGTTTGTTGCAGCGATAATCATCGCGGTAATGATACCCTTCGACGTATCGTTTCGTTGGCCCTTTGTGTCCGTACGTTTCCAACGCACCGATACATTGTCTAGGGGATTGACCGTTTACAGACTAACCTACGTTTTACAATACCGGTCGATGGGCGAAAGAAGATGAAAACGTACCGATTCGGAGCTTCTGTTTCCGTGGTGACGATAATATTCCTTCGAATCGATCGATAATGACCCTCATATCCATCATGAAACGTTTTGAATTGACGTAGATTGGCGAAGTCCACTTGGGCAAGATGCAAGGGGTAGACCTGGTGTCATTGTCGTAACGTTCTCGGCTCACTATCAGTCGGGATTAATTTCCGCCGACATCAATGAAAATTTTCCATGTGTTTCTTCTGCGTTATTCGAGTTAGTCGGAAACGACCTTTGAAGAAATCGAAGGTAGTAATTCGTAGGTGCGAAAACCGATGCTATGCAATGTTCGTCGAATCTACTGCGACGTACGTGTACTTGCGAAAATATGTCAACGATTTTATCATTACCTGCGTCCCGGGAGAAATGAAAATTCACTCGAATGTATCCGACGGAGCAATTTTAGACCACGTCAGCCTTTTGCGGGAACGTCGAATTTGTTTTAACGATAATCATCGCGGTAATGATACCCATCACGATATCGTTGCGTCGTTTCGATCGTACAGTTCTCACGCAACGTTACAGTATCTGGGGGATTGAACGTTTACAGACTATTTCACGTTTTACAATACCGGTCGATTGGCGAAAGAAGATAAAAACGTACCCAGTCGGAGCTATTTTTATTTTTCGTGGTGACGATAATATTATTTCTTCGGATCGATCGATAATGACACTCGTACCGATAATGAAACGTTTTGAATTGACGTGTATTGGCGAAGTTCACTCGGGCAAGACGCCAGGGACAGACCTAGTGTCATTGTCGTAACCAGTGATGGGCAAATTTGGACTTTGCAAACGTGAGAGTCCAAAGTCCGAAAGGACTTCGGACTTTGCAACCGTGGGAGTCCAAATTTCGAATGGACTTCGGACTTTGAAACCGTGGAAGCTCAAAGTCCGGATGGATTTCGTATTTGGCAACCGTCAGAGTCCAAAGTCCGAAAGGATTTCGGATTTTGCAATCGGAGGAGTCCAAAGTACGACGGGACTTTGGACTTTGAAACCGGAGGAGTCCAAATTCCGGAAGGACTTCGAACTTGATAACCGTGGGAGTGAAAATTCCGGATGGAATCTGGACTCCGACGTTCGCCGAGGCCAAAATACAAATGTTATAGGTGATTCCACGTGTACCGAGTCTACAATACAAATGTACTTTGTACTCCTACGTTTCCAAGGCCCGAATAAATATAAACTTTGTACTTTCACCTTTGCGATGATTAAAAAGGATGCAAAGTCGAACCTTGCACATTCCTTTCTCATAATTTTTTACATTTGCCAGAGTTTCCTCTATGAGGAACTGTGCCGATCAATTATGGCTTCCTCATAGAGTGCTCATACCTGCGTAAAAAAAAAAAAAAAAATGAAATGCCTTCCATGTTCGTGGAGCCAATAATTTTGCTGAATGTTTTTTTCTTTGGTTATTCTAACGGCGTCAATATGCCTAACTGGAAACCGCAAGCCCGTGGGATTTGTGCAGAGCTGCTGAATTTGACGTTTTCATTTGGAAAAAATTTTGTCGCCCCTTCTCTGCTTAATTTCTTCATGAGCTTATCATCCTAATCGAACGAGCATTGATTATAAAAGAAATACTAACTCGATTAGTGTATCGTGGGGTCGATTTGACATAGTCATGATCCACCGAAAACGTTACATGGCATTGGGAAATAACAGACGCGAATATATGATTTTTTCTTGTGTGTTTGAAATTTGTGATGTAATTTTTTCTTATTGATCTGCATAGCAGAGGCGGAAATGTTATTGTTTTTGTATATTAAACGGGGATGTGGTCGCCAACGGGGTGGAATCCGTCCTTGTCGGCGGTGTAGGTGATGGTGTAATGCTGACCGGTGGACTCGTCGACCCAGCTGTAGGATCCCTTAACGACAAGGGCCTCGTCCTCGGTTCCGGCGTTTTCAAGCTCAGCGGTTTCGTCCCTGGTGTGGCCGTTCGACTGTTCGTAATCGAAGTGGTATCCGCCAATGCCGATGTTGTTCGACAGAGTTTCCTTCACGAGAACAACTTCGTTCTGTCTTGCCGGGGGAGCGGCGAGGGCTACGGCCAAGATGGCGGCGAAAACGATGACCTGCGAATAATAAAACAAAATATATAAGTAAGCAAATAAATAAATAAATGAATGAATAAACAAATGAGATTAGGAGTTAAATGATGTTTAACATTCACAAATGTAATATTGTATCGCTATTGAATGAATTGAACTTAAAAACATTGGTAAGATGTTTTTTTTCTCTTTCAATCCTTGCTATTTACAAATATAATCGTGTATAGGTACGAAGAAATTGAATTTTAAAACCACTTGTTCGAATATCAAAAATTGCGGTTGAAGTATAATCTTATTTTTGCAAAAAGATGTTACACGAAGTGCTATTATCGCACGAACTGCGGATGCTGTTTCCGACTGGTTGCAAAGCAAGGATTTGATGCAGAAGCATTAAACGCGTCGCAAGTGCGTCGGACGGTGATAATTAGGCGCGATGCTGTTAACGCTGTCGCGACGTAAATTGACGATTACGCGGTCGTAGCTCATTGTTGAAGATATCAGGCGAAGTTCATAAATCATCGAGAAGAATAAAAATACGTGACGCGACGTTGAAAAAAAAAGCAAGAAAGAAAAATAGCATAGGAATGATCGAATAAATGTTTTTTTTTACTGTTAATGACATCGTTCTACGTATCAAACTCTGAATCCCTCACGATTGGCGATCACTGTCATAAAAAATGCATACGTATAGCATAATGTTAATGTCATAATTATTATTATCGTTGTTATTATTATTATTATTATTATTTGTGACTTTATATTCCTTTTGCAGTATAAACAATCGTTGGATATGAAAAACCGTATCAACACTTCACCCGATATTCAATTATTTTTCTCATTTCTTTAAACAAATTTGTATCGTTGAATGGATCTTTGATTATTGTTCAACGAATATTTGATAAGTTTTCTATTCGTAAACACGCACCAACTTCATGATGATTTCGGAGGTTTTTTTTTGGAGTTGACTCGGATGGATCAGCTAAATTGTACTGTGTCGAGTTTGTATAAACGATGGGTTTATATAGTCGACGAGGTTTTGAATTATTTCGATATCCCACTCAAACTGGCCACCGGCAAAAATGCTCAAGCTTCGCTTCTTGGATCGTATCTTCGGATTGTCAGCTACCGTGAGGAGAGCGAGAGGGCGGGAGGGGAGGCCCAAAACCTATTGGGAAAGGAATCTGCTTTGCAATATATATTTCGTAATGGAAGATGACATAATGGAAGATCCGGCGCCGATGGCGCAGGGCCCCTTCGGTCTGCTAAAAACGAACATCTTCGTACTTTGGGCATTTACGATGACGCGCCCGGCGGAGGCCGAAT
>OZ020172.1:9192833-9399258 GCA_963971145.1 Sussaba pulchella
AGGCGTACAACTTTACTTCCGCCATTTTTTTCCCGTAATTCGAGGCTTCATTGTAAAAAAATGGTTCCACATTTATGATTCAAAGTATCGTCCATCGCCGGTCACTACTTTCTCCCATTTTCCGGGCATCATGCGAATCCCGCATTGATAAAACTGGTCGTCTTTCGAGGCGATCCACGAGTCGATCCAATTTTTTACTTCTTCGTAAAACCGGAAGTGCTTGGTCAGCCGGGATATTTTTTATGATTGCAATTGAAAGCATTCCATCGCCCGGATAACATTGCAAAGAGTTCTAACCTCTTACTTTTTTCAATTTATTGTTAGTGCGAATTTATTGATTTTATAGTCAAAAATAGTTCGATGCTACGGTCAACGTATGAGTTACAGATTGATTTTTTGGCTGCAATTGATAACATTTTATCGCCTGAAAAACGTCGCAAAGAGTTCTAGCCTCTCACTTTTATGTACTAATTGTTGATGAGGATTCATTGATTTTTTATTCAGACATAGCATTTTACGATTTTTCACGAAGTTTTGCAAAATGCAGATATCTCGCGATTCATTGGACCGAATCGATTGATTCTACGCTCATTCAGGAGACTTTAATGAGCCTTAAATTTTGGTCAAGATGTATTTTTGGTCGCATAAGAACTTGATAGTGTGGTGGTGCCAACTTCATATCAAGCATGGGGTCGAGCATTGTCATGCTGAAAAATCACTTTATGACACGCTGTGCGTAAAAGTGCGGTTTTACGCTCACTTCGTTCGCTTCAAACCACATTTACGCACCTTGTGACATAAAAATTCGTACGAAAAACGTTTTCTGGACTCGTGTGGTTGCAACACTCGCCTTCGGCTCGTTCAGCAAACTCACACTCGTCAGAAAATTTTTTTTTGTACTAGTGTCATAATGTACTATTACCGTGTCTCTCGCTGTATTGCGGCCGTTTGTCTTTGAATGCTCGGCTCAAACGCATTAAATGCGTTCGATAACGAACGTTTGTGATTGTCTCAGTCGGTTTTACACTACGCCGAGTTGGTTCAAATACAGAGCATGACTTTGGAGCCGGAAATCTTTAGAGAAACCACCCACGTCACGTTCTTTCACTACGAGCGGCGTCACCATAAGCATTTGAAAGCAATCGATGAGCTTCGGCAGCAGATTTCTTCATATTGAAACGGAATATTAAAACGCCCCCGCAAATGAGGAGAATTTAGCTCGTAAACTCACATTTGCAATCGATAATAAAAGTGTTTCGTCGATTTGCAGGCGTATTTTGCATTTCTCGCTACAAATGGTGATAACCAAATTTATAGAAAATTGAATTCTCTACCTTTTTTCTTCGGACAATTTTGTTGTAAAATAATTATTAATTGCTAGTTTAAGGCAAAAAGTGTGAAAAATTTGGATATATTTCCAGTTTTTTCGACTTTTGGACCATTTTTATTGAATATTAGTGAGACATTTAAGTAACAAAGTTGTAGAGGACTAAATTTCCTTAAATTTTTGTGCAGAAAAGATTTTTGTACGACGAATAGATCACGGCCGGAAACACGCACGCACAGCGGCATGGCAGAAGTCACTCAACTGATTTCCACACCACCAAGAAATAGAATAGAACTCGAAGGTCAAAAACCAGGCTCAAAATTTTTTTTTTCAACCGATTAATCACCCACTAAAGTTAAAGTTCGAAGATAACCCAAATAACAACAATCCTGATATTTCTATGCACGAATCTAATCCGATCGAATCAAATAAACTCAAAGTCCGTAGTGGCATACTCCCACAACGGCAGGCAAGATCCGCCATCATAATCCACCGAAAACGTTACATGGGTTTGGGAAATAACAGACGCGAATATACGTTTTTCTCTTGTGTGTTTGAAATTTGTGATATAATTTTTTTTTATTGATCTACATTGCAGAGGCGAAAATGTTATTGTTTTTGTATATTAAACGGGTATATGGTCGCCAACGGGGTGGAATCCGTCCTTGTCGGCGGTGTAGGTGATGGTGTAACGCTGCCCGGTGGACTCGTCGACCCAGCTGTAGGATCCCTTTACGACAAGGGCCTCGTCCTCGGTTCCGGCGTTTTCAAGCTCAGCGGTCTCGTCCCTGGTGTGGCCGTTCGACTGTTCGTAATCGAAGTGGTATCCGCCAATGCCGATGTTGTTCGACAGAGTTTCCTTCACGAGAACAACTTCGTTCTGCCTTGCCGGGGGAGCGGCGAGGGCTACGGCCAAGATGGCGGCGAAAACGATGACCTGCGAATAATAAAACAAAATATATAAGTAAGCAAATAAATAAATAAATGAATGAATAAACAAATGATATTAGGAGTTAAATGATGTTTAACATTCACAAATGCAATATTGTATCGCTATTGAATGAATTCAACTTAAAAACATTGGTAAGATGTTTTTTTTCTCTTTCAATCCTTGCTATTTACAAATATAATCATGTAAATATTATATTACATGTATCATAATAAAATGCGTGTCGCGACGTTGAAATATAAGGATGGGAAAAAAAACACCATAAGAATTAATAAACAAATATTTTCTACGGGTAATTTTTCTACGTATAAAACTCGAAATTCCTCACGATTTATGATCACCCTCATAAAAAATGTATAGGTATAGCTACATAATGTAAATGTCATAATAATTATTATTGTTATTATTATTATTATTTGTATTATTATTATTCGTGACTTTATATTCCTTTTGCGATATAAACAATCGTTGGATATAAAAAAACCGTATTAACACTTCACCCGATATTCAATTATTTTTCTCATTTCTTTAAACAAATTTGTATCTTCGAATGAATCTTTGATTATTGTTCAACGAATATTTGATAAATTTTTAATTCGTAAACACGCACCAACTTCATGATGATTTCGGAGGTTTTTTTTGGAGTTGATTCGGATGGATCAGTTAAATTGTACTGTGTCGAGTTTGTATAAACGATGGGTTTATATAGTCGACGAGGTTTTGAATTATTTCGATATCCCACTCAAACCGGCCACCGACGAAAATGTTCAATCTTGGCTTCTCGGATCAAATCATCGTATTATCAGCTATCGCGAGAAGGGCGAGAGCGAGGGAGAGTGGGACCCGTAATCGTTTGGGAAAGGAACTTGCCTCGCAATATATATTTCGTAACGGAAGATGACACTGGGAACCGGCGCCGATGGCGAAGGGCCCGCTCGTCCTTTCAAAAAGAATATCGCGGTACTTTGGGCATTTACGATAGCGCGGCCGGCAGAGGCCGAATAACTTTCGATTTCGATGGGAGATGTATCGGAATATCGGTTTACCGAAATTCAAATTTGTCGTTCAAATTTGAACGTCCAACAGTTTTCATTTGCTCAGGTTAGTTCGAAACAATAACCGAAATTAATGAAAATAGAAAGGTTTGGCGAACAAAGAATAATCTGGATAAATTTGAAATAAAAATATAAATAATTATGATGACAATAGTAATAATAATTATTATAAGAATGTATTTTTATAATATTATCGATCGCGGGATTAATCTGAGTTTGGTTTTTATAATGCATATGTACATAAATTAATTGAAGAATCTTATCTGCTACTTGATAAATATATTTTTTATGTGCTCAGTGTAAAAGGATGAATAAAGAAGTTTAATAATAATAATAATAATAGCAATTCATGATTAATAATTTAATAATATATTAATAATTATTATTTATAATATTAATAATAATAAATGATTAATTAATAATAATAATAATAATAATACCAATGATAGAATTTAGGTTATTCATTCGATCTAGGTTCGTGTAACGAACAAAAAAAAAACTTTTACGAATATGCTTTTACATCTTATCCAATTTATCATTAGCCCTTTATCTCTTGTTCTCCCAGTTTCTCTAATAGGCATGCATATCGCCTCTTGAGAATGAATCAATAAATAAATATAAATTAAATTCGGCGGATAAAAAATAGACGAATGAAAAAATGTTATTTGCCACTCCAATGAATAAATAAAACAGAGAAAAAATAATAGAAGTAATAATAATTATAATTTATAATTATGACATAAATTAAGCCATTGATTCAAGCTAGGCCTTTGTCGTAAGGAAATAAATACACAATAATAATAATAATAATGAGGTATTTATATACTTATGAAAATCAGGCCATTCACTCAAGGCAGGATCCTATAGTACCTTTTGATTTCCTACAGGGTTCTAAGTAGAAACGAACGTTTGTTCACTAGCCATTAATTAGGATCTAGTGTCCAAAAAAATGTTCTACTTGTACTTCTACATGGATGTTTAGTCAAAGTCGTATGAACAACTGATTATAAATATTATTTTACAGACTAAGGGTTTTGGTTTTTCGTGATATATTTCAAGAAATTCAATCTACGTCTCTTTTAAGGTCCCGTAGAAATTTAGCAACCATTCTAATTTCGAACAGTTTGGCTGTCCGTCCGTCCGTATGTCACAGTCCTCCCATTCTCTCATTTCTGTACCGATTGAGATGAAATTTGGTACGTAGACCGAAATCGATGACCCAAAAACAGAAACGATAGCAAAAAGTTAAAAAAAAAAAAATGTTTTTTGTCGGACTCCCGTTGAAAACGCGCCGTTTCGTCCATGTTCTACGGGCGGAAAGTGTCCGTTTCCAGCGCACTCCACCAGCGGGCGGTAAAGTTCTTTTCCGCCCGCTACTGCCGGGCGGAAAAGATCCGAATGTATAATTGTAATTTAAATTTACGTCACTGGTGTCAAAAATCTTTCTAATTTATTTCAGAAGAGAATACTAAATAAATTTTCCGAGAAAATAAAAAATTCCATGTTTGATTTCCTTCTTGTTCATTCAAAATCAAGAGATGCATTTGGTCGAGTCAAGCGGGCTTCACGCCCCTGATTTCCCCTCCGGTGGCAACTTCACACTCGGCGGAATCGCCTACTTTCCGCCCTTGATACACAATGTACTATTTTGACTGACGACATCAAGTGAATTGCCTTTTATTAGGTGTCCTTGAATGCAAATAAAAATGTTCTAAGACTCTCAGGTCTAACCTGACACCTGGAAGGTTCGAGGATGAAGAGTTGAAAAGGTTCAACACTTCAGACTACATCAAAGTGTCTAAAAAATCGAATTTTTAACCCGATTAGTGTAACGTTGTTTTGCGCACTCTTAAAGTCAATCGCGGGGTCGAATCGATCCAAGCCTTCATAAAAATAGAAAACAACATCCTAAAAATCTGGAAAAAATTCATGAATGAAGCTCAGGGTTTCCATTTTACCATACAATTTTGAAATATGAAGTTTTCGGAATTTATTTATTACAAAAATAACAATAAACAAATGAACTGCGGGAAAATGTGGGAACTTTAAAATTTTTGCCTGGGTCAAATCGACGATAAACTATTAATCGGGTTAAACTATCAATTCAAAAAATCGGAATCAAAGTCCAGAGTGTACCGTCAGAGTGGCTACGAAACCGTATCATGTGCGTGCCAACACGCCCAGTTTTTCTCAATAAAGATATTTGATCTTGCGTCAAATTTATGTTTCACGATGAATATTGATGGCAAACAATACTATTGAAATTGAATTGTATTTATGTCACAAAACATTTTTGCAACTTATGATATGATATGAAATAATTACATTTTATGTTGCGCTAGAGTGGTTATCGTTTGGAGCATATGTTTGAATTTTTATTCAGACGGGTCACTAATCAATTTCAACGAAATAAAAAATATTAAGCCTATAAATAACCTAAATCAATTTCGAAAAAATCAAGTTAAATTTCGGAGTGAAATAATTCCTCAACGACACGCAAGGATCCGCCATTACAATCCACCGGAAACGTTAGGGGCTTGGAAAATAATAGACGCAAATATTATACGCTCTTTTCGTTTGTGTTTGAATTTTGTGTGAATTTTTTTTTATTGATTTACATAGTTGAGGCCGGAATGTTACTGTTTTTATAAATTAAGCGGGGATGTGGTCGCCAACGGGATGGAATCCGTTCTTGTCGGCGGTGTACGTGATGGTGTAACGCTGACCGGTGGGCTCGTCGACCCAGCTGTAGGATCCCTTTACGACAAGGGCCTCGTCTTCGGATCCGGCGTTTTCAAGCTCAGCGGTCTCGTCTCTGGTCTGGCCGTTCGATTGTTCGTAATTGAAGTTGTATCCGCCAATGCCGATGTTGTTCGACAGAGTTTCCTTCACGAGAACAACATCGTCGTGCTTTGCCGGGGGAGCGGCGAGGGCTACGGCCAAGATGGCGGCGAAAACGATGACCTGCGAATAATAAAAAAAAATATATAAGTAAGCAAATAAATAAATAAATGAATGAATAAACAAATGAGATTAGGAGTTGAATGATGTTTAACATTCACAAATGTAATATTGTATCGCTATTGAATGAATTGAACTTAAAAACATTGGTAAGATGTTTTTTTCTCTTTCAATCCTTGCTATTTACAAATATAATCGTGTATAGGTACGAAAAAATTGAATTTTAAAACCACTTGTTCGAATATCAAAAATTGCGGGTGAAGTATAATCTTATTTTTGCAAAAAGATGTTACACGATGTGCTATTATAGCACAAAGTGCGGATGCTGTTTCCGACTAATTGCAAAGTAAGGATTTGATGGACGAGTGTTAAACGCGTCGCAAGTGCGCCGGACTCTGATAATTAGGCGCGATTCCGTTCACGCTGTCACGGCGTTAGATGACGATTACGCGGTCGTAGCTCATTGTAGAAGATATCAGGCGAAGTTCATAAATCATCGAGACGAATAAAAATGCGTGACGCGACGTTGAAAAATGAGGAAGAAGAAAAAGCAGCATCTGAATTATCAAATGAATGTTTTATACTCGTAATGGCATCATTCTACGGATAAATTTCGAAATCCCTCACGATTGATGATCACTCTCATCAAAAATGTATACTTATAGCTACATAACGTCATTATTATTATTATTATTTTGATTATTATTATTATTATTATTATTATTATTATTATTATTATTATTATTATTATTATTATTATTATTATTATTATTATTATTATTATTATTATTATTATTATTATTATTTTGATTATTATTATTATTATTATTATTATTATTATTATTATTATTATTATTATTACTATTATTATTATTATTATTATTATTATTATTATTATTATTATTATTATTATTATTATTATTATTATTATTATTATTATTATTATTATTATTATTATTATTATTATTATTATTATTATTATTATTATTATTATTATTATTATTATTATTATTATTATTATTATTATTATTATTATTATTATTATTATTATTATTACTATTATTATTATTATTATTATTATTATTATTATTATTATTATTATTATTATTATTATTATTATTATTATTATTATTATTATTATTATTATTATTATTATTATTATTATTATTATTATTATTATTAACTTTATATTCCTTTTGCGGTATAAACAATCGTCGAATATAAAAAAAACCGTATGACCACTTCACCGAATATTCAATTTTTCTTTCTCATTTCTTCAAACAAATTTGCATCTTCTAATCGATCTTTGATCATCGTTCAACGATTATTCGATAAATTTTCAATTCGTAAACACGCACCAACTTCATGATGATTTCGGAGGTATTTTTTGAAGTTGACTCGGACGGATCGGCTGAATCGGACTGTGTCGAATTCGTACAAACGATGGGTTTATATAGTCGACGAGGTTTTTTTAATTATTCCGATACCCCACTCAAACCCGCCACCGCCAAAAATGCTCGAGCACGGCTTCTCCGATCGTATCTTCGGATCTTTGGCTACCGCGAGAAGAACGGGAGAGAGGGAGAAGAGGCCCGGAAACCGTTTGGGAGAGGAACCTGCCTGGCAATATAAATTTCGTAATGGAAGATGACACCGGCGATCCGTCGGCGATCGCGCGGGCGCCAGTTCGTCCTCCCAAAAACGAACATCGTCGTACTTTGGGCATTTACGATCACGGACCCGGCGGAGGCCGAATAACTTTCGATCTCGACGGGAGACGGATCGAAATATCGCGTTGACGGTTCAAATTCGAACGTCCGACAGTTTTGATCCGCTAATGTTCGCGTGGAGGACATTAAAATCAACGAAACTTTTGGTATTCCAGTTTTCCTGATGGGTACGAGGATGAACTGTTTTGAAGAATTCGAATTGATAAATGAATTAAGTATATAGGATAAGAAATTTATTAATTGAGACAACTAGAGAAATTAAACAATAAAAGCGATAATTATTGTAGGCAATAATTATTAAATTATATTATTAATAAATATTGTATACAATAATTATATTATTATATTATTAATAACTATTGTATACAATAATTATATAATTATATTATTAATATTATTAATTATATTATTATTTTATACAATAATTATATTATTATATTATTAATAAATATTGTATACAATAAATATATAATTGAATTATTAATAAATATTGTATGCAATAATTATATAATTATATTATTAATAAATATTGTATACAATATTTATATAATTATATAATTAGATAATTATATTATTAATAATTATTGTATACGTTAATGAAGTCATAAATATTGTATACAATAATTATACAATTATATTATTAATAATTATACAATATATACAATAATTATATAATTCTATTATTAATAATTATTGTATACGTTAGTTACAATAAAGTTATAATGGAATAAATGGAGCCATTGATTCAATCCAAGTCCCCATCGTGGAGAAATAAGTAAGGAATAGCAATCTAAAACCCACAGGAGTAATGTATTGAGGGGGAAAAAAATACTCCAAAAAAGATTCGCGACGTGGATGGAAACGTGGAAATCAAAAACATTGGGAAGTGTCGTTATTGCAACCTCCCACTCACACCGATTGATCGATTGTACATAGAACCACCAAATTTAATCGGATTCCGTTCAGCCGTTCAGGCGTGAAGTCCTGCAGAATATGTTGCCAATTTACACGTAATTTTTGGTAAATCTACTTACCGACGGCAATGTATTACTATAATGACAACGAAAGCATACAATACGAAGCCTGAATGGGATATTAAACGTAAGTTTACAAAACAAATAAAAAATGCCCAAGGTAATTTTAGTAAAAATAAAGTGAAATAATTTTTTTTTCAAGTTTAAATACCAATAAACAATGTGTACTATTTATTTTTATTAATTTATATTGTTATCCCTACTAGAAAAAAATTATTTTAGCGCATCTTTGGCGCTGCTAGACGTATGTAAGGCCTTAACCATCACCTAGCACCATCGAGTGCTAGGTTATCTTACCCTGGTGCATATGCACCTTCGCATCTCCAAATCCAGCTATTTCTCGCGGACGTGACGGAGCGATCGTTCAGTTGGGAGTCCTCCCGAGTCGAAATTTTGGGTAGGTCTCGAAATCCCAAATCTCATTCAGCCGAAAACCTATGTATAGATATAGTGGCGTAGCTCGGTGTACAGCGTGAAGATGGTTTTCGGCCGAATGAGATTCTGAACTTCGAGAACAACCCGAAATTTTCATCTTCGTTTCAACTTATTTCAACATCACTTTAAGGGTGAAAGATGTTGAAAGTCGGATGAAATTATAAGCGATTCTTATGCGCGTTTCAACTTCACTTCACTCTAAAAACTTGCAGTTATTACCCGTTTAACGAGATTGAATGGTGAAACGAAGGTAAAAATAATTTCACTTTCTTTTCGCCTTATTTCAACTTTCTTTCTATAATACACTATTTATCATTATTATTTGCTGTGTGAAGTTTGGCAAGCTGCGACCATATCTTTATTTTTTTATTTTATTACGTTTTGCCCCTAGATTCGGGGCCCCTTCAGATAGAGACGAAACGTAATGAAATAATAAAAAAAGTTATGGTCGTCCGTCGCCAAAACTCCCGCAACAAATAATTGATGGCGGTCGAAGCAACCCAACATAATAATTATTATTATTGATTCTAGATTATTCATTATTATTGATTCTGGATCATTCATTATTATTGATTCTGGGTTATTCATTATTATTGATTCCGGATTATTCATTATTATTGATTTTGGATTATTCATTATTATTGATTCCGGATTATTCATTATTATTGATTCTGGATTATTCATTATTATTGATTCTGGATTATTCATTATTATTGATTCTGGATTATTCATTATTATTGATTCAGGACTATTCATTATTATTGATTCTGGATTATTCATTATTATTGATTCTGGATTATTCATTATTATTGATTCTGGATTATTCATTATTATTGATTCTCGATTATTCATTATTATTGATTCTGGATTATTCATTATTATTGATTCTAAATTAATTAAAATCAATAAATCAAAACGAGCGAACAACAAATTTAAATATATTTTTATTAATTTATAAACGACGGAAAAATAACGAAATTAAAGATTTCACCCTCATTCGTAAGACGAAACGAAGGGAGATTAACGAAAGAAAAATTTCACCCTCACCCGGAAGTTGAAACGAAGTTAAAAAAAATTTCGACGTCACGTTGAGGTTGAAACGATGGTGAAAACAGTTTCGACCTCACATTGAAGGTAAAACGAAGATGAAAAACTTTTTCGACGTCACAATGAGGTTGAAAAGAAGATAAAAAAATATTTCAATCTCACTTCACCTTTCAATTCGGACACATTCGGTAAAATAAGTTGAATCGTAGGGTGAAAATTTCGACTCAGGCTCGTATCACCGATCATTGAGATTTTTCAAGAGGGTTTTGCGTTGATTTATCCGTCATCGACGGGGACAAACCCTATCGACAAGGCCCTGAGGCACATTTATTGACATTTATACTAAGCGCGACGAGCGTCTCGTTAATTCACTTTCGATGTCCCTGAAAACTAGATACAACGAAACCAGTTTCTGGAAGCCGATTCGAGTATAACGAAGAGAAGATTAGCGTCAACCAACAATCAATTATTTATTATATTATAACTTACGACTCGCAGATGCGTTGCGAAATCAAACATAAATTTATTGAAACGAAGGCCAAGATCTCGAAGCATCAAAACAGAGTTCAGGCAGATGCTGCGTGATAAATCTCCGGGTTTTGTTATGGCGGTATCGCAATTCTCACGAGGATGAAAAGTATTTTGAGATAATCCATAGGAATACTAGCGTCACGTCTGTAATTATTTATTCAATATCTAAGCTTGATTATTATTCGAAGAATGCGTCCTTGACGATTCTTAAAAACACTTCCCGATGTATCCTTATTATATACCAATCACGAGGCGAACAAGGGGAATACGAGTGAGAGAATTTTTGAGATAAATTAATTGGAAGGATGTATTTTTGCATAAGTAATGCATAGCTGAGGGAATTTATGGAGATGGAAGTTATTGGTTGAGTTTATATTGTAACTTGTGGTTGAGATTTTGATACGATACTTTAAAGTTGTGAGGAATTTACTTCTCCTTACTCTGAAGATTTTCTCTCCTGTAAAGTGCTCCCCCCCCCCCTGCCCCTTTGGGAATATGTTTTCTGTGCACAAACGCGTACATGAGTCTATTTCGAAATTAGTTAATGTTCGAAAGACATAAAAAAACTTGCGAGGGTGCTCTCGAAAAGATGGAATCGTTTTAACGACCCATCAGAGAAGTCCAAGTCCAAAAAACTACGTCCGAAACGACTCCGTCAAAAACGACTCCGTCAAAAACGACTCCGTCAAAAACGACTCCGTCAAAAACGACTCCGTCAAAGACGACTCCGTCAAACACGACTTCGTCAAAAAAAAAAACTCCTCGTCAGAATAGCTTCGCCCAAAAAAAAATCTAATTCTTAACCCGATTAGTGTATCGTTGTTTCTCACACCCTCATCGTATATCGCGGGGTCGAATCAATCCAAGGCTTGAAAAAATAGAAAACAGCATCCTAAATATCTGGAAAAATTCATGAATGAAGCTCAGAGTTTCTGCTTTACGATGAGTCTCTGAAATATGAAGTTTCCGGAATTTATTTATGATAAAAATAACAATAAACAATATTATAATACAGTAAACACAATGTTATCGTTATGATCGCATTATTAGTTTTGGAGAAAACGTTAAGGAAAAATTCGATCACATACGTACGTATGCACATGCACATATAAACACACACACACGACCCCCAAAGACCTTGAAACGTAAAGATCCGCTAACAAATCCATTCTCGATTTTCGGTATCATTACAATAACTTCTCCATAAAATCGAGAAGTTAAAAAAACAACGTGTAATTAACAAGCGTGTAATCGATCAATAATCTCGGCAATTAGCGAATGTGGGAGATTTAAGGAACATTTTCGGGTCGTTCGTATGCGCGAGTTTCCGAAGAGTCGTGCGAATTGAATCGTCAAACGAAGACGAGCGAACGTAGATGCCTGAGAAGAAAGTGGGATTGCGCAATGTTGGAGGACGACGAGTGGAGGTTGTGAGTTGCACGATCGAGAATTCACCGGTGCCGAAGATCGACGCTGAAACGCGGGAGAAAGATGGGACAGCCGCGAGTGTCGCGACGGTGAGCGATGAGAAGTTGACGATGTGTTCAGGGCCGCGGCGAAAAGGGCCCGGGGCGAGGATATTCGAGGAGAGCGCGAGGGAAGACTAGTTCGCGTACGAGAAAACCCGTTCCGTGTCGGTGACGATGCGCCACTCGTGTGCGGCGCGAGGAACTATCGCGCGAGAGCCGCGCATGGACGAATTTGATGGGTTTTGGGATTATAGCCTCATCAGGTGTGGCGATAAGATTGCATAATCGGATTCTAGTCGATTGTTTATTTGTTATAGATGGCGACATGGATAAATGGATGTGTACACATCGTTGGATGTGGACTGAAAAAACGGAACTAAAACTAGAACTAACCAAAATTAAGACTTCTTTTGAAAATTAAACTTTTTTCTATTCTTCCCATTATTCTATTTTCTATTATTATTCTATTGTTCTAATTTTCGGTTATTATTCTATTATTATTCTATAGGTCTATTTTCTATTATTATTATATTATTATTCTATTTTCTATTATTATTCTATTATTATTCTATTGTTCTATTTTCTATTATTATTCTATTATTATTCTATTATTATTCTATAGTTCTATTTTCTATTATCATTCTATTATTATTCTATTATTCTATCATTCTATTTTCTATTATCATTCTATTGTTCTATTTTCTATTATTATTCTATTATTATTATATAGTTCTATTTTCTATTATTATTCTATTATTATTCTATCATTCTATCATTCTAGTGTTCTATTTTCTATTATTATTCTATTATTATTTTATTTTCTATTACTATTCTATCATTCTATTTTCGATCATTCTTCGATTTTCAATTATATATATATGTTCTACCATTCTATATGATTATATTTTTCTTCTATTTTCTTGACGCTTCACGCTTAAATGTTAGTTTGGGTCCTTGAAAGTACCTATCTGAAATTTTAGCAGCCTAGCTCATACGCAAAAGGATCCAAAATGGAAATCCTCTGTACGGTCACGTGTGCTACTTTCTCATAAGCCGTACAATTTTCAACCACGTTCAGCCCCCACATGACCCACCCACGGCCAACATCAGCTTATCGTCACGCCTCTAGCGATTATGACGGCAAAGGAATTCATTATTTTAACTGTCATCCCCCCCCCCCCCCGCCCACCCCGCTGCACTGCACCGGTTTCAAGGCCGTGATTACTATAAATCCATAAGAGGTGTCCGAGATGGTTTTCTTAAATTCTCCAGCATCCAGCAGCACATTCACTGCCTGCATTACGGGATATATCAGTATAAATATATATGAGAGGTACATGTGTGTATGTATGGGAAATTCCGTGCCAAACTATCAGATTGAAACCCTTCGATTCCCCGATGTGGTCGATGATTATTTTTTTTCAAGTATATTTTGGATCTTACGACTTCGATGTTTTTTTCTTACATTTTTTGGATTGCCCCCCCCCCTGCCCCTCAGCCGGCAATATTTTTTTTTTCATTGTACAGAGGTAACTACTATTGTGCCATTTTTCAATTGGATGAAACTTTTTTTCCAGGTACGTTATCGGAATTGAGGAACTTTTTTCGTGAAATTGGAGCGGGATTTATGTTCCCAATATTTTTTAAAATTCGTCTTGGATTTTGAGAAAATTTGGTTTTTTTCGAAATTACGATGAATGGCAATGATTCTCTGTCTAAAAAAATAATTGAATGTTTCTTGCATACAATCAATATTTCGATTATTTTTAACAAAAGATCGACCTTTTTGATTTTTTTTTTTCATAAAAAAAATAGAGAAATATGAAAAAATCGATTATCCATCGAAAATAATCGAAATATCGATTCTTTGCCGTAGAGATTTATCTTCCCTTTCATTTTAGGTAGGAGACCATTATCATACGTTAGAATTTTGGAAAGAATCGAGAATCGAAAATTTATTCAAAATTTAAAAAGTATTCAACAAAATATTAGGAACAAGAATTCCACTCCAATTTTATGAAAAAAGTTTCTCGATTCCGATAAAGTATCTGAGAAAAAAATGTCAGGCATTAAAAAAATAGCACTATAGCACTTACCTCTTGATAAATAAAATAATAGCGCGAGGTAAGAGGAAGGGGGGGGGGATTTAATAAATTAAAAATAAATTAGTGAGGTCGTAGAATCCAAAAGATACTGAAAAAAAAATCATCCATCACATCGAAGGCTAGAAAGGTTTCAATCTGGTGATTTCGGACGGAATACCCCATACATAAATAAATATGAAAGGATGAAGATCCTGATGAAACCGACGATTCCCGGGAAAAGCGATAAGCGTTAACAGCCTTCGGTGGCCTTTGAATTATTTTATAACGTCGTTGGGCAAGCAATCAACCCGCAATGAAATACGCGTAATAAACGAAAGTTACTAAATTCGTTTTGTCATTAACGCCGCTGTCATCAAAATAGATAAATTTCAAACGCTGTTTAAATGTACATACTGGCACGTGAACCGAACGAACGGTCGGTGTCTGACCGACTGCTTGGGTTCAAAAGGTTTTATATCAACGTCCGATTAAAAGCGATATTACGTTTCGCAAAAGTTGTTCGTTTTCGCTTCGTTAAAATAATTTTTCTTTCTTTTCGTCGTGTCTCGTCCGTCGTTTCGGACGTTTTCACCTTCCCATTGACGTCCGACAGGGTGAGAAGTTAAAGGGAGTTAAGAGAGGGCAGGAGAATTCGCGATTAGCGAATATACGTTCACGACGCGCGGGACCGTCGGTCACGGAAACTGTAAAGCATTTTTCTCGGCAACGATCTATCTTCTGGATGAAAAATGAGAACGATTGGCTGGATTATGAAAGTTTGCAGTCATTCGTTCTCAGATTTTGTCTGAAATCTCAACGATGGCGGAGAAAAACACTTTGGGAACATTTTTTTTATCTCCTTCGCTGTTGTAATAGCTACTTATGTTTATAGAGAAATATATATATATTAGGGTGTTTCAATAAAAAGCTGTCTTTTAAGCTTTGAATTGTAAAAATCTTTTAATATACATTAAAATGAAAATTTTGGTACAAAATTTAGGACTTCATATTGATATTTGAAGTCTCTCATCGCCTTTGAAGATTTTCCATTTAAAATACACATGAAAAATTAGTTTTTGTCTTAAAATTACTCCCATTCAGTAGTATTTAGCTCATCTTCATCAATACCAGGCTTTTTCGATGAGAAAGTGACATCTTTTGTAAAGTACCAACTTAAAAAAAAAAAATTTCTAATTCAATAGTTAAAATAGATTTTTTTCGAAATCACGTTTTCAAGTGAAAAATCACGTTTCCTGGCTACAGAATGAACTTTTAAAGGAAAGTACAAAAGTACTTTTTTGTAGGCAATTCAATTTGCCGTGGAAAAACTTCTCTGCAATTTTTTTACAAATCGATTATTTCACGAGTTATTACGGAAAAACCAATAGAAATTGATGAATATTACGCTGCTGAATTCCCAAAAAGATATCCCGATATATATATTTAAATATATACTGTACCTAAAAACCCCCAAAATTGTGGGACAAAAAATTCACAATCCCAGAAATTGATTACCCAACCAAACCCAACAACCCTAAAAACCCAAACCCCATCCATCAAACCCTAAAATAATCGAACCATTGTGCAACATTCGAATTCAAGTCACCCTCAATCCCCAACCACGTGGCATTATCTCATTCGCTTTATCCTCATATTCTCTTCTTCTTTTATTATTTCGCCGTGAGCCATCTTTTCGCTGGTTGCATTCACGCGCTCGCGCGCCAGAGACTATTATGCTACTTGTGCCCGTCGTACAGAGTTGCATAATCGACGACGAGGTTGCACACGGTCGTGATTCGCGCGACGTCGCACAGCTGTGTCGGGAGGAAAAGACGTTCCTCACCGCTATGGGGACGAATCGGGTTAAATGCCACCGCGAGTCGACGTACCCCGGGGACGAAACGTTGTATTATTTTTTAGTTTTTTTTTTTTTTTAGTTTTTTTTTTCCACGGTGAGGACGATGGCTAAGTACCGACAGCCCGTGTATAACCGCGATGCGCTAATGTTAACGGAGACTTCGCGCTCGCGCCACTAAAGTTTATCCATTCGCGGCTGATGTATGAACATGTTGAATCCGCGGTTGAAAATACTTGCAAAGGTAAACCCCCCGGTACGGGTACGCGAGAGATGTACGCGCGCACACGTGTATGCGATGCAATTGTGATATGTAAATAACGTTACAGTTGATTCTCGCGTAAGTCGTCGGAATTCGTCGCCGATTCCGAGGAGGGGGGTTTTTTTTTGGGGGGGAATATTGATTGCACGTGTTTGGGGGGAGTTTGATGGTTTGGATTTTTTTTCATTTATTTGATTCGGGGATTGGGATTTTGGTTTTTTAGTGGCGGATTTTTTTTTCGGCGACTTTGAGATGTTGTTTATGATGGAGTTGGTCTAGGCTGTTTTTGTGGGGATGTTGAAGTTTTATTTTAAAAATTGGGCTTTGGAATTATTATGATTATTTCTATTATTATTATTACAGATTATCATTATTATCAGATTATCAGATTATTATTATTATTTTTATTATCATAATAATAATATTATTATTATTATTGTTATTATTGTTATTATTATTATTATATATTATTTATTATGATTATTTCTATTATTATTATTATATAATAATATATATTTTATCATATATATTAGATTAAAAATTATTAATAATATATTATGATAATAATATTATTATTATTATTATTGTAATAATTATTTGTTCTTTTTTGACTATAATTAATCATTTAGGTTATTTAGGTTATCAGGTTATTTATTATAATTAATTATAATAATAAGAATATTAATTATAATTAATTATAATAATAAGAATATTAATTATAATTAATAATCATAATAATAATAATTGTCATTATTATTATTATTATTATTTTTATTATTATCGTATTTGGAAAAAAATTCATCTCATCAGAATAAATAGTCAATTCCACTAATTCAGTTCAATCTTTGTTAGAACTTACTCAAACCTATTTTATGGAAACATTAAAATTTGATTTTTCACGAACCAATATTATTTTCGACAGAAAAAAATTAAATTGCCAATAATCGTTACCGTCTAAGTCTGCGAAGGCCATGGCGTGGGTTATATTACCCCCCCCCCCCCCCCCCCCCCCAATCCACCGAGGGGTTGCTCTAACTCAAATTTTATAAAAAAAAAAAAACATATCTCGATGTAATTCGAGAAACAAAACATTTCTATCGATTCAAATGTCTATAATCATCACATACATATTTCATTCATCACATCACATATAATCATCACATAATATATATTTCAAAAATATATTTTTTCCAAATTGAAGTCGGAACGTACGAAATATCAAACCTTCATAAAAAAATGTACACATCGTCCAACAATAGCGTTTCAATAAAGATTTAAAAAAAACATTGCCGCCAATGAATATTAATAAAACAATGATACCAAATCCAATTCGAATGAATTAAGAAAAACAAATTCAGAGAAAAATAATGTGGGAAGACTCGTGGGAGATTCGACTGTACGAATGCGACTGCACAAAAGACATCTCGCGAGACTCGGAACGGTGCAGTTATCCGACCACGTGAATGCCGAAGAAAAAAAAAAAAACGAAGCTGAAGAAGAATTACGGGATTACGAATTTGCCCTTTCGATAGCAACGACCCGAGTTTGACCGCCGACGACGACGAAGACGACGAAGACGACGAAGACGACGAAAAAGAGGATGCCGCCGTGCGCTACTAGAACTCGATCTCTGCCTCAGCGCATCGTAAGCGAGCGATCGAGTGATTGATTTATTTATCGACGCGCGAGATTAACCTGCGTATGGGTTTGTACCATTCGTGGACTTTTAATTCGTCCCCCGTGCGAGCAGAAGATAAAAAATTGCAATGCCCTTTGCGCTTCTCGGCCACCACGAGGGTGGTTATTTAGATTATCCTTATTTGGATTATTTTTGAATTTCGATTGCGACGAAGTCTCGATCGATAACCAAAAAAAAATAATGACAAAAAGGTTGAGTCTGTTTTGAACTTTTCAGTTGAATTTTTACTACGCGCGGTTGAGTTGAGGGGGAGTGAGGTTAATTTGATATTAAAAAAAAGGGTGCAAAGTCGTATCTTGCACATTTTTGGTCTCGTATAAATTATGAGGAAGCAATGTGTGCAAGGTTCGACTTTGCACCCTTGTTTTTATATTGAATCCGCTCGTAAATCTATCTATTGTTAGTCCGGAATATATATATATAGCGGGTTCCATGTCAAATAAAAAATTATTATAATTAAAATTATATATTATGATTGAAAAATTAAAAATTTGAAAATCGTATTAAATGTGAACGTCTGGATGGATTTTGTTCAAATTCAATACGAAACATCTTTTGATAATAGTACAACTTTGTACCAAATCTTAGCCCGATATCTCGAAAATTGGGGAAGGTAAAGCGCGCACGTCTATTTTTGAAAAATTTCAAAACGACATTAAATATGAATGTTTCCATGGATTTTGGCTAAATTCAATGTGAAACATCTTTTGATAATAGAGCAACTTTGTGGCAAATTTGAGTCTGATATCTCGAAAATTGCACCAACTAGAGAGCTCACACCGATTTTTGACACCTTTCAAAATTCTTTAAAACAAAAGCACTGCATGGATTTTTTTTCAAATGGACATTTTCAATTTTTTTAATGGAATATCAGTATTTTGACTTCTAAGTGCTGTAAAAAATTGAAAAAACAATTTTTAAAAAAAATACCCGACGTGATTACCTGCAGAAACTTAAAAAAAAAGAATTTCAAGATAAACGCTTTCGAAGTTTTGAGCTGCGGTCGCTGCGGACCACGCGGCCAAGTACCAAAATACCAAAACCGAGTACTTCAATATTTTTCCCAGCCACAATCTTTTAAAGCATCATTTTTAAAGTCCCAATGAACCATTAAAAAAAAAAATCAATCTTTCGAAAATTCTACAATAGCCTAACCCCTTAATAAGAAAAATATTTCTACCCAACATATCGTTTAAGTAATTTTCATATTCGTAGAATGATTTCCATCGGACTTGTTACATGACTTATTTTGACGCCAATAGAAAACCAGACGTGCGAAAAAAAAAAACATCCACGCGAAGTCCGATAATGACCAACTATTACGCACGAGCTTCTCCATGCAAATTAATCATTCGATTTTATATTTCTCCCGTGAACGATCATAAATTATCAACGCATCGTTGTGTTGTTATATACCGAACGAGTTGCAACGAAACTCGTACGGCCAAATTGGACAAATTATACGAATGAGATTAAGAGAACGAATAATCGCGATAACAGCGACGAAACGATGACGCCTGCGGGTACTTCGGTTTTTATTTCGAAAGTTCATATGCACCAGATGTGAGAAGATTTCTTAATTTTTTTTTTTTGTTTTCTTTCTCTCTTCATCTTCGACGATCGTTCGGCCGAGGATGAGTGACGGACGTGTTTCGCATAAATCATTCTATCAACAGTTTTTTTTCTTTATTTGTTGAATAAAACGCTGACCCACTGCTGGCTGATGAATTATTGAAGCCATTGATGGACGTGGAGATTTGATGTGATTCTAATTTTTACGATTAAAATTGCAGACGCTGTTGGGATTGATTCGTAAGAATTTTCGTTGGCTCTGCGTGTATTTTAGGGTGGTTCTTATTTGGGTGTTTTTTGAATTTTGGTTCTTACGGGGTGGCAAACGATATGGAAAAAGAAGAATTTTGAGTTTATTTTGAATTTTCTAGGCCACTTTTGATCATTTTTTCTGATCGGATGAAGTTTTTTGTACAACCCTTGGACCACACGTTTTATTTTGACCGTCGATTTCTTGTAAGCAAGCTTTTTTTCAAGGGAAAAAAATGTTTCATGAATTTTTCTGTGCATGTAAATAATTCTAATCGCACTTTACATTGTTATCAGGTGATTTAATAATGTTCGGAGTAAATTTGAGAATTTTTTCAACTCGATCGTACTCGAGCTGTATTGTTTAAAGCAATATCTTGGATCTATCGAAAAATATTCTTTAAGAAAATGAAGATATATAGATATTTTTAGTAAGAATTAATAACGAGTCGTATAAGATAAATAAAAAGAAGGAAACTAATAATAATAATTGTTGTTATTATATTATAATAAATAATACGGCAATAATAATTATAATAATAATTATGATTATTATTAATTGATAATGTTAATAAATAATAATAATAATAATAATAATAATAATAATAATAATAATAATAATAATAATAATAATAATAATAATAATTACAATAATAATAATAATAATAATTATTATTATTATTATTATTATTTATCATAATTATAATATATTATAATAATATTATAATGATATATAATAATCATAATTATAATATATTATAATAATATTATAATGATATATAATAATAATAATAATAATCGCTGTTATTATTATTATTTTTATTTCGCACCATTTACGTCTCTTATTTAACTCTTTGTTGTTACTCACTTAAAATAAATATTTCTTCTCGAATTTTATGAAAGAATATTTTTGAATAATTATTATTTTATTATCATAATTTTTTTCAGGGCAATCACACTAGAATCGTCTTTCTAGCATAATTCAATCAAGCTGACGGTGTATAAAGAAAGAAAATAATAATCGAGACGACACGCGTAAGAATAAAATTAAAAAAGAATACTCGTAAAATTGTATCGACAGCTGTTCGATAATACGAGCACAAAAAAAAATCAGACACGAGTGATTCACAGATTCGTCTTCGATCAGGCATCAATCTCGAATCCTTGCGTCCCGGCACTGTTGATCTTTCTCGTTAAATCCACGGGATCGGAGATGAGACGCGAGAAAAGGATTCGTGAGATTGCATTGTGAGATCCCGAATGGTCCCACGATCTCGCGAAATCCCGCGGATCGAAGATGGGTCTTCGATTCGAGGCGGAGACACTAATTCGATCACGAAACGAAACGTCGCAACGATCTGTTGGGTTAGAAAAATGTTGGAGTCCGTGTCGTGACGAAACCAATCGAGACGGAAAAGTCTCGCGTCCTTCCGAATGAATTTTACATGGAGGATGGACGTAAGAAGATCTAGCTAACGTTGTTGAATCTGAGGACACTTGCCCGAATTTATTGGATAAATACTTTGTATTAAACGGGATTAATTCTCTCGTGAATTTACTATTGAGCTACGATCTTGAGGAAGGGCGAGAAGTTTTTTTTGCAGACATTTGGACCTTCGAGATTATTGATGAGAGACGTTGAAGAGAAAATCGCGGATAGCCGTTCGTCCGAGGTCGGCCGGTTTCGAGCCCTTCCTCCAGCTGTAGCTGTTTGCAACTCGAAGTAGGGCAGGCAGAGGGTTTCGACTACGCATTGTAGCTCCGAAGGTAGAAAACGAACAGCCGTTACTCAGCGTATTATGATCATTCCGATTAATAATGATTTTTATATTGCTTTATTTTGTATTTCATTGATAAATTTGTATAGGTAGGCGCCCGGGTATCCCGGCTTGTGGTAGACGACTGTGTAAAAATTTCACGCCATTTACCATTCACTTTCGGAGCTCCCAAAAAATCCTGTCGGACACATTTTTCGGTGATACAACGAGTTGAAAATTTCGTCACGGGTGGATACCCCGGGTATTGACATAACGATTAATCGCGAAGTCGTGTAACGAGGTTATTTCGACGATTCGAAGATAATCAGCGTCGTTGTTAGCGGCGAAATTTGGTTGCGGTCGTTGGCTCGTTGGAAAATTTATTCGAGAAATATTTGATCGGTTGATTTAAGCTAGCGAAACGATTGGATGGAAACCGTCCTTGTCGGCGGTGTAGTCGACTTTGTAGGTTTTGCCGTCGGGACCGACGTAGCTGAAGCTACCGACGATGCTCAACGCCTCGTTCTCGGTACCCTCGTCTTTGAGCTCGGCCGTTTCTTCCCGCTTTTGGCCGTCGCTTTGCTCGTAACTGAAGTGATAACCACCTACGCCGATGTTGTTGGATTCCTCTTGTCGCACGATCGTCACTTCGGCCTGGGGTGCGGCTATCGTTACTGCCACCAGCAGACATGCCAAAATTTAAAAATAAATAAAATAAAAAATGTTGACGAAAAAGCGTGAGTATCCGGGTAAGTACCGGGTTATTGACACGAGGTTTATTAAAAAAATACTACACATAATTATCCTTCGCATATTTTTCGTGGCATTATATCTCGTGGTCGATGGTGACAACGATGCTTCCTCAATGGTGTGCTTATTCAGTCGCTGCGGTATTTCCATTTTATTTATAGTCAAGGATGCCACGCATCCGATGAAACGCGATCCGGCGGTTGAGGGGAAAGGGGGAGGGGGGATTCGAATCGGAGTCGATGTCAATCGATGAATAATCACGACAAACATGCGCGGCAAACGTACGAAATAATTGTTGCACAATCTTCACGGACAGGCGCGTATATGTATAGATATATATATATATATATGTCGGTGTTGATTTAAGGGGGCATGCGACTGTAACGAGCGAAAAAGTCGAGGAATTAATCTAAATTTTTTCAAAGTTTTTCCGAGTTTAAAGAAATTTTTCTCAAAAGAAGATACCATGGGGTGTTCTTGAAATATTTGTCACAGTTTGTCGATGCAAGTACACGATAAGAAAATTGATTGATCAACTCGCCCAGCGCTCGCCCTCAGAAGTTGGTAGTGCAAAAAAAAAAAAAAAATGGACCTGGTTGACACTAATTGGCCCATACGGTGCATGCGAAATCAAGAAATGATGAAGATTCGTAATCTTCGTGTCAGTAGCTTTGACATCGGTTGGGGAAAAATGTTTTATTCCACGTTGAAAAAAAAAAAGTAATGAAAAGAAAAACTCGATTAATGTTTCGATTCCGTATTATTAATGAATAATATAATATAATATAATATAATATAATATAATATAATATAATATAATATAATATAATATAATATAATATAATATAATATAATATAATATAATATAATAAAACAACAATACACTTGTGATTAATGTATCTTTCAACATCCGTTGGAGAACGAAAAAAAATCGAGCATGATAAACAATTCAATGGAAAACCGAAATAAAGAAGTTTATGAAGAAGTTGGTCTATCGCCAAATTCCTACTCACAGAGAAAAAAAAACCAAGTTTTCAAAATTTTACAACTGCTGGGCCCCTTAACGCATAACAAAGCCCGCAAGAGAAGGAAAGAAGGAGAGAGAAAGAGAGAGAGAGAGAGAATGAATGAATGTAATTTTTATTTCGTACTCTAGGGCCGAAGCCCCCTAAGAGTACCGTGCCAACCACCGAGAGAGAGAGAGAGAGAGTACCGAGAGAGAGAGAGAGAGAGAGAGAGAGAGAGAGAGAGAGAGAGAGAGAGAGAGAGAGAGAGAGAGAGAGAGAGAGAGAGAGAGAGAAAGATAGAGGTAGAGAAAGAGAGAGAGAGAGAGAGAGGGAGAAAGAGAGAGAGAGAGAGAGAGAGAGAGAGAGAGAGAGAGAGAGACAGCGGGATTGATTGATTGTGGTTTATTATGCCGTAGTAGTACTTCAGGTAAAATTGAGAATTACAAAGTGATAACGAAAAAAATTATAATACAAACAAAAACAAGAGATAAAAATGTAAGAAAAATTAATAGAAAGAGAGATAGAGAGAGGGAGAGCGAGAAGCACAGAGAGAAAGAGAGAGAGAGAGAGAGAGAGATAGCGAGCGAGATTGTTTGATCGATTGTCGTTAATCATGCCATAGTAGTACTTTAGGCAACATTGAGATTTACCAAGCAATAACAAAATAATTATAATACGAACAAAATATGTAAGAAAAATTGATAGAAAGAGAAAGAGAAGCACAGAGAGAAAGAGAAAGAGAGAGAGAGAAGCACAGAGAGAAAGAAAGAAAGAGAGAAAGAGAGAGAGAGCGAGAGAAAGAGAGGCACGCACAAGTTTGCGCCAAAGGTGCGGTAGCCCGGGGGGGTTACACGTCGCGGACGCGCACGCGCGCGACCTCTCTACGTCCTCTTCGTCCTCTTCGCCGCGGATCGTCGGCGTCCGCGCGGTACCAATCAGCCGCGGCGCATCTTCAAATGGCAAGGTCATCGCCATCCGGTGACGTTACGTCACGAACTTTTCTCCGGTCTTCTCTGCCCTCCCCCCCCCTTCCGCGATGCCGTCTGCCGGCGCCGCCGCCTCCTCGCCGCCCCCTCGACGGGGCTCGACGGGATCCGAGACGGCAAAAAACCCGAATGTCATAATGCGACGAAGGACGAGGTAGTAATTTTTTTTTATTTTTTTTTTTTATATCTTTGCGCGCTTTGGGACGGCGATTATATTATCGGCCCCGGGGGTTTATTGGTCGATGATTCGACCGCGCGAGGACACTGACCGGATTATTAAAAAATGATAATAATGAAATAAAAAGTTTTTCGTTGGACGACCGAACGTTTGGTGGTGACCGAAGAGACTTTCACGTTTATACCTGGAGGAGACGTTGGTCGCGGATGTGGCCGGCACGACCGGACGACCGGCCGATAAAGGTCCGGCTGGGCTGGGAGACCTTGTCTAGGAGACCCTTCGCTCGTTGGAGGCGTACCTGTGCAATCGATGTATATCATTCGTGTGTCTGTATGTATTATTTTTTTTCGCATGTGTTGTTGTGCATCGGTGAAACTCGGGGGTAATGGAATTGTTAGGCGCAAATCCGAGCCTTGAGATTAATTATCGAAGGATTATTTTCGTTTGATCGAACAAATTTTTTGGTTTTTGTTTTTTTCTTCGATCTAGATTGATGGAATTTTGAGAGTTATTTGGTAATAAAATAACAATCATATGATAATAATAATAATTATTATTATTATTATTATAATTAATATATTATTATATTAATAATAATAATAATTATTTTTATATAATTCATTTATATATATTAATTTATTATTATCAAATAATATATTATATAATAATTATTATTATTATTATCATAATTATAATTTTTATTATTATTATTATTAATATAATAATAATAATGATGATAATAATAATAATAACATTAAAAAAAAATTATTATTATTATCATTATTATTTCCGTAAAATAATAATAATAATAATATTATTACATACATATAATAATAATAATAATAATAATATTATTACATACATATAATAATTATAATAATCATTATTATTATTATTATCAATAATAATAATTATTAATATTATTATTATTATTATTATTTTATTAGTGAATAACTCTGAAAATTTTTGCGATTAAACGAAAATATCCTATCAATAATTAATCTCAAGAGTTGTGTTTGGCTATAACAATAATAATTATTATTATAATTATAATTAATGTGTTGCTATAATTATAATTAATATATTATTATAATTATAATTGATATGTTATTATAATTATAATTAAAATAATTATTATTAGTATTTTTAATGCTATCCTTCATTCAATCGCATTTGAGAGATACTAATTATGCTATACTATGATAATTAAACGATATTTTATGGCAAATATCTCGTTATTGGCCATTAAACTAATTTTAACGACCCAGTACATAATTCAATCGAGACGAATAAATTTACCAGATTGATTTCATCAAAATTTTGAACAAA
Organism: Sussaba pulchella; assembly: GCA_963971145.1. Lineage (NCBI taxonomy): Eukaryota > Metazoa > Arthropoda > Insecta > Hymenoptera > Ichneumonidae > Sussaba > Sussaba pulchella. The sequence goes on from OZ020172.1 coordinate 9,219,100, forward strand.
TTCCATCGGAAATAAAAAACCTATCCCTTTCTCGTATTGTCCAGAATTTCCAAATCCGCAATCCAATCAAAAACTTTGCACGGCCACAAAAACGTTCCAAAAACAACCCATCGCAATTAATCGAACAACAAATTATCCAATTCGAGACGTTCCAATTTCACACCCTCGAAAACCGACAAAATTAATCGAATCGATCGATTACATAAAATAATTTCCGTAAAAAAATAATGAAAAAAAAAAAAAAAAAAAAAAAAAAAAAAATTCTTTTACGACATCGATAATTCATCAGGTCACGCATTCGTCGTTGCAAAAGAATCCGGTGACATTTATCCTCACGTAAAATGCGAATAAAATAAAAAATCAAAAAAAAAAAAAAAAAACTATTTAAAAAAATAAAAAATCAAAATGAAGAGACGAACATCGTGAAAAATCAATATTCTTATAACTGGCAATAAATTATAAGCGTGATCGTTGTCGAGCCTACGGATTATTACCTCATCCACGAAATACTCCGCGCGTGCATAATCGTACAGAAAACTTCTCGTATTTGCCGTCGCAACGATTTTAAACTTTCTAGATACGTTGCCCGACTCGTCCCGATACTTTTCCCGGGTCAGAAGTCGGCTTCTCTCGAACCGCAACGACACCCATCCTCTCTTCGACATTCAATGAATGTTCCAAGAATAGCTCGACGACTTCACAACTACGAATTTCGTTATGGCATTTAAAAATATATATATATATATATATATATATATATATATGAGGCGTTCCATGACAAGTCGATCAAGTTCTGGCGGCCATTTTTTAGATCGTTTTAATTATATGAAAAATGAAAATTTCCCTATAATTCAAAAGAATTCTGGAAATTTTTTCGGGCCAAAAAAAACGGACATTCTTTTTTTATTTTTATTTTTTTATTAAAAAAAAAAAAATGTCAAAAAATATATTTTTTTTTAAATTTTGAAAAAAATTGGGCTAAAAAATGGCCGCCAGAACTTGATCGACTTGTCATGGAATGCGCCATATATATATATATATATAACCATTCATCTTTGATTCGCGTTTGTAGAAAAATGTTTAAGTTCGATCAAAGATCGATGATCCGACGTGAGGGTTTTGATTATTCCGCAGGACAGCGATGTTTACGTGACAGTGAGGTGACCAGTGGCTTATCGCAATTAACGTAAGTGTCCTGCGTAAATCTGTGATAAGGTTGAATCTCCAATTTGATATTACGTGAAGAAAATTTTCGAGTAATAAAGTTAAATAACTCGTTAGCTATTAGCTTCAGGTCTAATAAAGTTCAATACTTTTTTACTCAGAATTCCATCCTCTACCATATTTTGCTATAAAAAAATATAGTCATCTGTTTAAAAAAAACAAAGTTGTCCTTCGAATCTTCGAAACGTCTCGACCTATAAAAAAAATTGATGCACCACGTGGTGCACCCTTTTGAACCATGTAACTTTAGTACATAACATTTTTTCGTGCAACGCATACTTTGGAAGTTACAACGGTGCACACGTTGCGTGGACCACCCTGTATTAATTCCACAATCGAGGAAAAGTTTAATTCATAAAAACAAATAAACATTGCGACGAATTTATTTCAATTTATTTCAAACTCACCCAAAGCCGTTCTATGAAAAAAATTAAATCTTTGATAATTCACGAAAAATCAAACTACAAGTACTGAAGCCACTATTTTCCTTTCTCCTACAAAACACCAGCGCTCGTGAAGAAAAAAGAGAGAAAAAAAACATTGACAACATTCGTCAGAGGCGTCACAAAGCCAAGGATGTCATATATCACCCTAAGGGGTTGTTTCAACCCTGATTTTGTATTTAAAAAACCCTTAATTCCAAAAATTCTCCAGAGATCATCACATCCACAATTTCGTTTCGACAACGTCCTCTCAAAAAATATGTCTAAAAATATAAAAACACTATTAAAAAAAATGAAAAAAAAAAAAAAAATTAGTCGAAACTGCAACAGTGAAACATTGGTCCATCGAGTTTTGCCTCGGAGGCGAGCAAAAAGTTCTACTCTCACGCCGGATGGTTGTTGAGAGGACGACAATATGATTTCTTTCGTACCTACGTCAATCAGCCGTCAACGAAATAATGTCGAAACCACATTTCCGGTCTTTACGAATTTACTTGGCAAGTGCGAGTGAGACAGAGCGCGATCGTCAAGATCAAAATTTCTCCTCCTCGGATCATCCGTCGGATTGGAGGCTGCGGAAAGACCGCCGGAGAAATTACGAAAAACAAATGACTGAACAAGAACTAGCCATACTTATTCATTCTAAAACAGATCTATTTCTTTATTTTCTCATCAATTATTTCTGCGAAAGTGTGGGTTATCATTTTGATTGAATTCAACGATTAAAAGCGACATTCTGGAATTTTTCACGGTTTTTTTTATTGATGGCGAAGAGATTTGGAAAGCGAATATCTAAATGAATAAAGAATTTTAATGAAAAGGTCTCGGAGAATTTCAAATTGCATTTGAGGAGATTTATTGAAAGTCAACTCTATGGGGTTAGCCACAAAAAATTTGCTAGTTCACTATTTAATCTGCGAGAGAGGATGAAAATATTTTTAAAAAAATATATTTTTTTATCATTTCCGTTTTTGGGTCATCGATCTACGTCCGTAGACCAAATTTCATCTCAATTGGTACGTAAATGAGAGAATGGGAGATCTGTGCCAGACAGACGGACGGACGGTCGGACTGACCGAGACCATAAGGGTTCCTGGATTTCTACCGAACCCTAAAAGCAAATAAAAGTCTATATTTTTTTTTTATTTCCGACCCGGTTGTGATTGCATCACCTTGGAGGCTGGTGAAAGCTCTGGATCACTTCGACCGAAAAAAAACCAAAAAACAAACGTCGACGGTTCGGTCTGGTCCCGAGTGAAAACGATTGAGATAATGAAAGAGCAAAGATTATAGAATACAATAAAGTTTTAATAATAATAATAATAATAGCAATTAATAATTATTCATAATATAAATAATAATAATAATAATAATAATTATTATTATTGTTATTATTATTGTTATTATTCATAATATAAATAATAATAATAATTATTATTATTATTCATAATATAAATAATAATAATAATTATTATTCATAATATAAATAATAATAATTATTATTATTATTATGACGATGATAATACAGTAAATATCATTTCCTTTGATAATTCTATATATCGCCATTGTAACAATAATAATGATAATTATCATTATAATTGTTAATATATCGCTTCGCAATAGTTCGTAATTAACAAAAAAAATTCCGTGCAATTGGCACAAATTTCATTTTATTTAAAAACTTAAATAAGAATATATAATTATTAATTTATATTAATATAAGGAATTAATATAAGATAATTATGAAACTAAGGAATAATAAGAAATAACTATTTCAATCTATTCGACAAAACGAAAATAAAATCCACGGAAATTCAAGCGAACTATTACACAAGGATGAAACGATGGCTTGCCTGATGAGGTTATTATTCTCGGTCGAGCATCATCAAGCAATCGCAATAAAATACAGCAAATATTACGCGTCCCAATCAATTTCGGCGATTCACGAGCTGCTTTACGGTTCTACAGGTCCTTCCAAAACACGTCGGAAGAAAAAAATAATTTAATATTTAAAAAAAACCAACAAAACAAGGAAAATCAGGATCAAAAAGGAAAGGACCCAAAGGAAACAGAAGGAAGGAAGAAAAGAGGCTAAAAAAACGAAAGAAAAAAAAATTAAGATAGAAACAATAACTGCTCTATAAAATCGTGAAGGTAAAAAGAAAATGGAAAAAAGAAAAAAAGAGAAAAAAGTCGCGAAGAAAAGGGGGGGAGAGGGGGAGAGGGGGAGATGGTTAAATGCAGCTCCCTAAGTAACGATCGACGATCTTTTATCTAACGATTATCGCAATGTGTGAGAGCGCAACACACAAATTTACACACAAACACACACACACACACACACACACACACACACACTAAGAGCGATTGATCCTCCACCGCAGCCTCCGTCGTTGCCTGGACCAATGTTCTAACGCTAGCGTAGGTGGGGGGTACGTGCAAGTACAATTTACCGACTATATAAAGGCAGATGCGTCGCTTATTCTCCAGGTATCACTCAAACGAACTTAGTTCAACAACGGTTGAAATCCTTAAAATTTCGTTCACGATAAATCCTTCGAAATCCCAAATAACGAAAGAAAAACGAACAAATAAAAACAACGAATAAATAAAAAAATTAAAACAAAATACGCTAAATAAAACATCAACGTTAAGATGAAATCGGTGGGTTTTTCAAATTACGCTAAAATAATAATAAATAAATAAAATAAATGCTCGTTTTTTTTTTTTAATCTGAGAAACAATCGTTGATAAAAATATTTTCGAAAGAAGATTGTCGGTGACGTGATCGGTTGTTTCGCAAGGCAATCGTGGAATCGAAAACTACGACCTTCGAAATACGTATATAATTTTTTTTCTTTCTTTTTATTTTTTTTTTGGCTTTAACTTTGCGCAACAAGTGAAAGTGGAGAAGATCAGTTAGAATATTCGGCTGCGCCGGCGGAAGACCGGCTAATCGTTCACCGAGCGCTTCTTCTTTTTTTTTGGTCTTCTTTCTTTTTTATTTTTTATTTTTTGTCTACATCGCCGCAAGCAATCCCGTTGGCCGTTTTTTTTTTTAACGGCGTAATGGATTTTGCAACGATAATATCGTGTTGCGATTTAATTGGCGATTATCGAACGTCGATGAAAATTAGTTTAGAATTTATTCATGTTTGACGACGTGTTTTTTGTCGGATCATCGTAACGTTATGACTATTGACAATTGTAGCGCAATTGTCCGAGAAAAATTGTCCAAGAAAATCGTGTGTAGCATTCGGGATTGAATAAACAAAACGTTTATGCTATTTTTTGGGAAAATATTGTGTTATGTTTTCGGAAAGATTGGCATTTTTTTATTGCTCGCGAAAAAAGTGCGTTGTGTCGAATTAGAATATTGTTTTTTTTTTTTGTTTTTCAATGAACCAGATTTTATTTTTAATTAATTAGATATTTGTTGAAAGTTTTAGAAAAAAATTGATTCAATTTTCTTTTGGACAGAGAGATTTCATTAAATATTGTTATCGGGCTTAATATTAATGATACAAAAATATGTATGTACACATATTTTTGCGAACGAATAACTGACGATGAAAAAAGAACAAAATAATGATTAGGCGTTGAGTATTGCAATGATTTTCGTTTTGACAATAAAAGATGTAACAAATTTACCCAAAACCGTCTGAATATCAAATAATATTTTTCGGTAATGGTGTCTCATAGAATCATCGCAATTTAATTTCAATAGCTCACTATTACAATTAAATTATAACAACGAAAAGCAAAAATAACGAAGAACCGCCAATATATCAATTAAAAAAACGCATATGAATAAGAATCGTGTTTCAGTAACAATTTCGGTTCAAGCCGTATGTATATTATTATTATTATTATGATAATAATAATAATTATTATTATTATATAATATATTATTTAATAATAATAAATTAATTATATAATAATAATAATTATTATTATTATTAATATAATAATATATTGATTATAATAATAATATTAATATATTATTATTGTTATTATTCTTATTATTATTATTATTTTTATTTTTTGCAGATAATAATTTTGGCATGTCTGCTGGTGGCAGTAACGATGGCCGCACCCCAAGCCGAAGTGACGATCGTGCGACAAGAGGAATCCAATAACATCGGCGTAGGTGGTTATCACTTCAGTTACGAGCAAAGCGACGGCCAAAAGCGGGAAGAAACGGCGGAGCTCAAAGACGAGGGTACCGAGAACGAGGCGTTGAGCATCGTCGGTAGCTTCAGCTACGTCGGTCCCGACGGCAAAACCTACAAAGTCGACTACACCGCCGACAAGGACGGTTTCCATCCAATCGTTTCGCTAGCTTAAATCAACCGATCAAATATTTCTCGAATAAATTTTCCAACGAGCCAACGACCGCAAACAAATTTCGCCGCTAACAACGACGCTGATTATCTTCGAATCGTCGAAATAACCTCGTTACACGACTTCGCGATTAATCGTTATGTCAATACCCGGGTTATCCACCCGTGACGAAATTTTCAACTCGTTGTATCACCGAAAAATGTGTCCGACAGAATTTTTTATGAGCTCCGAAAGTGAATGGTAAATGGCGTGAAATTTTTACACAGTCGTCTACCACAAGCCGGGATACCCGGGCGCCCACCTATACAAATTTATCGATGAAATACAAAATAAAGCAATATAAAAATCATTATTAATCGGAATGATCATAATACGCTGAGTAACGGCTGTTCGTTTTCTCCCTTCGGAGCTACAATGCGTAGTCGAAACCCTCCGCCTGCCCTACTTCGAGTTGCAAACAGCTACAGCTGGAGGAAGGGCTCGAAACCGGCCGACCTCGGACGAACGGCTATCCGCGATTTTCTCTTCAAAACGTCTCTCATCAATAATCTCGAAGGTCCAAATGTCTGCAAAAAAAACTTCTCGCCCTTCCTCAAGATCGTAGCTCAATAGTAAATTCACGAGAGAATTAATCCCCGTTTGATACAAAGTATTTATCCAATGAATTCGGGCAAGTGAGTAACCTGGCTATGGAACAACGTCGTCAAATCCGGGTATTGACACAACGGTCAATAACATATACGTACGTGCAATCACACACACAGTCCTGTCCACGTGAAATAAAAACAAAATGTAAATTTTTATTAAAATCTATTGTATAAAAGATTTATTACGCATTCTAGAAAATTGATTACACTCTTTTTTTTCTAACCAAAATTGTGGACATCGCCTCGTATTGTAACAAAACATAAAAAACGAAAAACATTTTTCGGGTCTACGGGCGAATGGAAAAATGTATTTCTCAATTTTTTTCAATTTTCTTCTCGTTCTATCTCTCGAATTAAAAATTATTCATAAATAAAGAAAAATGTACAGCGTCGTTGATAGTTTTTTTGACGAAGATCTTCCTCATAAAAAATATCCTTATTTACCGACAATGATGTAGCTACGAATAAAACTGGAGCAGCACATGAGCATTTTTTTCAAACAGAAAATGATTGCAATTTGGATATAAAGAATTAAGGGCGGGGTAAAGTTAATTCGGCGAAAGAGAAGCATGTTTTTACGATTTTTTTCTGGCGATAAAAATAGTGTAAATTTATTCAATCAATTTCCATATAATTATACAACATTTAAACAATATTTTCCTAAATTTTCATTCCAAAATATTGAAAATCAAGCGGGTGACATCATAACTCGCAAAAGAATCATTTGAAACAAAAAAATCAAAATTCATTCGTTAAAGGAGATGTTTCTCGAGGTAATCACGAGGGGATTTTTTTATTATTTATTATTTTTGATTTTTTCGTAGCACTTGGAAGCAAAAAACCGATTTTTACTATAAAAATCAGCTAATTTCTTGCTGTAAAATTAATAATTATTAAAAAAAAAAAAACAAGTTCTCGTCAATACCTGGTGAATTATGTGAAGAAGTAGTGTGCGAAATTTAAAAACGATTGGTCCAGTAGATTTTGCGTTATCGTGAACACGGACTTAAAAAATGTGAAGTTTCAGGAAAACGCTTTGAAGTTTTGCGCACTGAAAAACTCGAAATAAAACTCGATAGTTTTCTTATACTCGCACAGAGTCGTCGATCCCAGGTCCGTAGAGCAAAAAGCTTCCATGGACATGATCTAGAGCATCTTTTTGCATTTGTCTACGCAAAACTCTTTCTTCTTTACTGTCGTGCGCCGTTTGCTCCTCTGCTCTAGTAATTCGTAATAAAAATCCGGCACGGAGCAACGGACACTCAAATACTCATAACGTCGTCAATTATGCTCCAATCGACTTGAAATTTTGACACAATATTCTTGAGATATTATGCATTCAGTTGAAAAAATAAACAAAAATGCAAAAAAAAAAATTTTAATACCCTTACCTAAATAAAAATAACCTTACCTCGCCCTTAAGGAAAGGAAAAAAGATTTATGGAATTTTTATCATTTCTTTATTTGTTTTTCTTAGTTATTACCGCACGTAAGATAATTCCATACACTTGATTACGTCATTCATTTCGAAAAATACATTTTTTAACCAAAGAAAAAAAGCGAAAGTCTTTTTTTCTTAAATGAAAAATAATTGCAGCAATTTTGGATCAAGGATTCGAGGAATGAAAAAATGATTAACGTAATTTTTATAATTTTCTTATTCAATTCGCAATACGTCATCTCACGTACGATCGTCTCGTACACGTGATTCATTTATAAAAAATATATAAAAATAGAAAGAAAAAAAAACACAAACAAACAATAAAAAAAAAGTAATTATATACGTAATATTTGTATATATATCTATACATATATATTAGTGATATACTTTACGTTGGCAAACTTATTATGATTTTTAATGTATTTACAAATCATTAATTAAATGACGATTCCGAGCTCGGCAATGATTCATCGTTGAGACGCGTAAAAAAATTAATTACGCGGAATTGCGATATATTTTTCGTGGAGATTAAATTCTCCGGATGAAACTTCTGCAGTTATTCGACAGAAAACGAAGTTAATGATATAACCTCACGCTCTGGAAGGAAAGAAAAAAGAGAATGAAGCGAAAACTAATTTTTCGCTACGAAGAACAAAAATTTCACGAAGAAATTAAGATACTTTTTAGCACGTTGGTGGATTTCAGTTTCGTGGTTTTCACAGGTTTACCAAAAGGGCAAATGAAATTTGCCGAGCGGGGAATGTCGAAGATTAATTTATTTCTATCGTTAAAAAAAAAAAAAAAACGATAATCTTGCTGTGTCATAATTGTCGTTGTGATATTGGATTGGTTCAGATTACGGACGAAGATGAGCCTCCCCACGCTCGTAGAAGGTTCAATGTCTTGTTCAACTTCGAACACCATTCCAGCCTGTCCTCCTTCGTGTCTGCGGACAGGAGGTGTCTGCGAAACAAAAATATCGATCGAATTGAATAAAGTCAGAATCAGATTTTTTTTCAGTCACTTCGTCTCTGCTGCCTCAAAACGGTAATGAGCATATATGCGGTGGCAAATTTATTTAAAATACTTATTTAAACGAATAATTGTGATCAATTATCGTGGAATTAAGTTAATTTTCAAATCTTTGCGATAATTATCAATATTTCCGATGAATTATTGTTTTGTAGTAGATTTTGATATTTAACGGAAATTTGAATTTTTGATCATTCAGTAATGGAAGTATTTGAAGTACATTTTTATTATTACTGAGTAATAATAATAATAATTCTAATAATAATAATGATAATAATAATAATAATAATAATAATAATAATAATAATAATAATAATAATAATAATAATAATAATAATAATAATAATAATAATAATAATAATAATAATAATAATAATAATAATAATAATAATAATATTAATATTATCAATAATATTATTATTATTTCTCTGATAATAATAATAATAATAATAATATTAATATTATCAATAATATTATTATTATTTCTCTGATAATAATAATAATAATGATTATAATAATATCAATAATATTAATATTAATAATAATATTAATAATAATAATAATAATAATAATAATAATAATAATAATAATAATAATAATAATAATAATAATAATAATAATAATAATAATAATAATAATAATAATAATAATAATAATAATAATAATAATAATAATAATAATAATAATAATATCAATGATAATAATAATAATAATAATAATAATAATAATAATAATAATAATAATAATAATAATAATAATAATAATAATAATAATAATAATAATAATAATAATAATAATAATAAAAATAATAATAATAATATTATTATTATTAGTATTATTAATAATAAATAATAAATAATATTATTATTATTATCGCGGAAGTATTATTATTATAATATTATTATTATTATTCCTATGATAATAATAATAATAATATTTCCGTGATAATAATAATAATATAATTATAATTATATTATAATTATAATATTATTATTATTATTATTATTATTATTATATTAGAATAATATTATTATTATTATTAGGATTATGAATATTATTGTTATTATTAATAAAAATAATATTATTATTGTCGTTGTTGTTGTTATCGTAATTCCAAAATTAATTATACTAAAAAAATAATAATAAAGAATTCAATGCTCCAAACTTATCAAAAACGTTTTGGCTTCCTGAATTTTCCTCCTCGTTCGTAAGTTCGTGGCATAGTTTTCCACTTTTAACCTACCTTATAGTCGTTTCAGATCCATTTCTAACGAGAACGAGACTATCCTTGTCCCCGTGTTGAGCGGGCCTCACGCTTTCCAACAGGAAAGTATTCGGTCGCGCGCAAATGTCGCGAGAAACCAAACTCACGTTCGTCGTTTTCACTCCTGTAATTGACAATAATTCGCAACGTTTGTAAAGCTAATCATATCAACGTCCGTTGAATCGACGAATCGACGTTGACGTCGTGGAATTTTAAATGCATTCTCACGACATTCTCGACCTTAAGAAAATTTTCTTTTCCAAACAAGCCAATTCTAGTGCAATATCGGTAGAAATTAAATTTCTCCTGAGTGTGAAAATTAAAAAAACCCCCAACAAAATATTGTACGACACAGCTTCTTATTTTTTTCCCCCCATTTCGAAAGCTTTCCATATTTTTTTCGACAGAAAACTGTGAAAAAGAGTCTTCAAGCTCGACCCTCAATATTGAAACGGTCGCCAATCATTCAATTTTCAATCGGAATAAAAATAAAAAAAAATCTTCCATACCGTTCCGCAGTATTTTTATACTCATTTATAATTCGCTCGAGTTGCAAATATTTACCCTGTAAATCCAGGCTTCCGATGGGAGTCTTTTTTCTCTCATCGTCGGGATACTTCCAGTAAGAAAGAATCGCTCCCTTAAGCAGGCACCAACGTCTGTGCCAAGCTCCGAAACCCGAAACATCTTCGAACATCGTGAGAAAACCTCGATGTTCCACGGAAACTGATAATTCCGACGAAACGTGCATCTGCAATCGTCCTTCCAGCGCTGAATTTCTCGGCACCTGATTAAAAAATAAATAAAAAATAAAGAAAAAGAAAAGAAACGACAAATTTAGAAAGATCGATTGACTAAAAAAATTATCAGTAAAATCGAGAAAATTTTAACGATATCCTGTTCAAATTAAATGATAAAACGTCGTACCTTGTTAAGCGTAAATTGCTGTCGATTGACTTCGCGCAAACTGAATATAACGTATCCGGCGAGCGCGAAAGCTGGCGAGCGTACGGCTCCGGGCCCGGCTGGGCTCTGAACGGCGGTCGTTATCATTCGGCTTTCTTGTTTCAAAAACTTTTTCGGTGTCTTGCCACTTCCCTGAAACGTTGTTTTAAAGATTGTGATTAATGCTGAAACGGGTTTTTACTATTCTGGATAATAAGTTAATTCGAAGAATTAAAGAAAGAAATAAATTACCTAAATAAAAAATAATTTATTACTGGAATAATATTAATGATTTTATACAGATATAATAATAATAATAATAATAATAATAATAATAATAATGATAATAATAATAATAATAATAATAATAATAATAATAATAATAATAATAATGATAATAATAATAATAATAATAATAATAATAATAATAATAATAATAATAATAATAATAATAATAATAATAATAATAATAATAATAATAATAATAATAATAATAATAATAATAATAATAATAATAATAATAATAATAATAATAATAATAATAATAATAATAATAATAATAATAATAATAATAATAATAATAATGATAATATACCATACAATATCGTTATAAAAATAAAATAAAACATAGAAATCAATAATAATATAATTGATAATTTATATATTCATATATATATGAATTATTGATTGTATAATTATCAATAATGATGACATAACTAATTAATCATTTATTTCGTTTCATTTTTTAAAGATAAATTATTCATTAATTATTTATAATTAATAATTTATATACCTATGTGAATTATTAATTCTATTATAATTGACTTCTGTTTTTTATTTTTATTTTATAACAATATTGTATGGTATATTATTAGTATTATTATTATATCATTAATATTATTTCAGTAATCAATTATTTCTTATTTAGGTTATTGATTTGTTTTTTTTTATTCTTCGAATTCGATTATTATTCAGAATATATGCATAGAAATTAATAATTATATTCTTATTGATTTCTATTGTAAAATTATTATATCATTATTTACTGAAATTTCAATTTGTTCTATAATTAAAATAAAAATATGCCAATTAATTATTATTATTAATAAAATAATAATTATATTAATAATAATAATAATAATAATAATAATAATAATAATAATAATAATAATAATAATAATAATAATAATAATAATAATAATAATAATAATAATAATAATAATAATAATAATAATAATAATAATAATAATAATAATATCGTATCATACGTAAAATAATTATTATTTAGATAGATAATTCAAATAATTATAAATTATATGAATATAAATACAAACATTTGGATTATCTATTTGAATAATTATAATATTATGATATGATGCGATATTACCATCATTATTACGATTATCATTATTTCATTAATAACAATAATTAATTAGCATTATCTTTTCATTTTAATTATAGAACAAATTGAAATTCCAGTAAAGAATAATCCAACAATATCACGTAATCATTGAAATATCATTTACTATTGTCCCTATCACCGAAACTAATAATTGACGATCAATCGATCAGTAATATTTCATTATCTCGTCCCCCGACAAAATCCCTGGTTTTCAAAATACCGAATCAATTAACCCTCGTTCGATCAATTATTTTTCGTACCTTTTTGCCGCTGTTTCCTCCACCACCGCCACCCCCATTGTTGTGTATGTGATATTTAATTTCGTGGGGAAGAACTTCGGCCCGTGTTTCGAGGGTATAAACCTCGATCGTTATTTTAAAATCGCTGTAGAGATCCTCCAATTTGAGGGTCGATGGAAAACGTATGCAATAATCTCCGGTTTCCGATTGCACGACCGGTGTTACAACGACGTTTTCCAAATAACGCACCAGACACAAAAAATGCAGACAAGTGTCGGCATCGATTTTTTTGAAATAATCGCGTTGAAGAGGCAGAGTCAAAGCGGAAATCGTTAGAGATCCGCTTTCTTGAACTTCCGAACTTCCGGGCACGACGGGTCTGAGAGTTCCTTCGACTTTTAGACGTTGAATCTCGTTCAAAGCGGCTTGTCTTCGGTGAGCTGAAGATTTTTAAAGAACAATTGAATTATATAAAAATTAGAATTTTGTATAGAAAATAAGAAAATTGTATTTTAAAAAATTCAAGTTATACAGGGTGGTCCAACGCAACGTGTGCACTGTTGTAACTTCCAAAGTATGCGAGGCAGGAAAAAATGTTATATACGAAAGTTACATGGTTCAAAAGGGTGCACCACGTGGTGCAACAATTTTTTTTATAGGTCGAGACGTTTCGAAGATTCGAAGGACAACTTTGTTTTTTTTAAACGGATGACTATATTTTTTTATAGCTAAATATGGTAGAGAATGGAATTCTGAGTAAAAAAGTATTGAACTTTATTAGACCTGAAGCTAATAGCTAACGAGTTATTTAACTTTGTTACTTGAAAAATTTTCTTCACGTAATATCAAATTGGAGATTCAACCTTATCACAGATTTACGCAGGACACTTGCGTTAGTTGCGATAAGCCACTGGTCACCTCACTGTCACGTAAACATCGCTGTCCTGCGGAAATCTGTGATAAGGTTGAATCTTCAATTTGATATTACGTGAAGAAAATTTTCAAGTAATGAAGTTAAATTACTCGTTAGCTATTAGGTCAATCTTTGGGTTATTACTCTAATGATTAATTAAATTACTCTTTAAATTGATTCATTCACCGTGTTTACGGACTATAAGACGCTTTTTTTTCTTCAAAAAATGTCCTGGAAAATTTAGGACCATCTTATACTCGAAATAAATATTAATTGTTTTTTTTTTTTTTTTCATTGCTTAAAAATTAAAGTGCGTCTTATAGTCCGTAAAATACGGTAATTAAATTCTTCGATGATTAATTAAATACCAAAAAGTGAGTGGACTTAATAAAAGGAGTGGTTAAAGGGAGTGGTCTAATTTTATCCACAAAAAAACCGATTAGAGACGTCGAATAATCCTCAGACATTGGCGAAATAAATCGACTTAATTTTATCAATAGAAACCGTTTCGAAAAAAACTCGCGAAAAAAAAACATACGAAACAAATCTTGTAGTCTTGTTTTTTTTTTCTTTGAGAATTTTTAACAGAAAAATAATCGAAAGTTGTGGATTGATTATGAGATTTGAATAACGTACTTGCTACGAGCAAAAGTCTTTCTCCTTCGACTTGCTCCCGCGATCCTGCGAATTCCACAGTCGCGTGACAAAGATTCAGAGCCTGACTGGCCTGACCGATTATCGTTTGTTGCTTGCAAACGTCTTCCATGAGACGTTTTATTTTTTCCTGAACGCGAATGGCTTCGGTTCTCTCGTCCAAATTCGTCGAAGCGTCGCTCGTCAATTCGGAATCCAATTCGTTCGTTCGCGAAACGTGACGTATCGGAGTTTTTGGCGTCTGAAAATAATTTTTTTTCAATTCATTTTAATTTCAGTTTAGTTCGATGAATGGATCTTAAATCGTTTTCGCGTAGGTTAGAAAGTTTATGCAATTAAAAATTGTTGCTTTATCGTCCACGAGGTCTTAGACTGTAGGAAAGATTGAGGTAAGGAGCTAGGTCTTGTAGAAATCGAATTATTTTGTAAAGATATTTGCTGATGTCCATTTTTCAATCAAATAAAAATTATTTGTCAACCTACTCGATTGAGGGATTTTTTTCATTTTTTTTTTAAATTCGTTTTCTTATAGTTTGGGGTCTTAAGGATGTGTCTCAAATTGTTTCAAATTGATTTTTGTAAAAATAGCCGAACTACGAAGGTTTAGCGGAAACTTTAAACGCGTTTTTCTCGAAATTACATTTTTCAAATTGGCCGTGCATTTTTCTCAGAAACTATTGGGCCGATCGATTTGCAATTTAACACACATGTAGAGTACATGTCGAACTATCATTCGACCCTATATTTTTTTTATCGCTTCGTAATTACTATTTTTCCGGGCCGCGAGAAGTTAACATTTTATTGTGAAAATCAGAGTACTGTTTTTGGAGCGCCGCCATTTTGTAAATTTTTCTTACAATTTTTTTTTCGGAGGACCGAACGATGAACACATTTGTAAAGAATGGAATGGAAAAAAAAATTTTGTTTTAGACAACTAGGACGGCCGCAATGTCATCGCCCGTCGATAAAGAATTTTCGCGACACGACCTGCGCAACATTAAATATCTTGTAAAATTTCGAATAAAATGCTTTGAAAAAATTCAAGATGTCGCTTCGAACATGTATAAATGTAACTGTGAAATACCAACGCTGTACATTAAACCATTCTTCTAAATTTAATTCCCAAAAAATCACCTCGAAAATGGGCATACGAATGAGAAGACTGCCTTAATCCATAATGCGAATATCATATGACGTAGATTTCGATCGCGATCGAAGAAAAAAAAAATCAATATTTTCACAACAGATCTAAGAGAGTTCAAAGTACGAAAGTAATTTCTCAAAAGTGAATCAACGTTTAAAAATATTCGCAAGTATTAATATTTAATGAAAATAAAAATTATTTGTCTATCAATTAATTGAATCCACGATAAAAATAATAAATTACGTAGACTTCAATCGCAATCCAGAAAAAAAAAATATCAATACTACCATCATGGCCTCAACACAAGTTTCTCTGGTTAAAAGTTCTACAAGTTTTCAGCGCCTCTAATTAAAGAAAAAAAATATTATTCCGATTAATTTCCGGATTCCAAATTTTAAAAAATATTTTTAAATACCGAAATTATTTTCTCAACCAACCTGTGATTGTTGTTTTCTGTAGAAACTAACGCTGTGCATCAGTGGCAAACAACTCTCTCCATCGACGACGTATTGTTCGCCTTTTCTCGGCGATCGCGTAGGTGTTATTTTAATCGGCGAGCGATAAACCGAACCGTGAGAATATTTGAAACTCGTCGACGCCGAAGACGGACTCATTCCGGACCGGTTCAATTTGGGCGGAGTCGGTCCGTGATCGTTCTGGGCTTCCTGAAGAGCGAGACATTCGTCCAAATATTCGTCCATCTCGTCGAGCACGGAAATATCCGATACGGTGCTGTCGGGATCTGGATCGATGGAACGCTGTCGAAGCCAGAAAAAAAAAAAAAAAATTTATCGAATCGATTGGAAACCAGACGTGTATGGGGCATTCCATGACAAATCGATCAAGTTCTAGCGGCCATTTTTTAGATCGTTTTCATAATTTTTCATTCGAAAGTACTCATCGAATAAAAAAACGAGCCCAATTTTTTTCAAATTTTTAAAAAATATATTTTTTGAGATTTTTTTTTTTTTTGAAAAAAAAAAATAAAAAAATAAGAACGTCGTTTTTTTTTCGCCTGAAAAAATTCACAGAATTCTTATGAATTATGAGGAAATTTTCAAACGCTATAGCAAGATGGAGCTTTAAAAACTACCAGAGAAAAAAAATTAAAATCACAAAATTGTATACGTGACAAATGCAGCACCAATTGGCGAATTTTTTGATTTTGATTTTTTTTTCTTAAATAATAAATAAAATAATATGGCCCCGTATTTTAATTTAGAAGCCTTTGTTCTTCGATTTTTTAATTGGGATAAAAACGAAACTAAATAACTAATCGATACAATTTTTCTACTAAATTAAAGGTGAAAGTTCGAACGACAAGAAAACAATATAGATTAGGTGCTTCGACCACGTTGGCAAAACGAAAGAATATGCTAAGATCACCCATTGATAAAATCCGCAATGACTTAGTTGCCAACCCAATATTGATAAATATCGGTAATAATAATACGTAGAATTGTATGAGTTAAAACTTAATTTCTCTGTAAAATTAATGCACCTTTTTGTTTTTCGCTTGTTGATTAACGGCACGTAAAATACTTCTTTCCAGACTCGTATTCGCCGTTTCTTCGCTTTCCTCGGTGCTGTCGTAGTCCTCTCTTTCGTCCTGAACGTAATATTCCGCTTCGGTTTCCGTTTCCGTCTGATCGTCGTACGTCGCAGTCTCGGGCTCCGTGGCTCCGACGGTGTATTCCGTGTCCGTTTCGGTTTCCGAAGATTCGATGGACGAAAGATTTGGATAAAGGTGTCCAGGCTTGGGTTGCGACACGCGAATGCGTTTTACTTCGGATAGAATTTTTTGTTGCGATTGCGGTGGACTGCCAACGACTGGAAATAATAAAACAATAAAATAATAAAATAATAAAATAATAAAATAATAAAATAATTGAATAATTGAATAATTGAATAATTGAATAATTGAATAATTGAATAATTGAATAATTGAATAATTGAATAATTGAATAATTGAATAATTGAATAATTGAATAATTGAATAATTGAATAATTGAATAATTGAATAATTGAATAATTGAATAATTGAATAATTGAATAATTGAATAATTGAATAATTGAATAATTGAATAATTGAATAATTGAATAATTGAATAATTGAATAATTGAATAATTGAATAATTGAATAATTGAATAATTGAATAATTGAATAATTGAATAATTGAATAATGAAATAATAAAAAATTGAATAATAAAGTAATAAGATAATAAAATAATTAAATAGTAAGATAACATGATAATGAGATAATGAATTAATAAAATAATAAAATACTTTAATAAATAAATAATTAAATAACCGAATAATAAAATAATAAAATAATTGAATAATTAAATAAATAAATAATTAAATAATCAAATAACTGAATAATAAAATAATAAAATAGAATCAATAAGCAATAAAAAAGACTGGAAAAAAAAATAAAAATAATCATGAGAATAATTCGTCTAAACACAATTCTAAAATTTCATAAAATTTTGAATGCTGATTAAATCGTAAATAATACGCGGACCGATAATCTTCGAAATGGCTTGAAAAAAGCCTTCGAAAAGACAGAAAAGTTTTGGGACAACGGCAATAGTTCCCCTAAAATTAAAAATTCTTTCGTGGAAAAATTCATTCAACTCGACAAGTGTATCGGGGAAATTCGGGTTGCCACCGTCCCGTTGATATTCACCTTGTCTCTTCGCCGGGGAACCCTTCGTCGGCGTTCCTCGTTTTTGCTCGAACGCTTGCGACTTCGGCAACGGCGGAGGCGGCGGCACTTGATCCTTAAATCAAACAGCAAAATCATTCATGAATAATCGACGTAATACAGGCTGGTCCACGCAACGTGTGCACCGTTATAACTTCCCAAGTATGCGTCACACAAAAAAATGTTATATACAAAAGTTACATGGTTCAAAAGGGTGCACCACGTGGTGCATCAATTTTTTTTATAGGTCGAGACGTTTCGAAGATTCGAACCACAACTTTGTTGCATTAGCCCTGAACCCAATAGCTAACTAGTAATTTAACTCTATTACTCGAAAATTTTCTTCACGTAATATCAAATTGGAGATTCAACCTTATCACACATTTCCGCAGGACAGCGATGTTTACGTGACAGTGAGGTGACCAGTGGCTTATCGCAACTAACGCAAGTGTCCTGCGTAAATCTGTGATAAGGTTGAAATCTCCAATTTGATATTACGTGAAGAAAATTTTTCAAGTAACAAAGTTAAATAACTCGTTAGCTATTAGCTTCAGGTCTAATAAAGTTCAATACTTTTTTACTCAGAATTCCATTCTCTACCATATTTAGCTATAAAAAAATATAGTCATCCGTTTAAAAAAAACAAAGTTGTCCTTCGAATCTTCGAAACGTCTCGACCTATAAAAAAAATTGATGCACCACGTGGTGCACCCTTTTGAACCATGTAACTTTCGTATATAACATTTTTTCCTGCCTCGCATACTTTGGAAGTTACAACGGTGCACACGTTGCGTTGGACCACCCTGTATAACCCTTCGAACACGTTATATCGCGCCAAACCGCGTATAGAATCGAATGGTACCGTTGAAAATTGTTTTACCATTGCCGGTGTGGGTTTGACAGGACAAACCGGTGAACTTTTTGGCGAATTCGATTTAACCTCGCTACTTTCGCTCGTTCTGATGCAAGAACCCGCTGCAACTTGCGCCATTTCTTTGTTTCTGTTGAAACGCGATCGTAGCATGTCCAATTCGCGTTGTCTCTCCAATTGCGTGGTTTTTAATATATTGTTTTCGAGCTCTTGCGTCGGATGTCCTTGCTCGAACACCGCACGATTGGCGTTTACCGATTTCAAGGACGGTCCGTTGCTCGCTGAAGAAGAAAAAAACATTTGTGGATTGATTTAAACGTGTAGAATTGCAGTTTGACATTTTTTTTGGCCGTGTGGGTTTGATAGAGCGGAAATTGTTGGACGTTTTTGGGGGTTTTGGATTTTTCTTTCGATTTTTTTTGTGTTGGTTTTTGGTTGTTTTTGGGGTGGTTTGGTTTTTTTAATTTTTTGGTGTGGGGGTTTTAGGCTGCGTGAAATAATATGTGTGTGTATGAATTAGATTTGGGAAATGTTTGCGGATAAATGTGGGGGAAAAATGATTTTTTAATGATGAATGTTGTTACAAAAATGTAGGCTACGGTTTTAGCGACTGCAATTTTTGTTTTAGCGGTGTGAATAGTTCTTTGAAGAATGATGGAATAGAGATGAAATGATTTTTGGGGCTGTTTGGGGTTGAATTTGGACCGGATCCAAGGAGAAATTCGGATTTCGTAGGGTTTCTAGAATACTTTGAAAAATTTAGGGTTCGCTCTTACTCGCGTCAGTTTCGACAAACTGGACCCTTGTTTATTATGAATATGAAATTATCATTAAACTCCGTCGTGTGGGAATTTGGCAGAGATCGAGCGAGTAAATCGAATTTTAAAGGAATTCAAATTCTTCCAAGCTCAATATAGATAAAATGTAGAAAAAAAAGCTGCGGGTTAAAAAAATGTTGCGGAATGTTCCTTCTAGATTTAAGTTAACGCTCGAACTCCTCGAGAAGAGTCGAAATTACTTTTTGAAAAAAGTAAATAACCTAAATTATTAATTAATAATAATATAAATAAATAATGAAATTAAAAAAAATATACTTTCTCGTAAAAAAATGTCGTCTAAAGTAGAAATTCGGACTGAGAAATAACTTAAATAATAAATGAATAATAATAATAATAATATTAATATAGTTCAATTTTTTTTAAATATTTCCTTGTAGCAAAATTAATAATAAAAAAAAAATAAAAATAGTGAATGAATAACAATAATAATAATAATGAATTTTTTTTTAAATATTTCCACGCAAACAAATTTTCTCCACAGTAGACATTTCGACAGACTAATGACCTAAATAATAAATTATCACTAATAATAATAACAACAACAACAATAACAATAATATAATAAACCAATAAAAAATCAAATAAATATTTCCTCAAACAAACAACGTCCAAAATTCGAAGAATCAATTTCGCAAGTTCAAACTCGAACCTTTTTCTTGCCCATTAAATATTTGTCTCACCCAAGCATAAAAAAAAAAATTACAAAAAAATATTCCCTTTTTCCATGAAAAAAAAAATTGCCTTTTTCAAAAAAAAAAAAAAAAAAATTCCCTTTTTCAAAAAAAAAAAAAAAAATATTCCCTTTTTCCAAACAAAAAAAAAAAAAAAATATTCACCCGCGTAATTTTGTTGCGTTTTATCGTTGCCATTCGATTTTTCGCGTTCAAGAAGCATCTTCGTGGGCACGGACATGGTCAATGGTGCTTTGGGAATTAGCGGAGCCTCGCCCTTGTTGTTTCTCTCGAAAAGCGCCATTCTCTCGGTCAACGTCATTTCCGCGGGATCTTTCGGCCTCGTCTCGGCCCCCTTTGATTCGAACAACGAAGCTTTACTAAGTACCGAACCGGGTGACGATTTAATCGGACTTTTCGGCGAACCATTGTAACCCCCAAATCTCGCGGTTGTACGATTATTGCTAACCCCGAAATTTACGTTCTTCGTTGATTTTTCCGGTGTCTTCGGGATTCCAACATCTCCGTTCGTTCTCGAAGCTCCGGAATTCCCGCAATTTCTCGGCGAATTGTTGTTAGTTTGCGTTCTAACGCCGATTCTTTGATTGTCGGATTTCCACGATGGAACGGAATCGATTGACGGTGACGTTTGTTTATCATTTTTATCATCGGAACGTTTTGTTTCCTTTGCTTCTTTGACGGTTTTAGTTACGAACGTTTTAGATTCCTGGGAAGAATTCTTATAGTCATAAACGAGGCGAGAATTGCTTTCACTACGTTCATAGCCCTGAGCCTCCTGGAAAACATTCGTCCGGGTTTCAGGCAATTTACATGCGATTATGAAAAAAAAAAAAATGCGAGACATTTTTATTTTTTTATTTTATTTTTTTTTAAGTTTACGTCGTATTGTCTGAACATGCGTTGCGATACGATTTTACGTCAGACAAATGATTGGAAAATACATCTAAAACGATATATATGTGTATAAGATTTTTTTAAATTCAATATTTTGCTTAATATTATTATTTTTCTTTTTTTATTCAATTTTATTTTATTAATTTTTGAATATATATTTATTTTAGGGTGTGTTTTGAGAAAAAATCTTTGGGCAGCTATGGGATTTGGAGTATATGATATTGGAACATGTGTGACCGAATATGAGGTAAATCGGACTGCTTTAAGGGGTTGCACAGTTATTATATTGATTTTGTATTTGATTGAACACGAGAAAAAAAATTGTTTGATCGGTTAAAAGTCGATTTATCTCGGTAAAAATGAATATTAAAGGACTAAAACTGAGTAAAATCAACACGTGATATGGAACTCACTTGAAATAAGGAATCAGAGGCTTTGCAATATTTTTTTTTAGCAACAACAATCATAAAAATAATTGTAACAAAACGTTTACAATTCAAAATTCGGCAAAATCTGATCTTTTTTCAATCTCTTTTACACTCTGTTTCACCCCTTAATGACGCAAATATTATTCAAATAAATATCAATGGATTCAATTATTCATAAGCTTTCCAATGGCGCTTGAAAAAAGTTTTCAACTTTCTTCGTCACGAAGCTGTCGACGTTCAAAGACAGAAGTAATTTTTATCTCAAAAAATTATTCGATATATTTTTAATCCTTCTATTTTTTTAATTAATTATTTTCCATTAATTTAACACAAAATAGCAATTATTTGCTTATTGTAAATGAATTTGTTTTAAAAAATGTAAATTTTTCCAAGATATTTCGACTTACCAAATTATCCAAAACCGTTTTATCCCATTTAAGTGGTTTCGTCGCAGTTCCGACGATTTTGTTATTAGTGGAAGAATTACTTTTCCAATTGCTGCAACCGCTAGTGCCCGGTTGCGGTTCGTAACCCGATTTAACTTGTTCGTTCATTTTAGCGAGAACTTTGTCGGCTTTGCTCTCGACGGGTTTAACAACGTTCGGATGTGACAAATCGTCTTCCCAATTGTTTATGGTCGAAGCGAGAGCCGCCAATCTGTCGAGTCTTGCTTTGCTCTTGACCGGAGCTCGGCTTTCCTTGTCGTCATCTTCGGCCGTGAATCTTTCCTCGGTTCGGTGAATCGGCGAACTTAACTCTCTGCTGCTGTCGTCTGTGGGAGATTTTTTTTTTTTTAATTATTTTTAATTATTAATTATTTTTTTAATCATTAAAATTGGATAATCATTAAACATTCAACAAAAAAAAAAATTATGCGCGACCATATTCGATTTTTATACTTCGTTTGTGTTAGAAATAAATTGTTTTCATGACGCTGCTTGAGCTTTGGCGACGAAAGATCGTATCTTAATTTTTTTAGATTTTTTATATCATTTTGAGGGAAATATTTCTTGGATTTAGTGGATATTTATTAATGGGGGTTGGCAAAATGATATATCGAAGATTGAGACTCACTGGTCGATTCGGGTTAGGGTGAATTCGAAAAAACGGTTGGAGAATTGGGGCAAATTGACACGGGCTCACTTTCCCAAAGATCACTTTTGGCCATCCCCGAATTACCATTGAGTGAAACATCGCCGTCGGTGAAGTAGATTTAACGAGAATTGTGGGTAAATTGAGGAATGTTCTAGGGTAGTTCACGCCTGAACGGGTGAACGGGATTCGATGAAATTTTGTGGATCTACGTAGAATCGATCAAGGACCAACCTATATCCCATGTTTTTTCCAAACCAAATTTCAGATAAAATTTTTTTTTTTTTAATTGTAAAGAAATCCGCGAAGATTTTTTTGCGATTTTGAGAAAAACGTGAGATATAGGTTGGTCCTCGATCGATTTTATCGAACGGAATAATTGGAATAATTGAAATTCTAAAATTAAAAAATGCGAATTATTGAAATTTGTGAAAATGCGAATAATTGAAATTTGAATAAAAATGCAAATAATTGGAATTCAAACGGCGCCAAATCGAAATAATTGAATTTCGAATAATGCGAATGATATAAATTCAAAAAATCCAGATCATCGCAAAATACTAAAAAAAAAAAAAAAAAAAAATCGTATAATTGATATCGGGAAAAGATAAAAATTTCTCATCATCGAAGAAATAAAAATAATTCAATTGCAAAAATGGCAAAAACGCGAATAATTGAAATATAAAAAAATGCGAATAATTGAAATTCGAACGATGCCAAATAGAAATAATGAAATTCCAATAAACTCAAAGTCCGAATAATAAAAACGCAAAAAATTTAAAAAAAAAAATAGAATTCCCCCGAAAAAACGCAGACCCTCTCAATGTTTCGTCCAATAATTCAATTCCAATAAATTTCTTAAGCATTGAATTTCGTTGTTCGATTGTCGAACGAAAGTTGTTTGAGTCTTGAGTCGACGAAACGTGACTCGGTATAATTTTTCGAGAGCAAGCTCGGTTAAAATCGCGAAAGAAAGAACTCGAGCTCGAGCGAAACAAACCGGTTTCAATCGTACGTAGATGCGGGTGTATGGCGGAGTGCATCGTACCTGAGTATAGATTGCCGAGTCTTTGCAACTTTGACCTGACGCTGGTTATAGCGTTCTCGCCGTTTTCCTTATTCACCGCGCTATTGTCGCCATTTGCGTTGCTCTTGACGGGAGAAGGTTTACGGGGAGATTTCGTCACGGATTGCTTGGCCGGGGATGAACGATTCACCACCGCGACTGGTTGGACTTTAGCTGACGTGTTTTGTTTTGCTTGTACTGTAAATGGATTATTATTATTTTTTTTTTATGGCTGAACGATAATAATAATTATTATTATTATTGTTACTATGATAATAATAATAATTATTATTATTATAACTATGATAATAATAATAATTGTTGTCGCTATGATAATAATTATTATTATTACTATGATAATGATAAGAATCATTATTGCTATGATAATAATAATAATCATTATTGCTATGATAATAATAATGATTATAATTATTATTCATCCCAACAACCTAAATTATTGTGATCTTCTATGGTAATGACAATAATTATTATTATTATTGTCGTAGCAATAATGATTATCATTATTACTATGGTAACAATAATAATTATTCTTGCTATGATAATAATAATAATCATTATTGCTATGATAATAATAATAATTAGTACTATGATAACAATAATTATTATTATTGCTATGATAATAATAATTATTATTATTGCCATGATAATAATAATGATTATCATTATTATTCATCCCAACAACCTAAATTATTGTTATCTTCTATGATAATGATAATAATTATAATTATTATTCATCTAAACAACCTAAATTATTGTTATCTTCTATGATAATGATAATAATAATTATTATTATTGTCATAGCAATAATAATAATAATTATTATTATTATTGTCATAGCAATAATAATAATAATAATTATTATTATTGTCATAGCAATAATGATTATCATTATTACTATGATAATAATAATAATAATTATTATTATTGTCATAGCAATAATGATTATCATTATTACTATGATAATAATAATAATAATCATGATTGCTATGATAATAATAATAATAATCATTATTGCTGTGATAATAATAATAATTATTACTATGATAATAATAATAATAATTATTATTATTGCTATGATAATAATAATAATTATTACTATGATAATAATAATTATTATTATTGTCATTATCATAGAAGATAATATTAATCTAGATTTTTTGGATGAATAATAATTATAATTATTTTCATTGTCATAGAAGATAATAATAATTTAGATTGTTGGTATGAATAATAATTATTATTATTATGATTAGCATAGAAGATAATAATAATTGGGGTTGTTTGGATGAATAATAATTATAATTATTATCATTATCATACAAGATAATATTAATCTAGGTTGTTTGGATGAATAACAATTATAATTATTTTCATTGTCACAGAAGATAGTAATATTTTAGATTGTTCGGTTGTTTGGACGAACTTATTTTGGATGAGATTGAATTATGATT
The DNA here is from genome assembly GCA_963971145.1 of Sussaba pulchella. Taxonomy (NCBI): domain Eukaryota; kingdom Metazoa; phylum Arthropoda; class Insecta; order Hymenoptera; family Ichneumonidae; genus Sussaba; species Sussaba pulchella. The sequence continues at coordinate 9,244,854 of OZ020172.1, forward strand.
AAATTTGAATGACCATGACAATATGAATTGAAATAAGAAATACATTTTTTGGAGATAATTTATTAATAAAATTCCGAATCAGTTGAAAATATAGATAAACATATAGATTCGTACGTATTGGATTTTTATTTATATTTAGAAATGAACAATGATTATATATATGGGGTATTCCTGGGAATTTCGGCAACTTCGGACAGTTGGGTCAAAATTTTTGCCCCCCAATTTTTTTCATCAATATGTGTTCAAAATAAAGCGACACGTATTTCGGCGTTTTTTATTTTGAAGCCCCACTTTTGAAATACAGTCAAATGAAGTTTTTGAAGTATTGACCACATTCGGTCATTCAAATCGATATATCTCAGCAACGGTTAGTGATAACTCAAAAAACCACAGGTGTTTTTTTTTCGTTTTTGAACGCTTTATACATTGAAAACATTGACGATTATGTTGCACAAATTCAACAATTATTTATAAACAATTCAAAATTAAAAATGAAATAAAACAAAAAACGCACTTTTAATTTTTGAAATGTATTTTTTTTTTAATTCCTTGAACAAAAACGAAAATTTAGCCACCTTGAACTTTTTGGGCCGACGCTTCGTTCGGTAGTTATAGATTTTTTTGTCACAAAAAACCCGTAAATGTTTACCCGGTTGTTAAGAATAAAAGCTATAACTTTCGAACGAAACGTCGGCCCAAGTCCGGCCGGGTCTCAAAATTTTTCTTTTCGTCCAAGGAATTTGAAAAAAAATCAATTTCAATAATTTAGGGTACTTTTTTCTTCGTGCAATTTTTTACTAATAAAATACGTATATTTACCGGTTTTTTATGACAAAAAAAGCTATAACTTTCGAACGAAACGTCGGCCCAAGTCCGGCCGGGTCTCAAAATTTTTCTTTTCGTCCAAGGAATTTGAAAAAAAATCAGTTTCAATAATTAAGGGTACTTTTTTTTTCATGCAAATTTTTACTAATAAAATACGTAAATTTACGGGTTTTTTGTGACAAAAAAATCTATAACTTCCGAACGAAGCGTCGGCCCAAAAAGTTCAAGGTGGCTAAATTTTCGTTTTTGTTCAAGGAATTAAAAAAAAAATACATTTCAAAAATTAAAAGTGCGTTTTTTGTTTTATTTCATTTTCAATTTTGAATTGTTTATAAATAATTGTTGAATTTGTGCAACATAATCGTCAATGTTTTCAATGTATAAAGCGTTCAAAAACGAAAAAAAAACACCTGTGGTTTTTTGAGTTATCACTAACCGTTGCTGAGATATATCGATTTGAATGACCGAATGTGGTCAATACTTCAAAAACTTCATTTGACTGTATTTCAAAAGTGGGGGCTCAAAATAAAAAACGCCGAAATACGTGTCTCTTTATTTCGAACACATATTGATGAAAAAAATTGGGGGGCAAAAATTTTGACCCAACTGTCCGAAGTTGCCGAAATTCCCAGGAATACCCCATATATATATTTTATTATATTGAACTCATACATATATATACAATCTCGCTAATAAATTATAATCATTCTTCATTTTTCAAATATTTTTTATGGATATAAATAAAAATAATGGCTTTGAAAACTAGTAAATTAGTTCAGCTGAGGTATATCCGAGTGGGTTTAAAACAAACCTGGAGCTTGAGCTAGAATCGCGTTAGCATCTTTGAGAGGACTCCTTCTTTTCTTCAAATCGTGTCCAGCATTGGACAGCTGAGTGTCTAACTTTTCTCTTCTCGCTTTCGCCCGTTCCAACATACGCTGTAATAAAATTTATAACGATTCAACGTCAAACGCATTCACAGAAAAAAAATAATACGAATCTATCGAAGATAAATAATACTGTCTTAAAAATAAGAAAAAAACATAATTTGTAAACAAATACGATTAAATATGACAATTAAGAGTACGAAAATCGTTGCCGAGATAAGAAAAAGGAAAACAAAAATGCACCGAATGATTCACATCCGGTCATTAGCGCAAATTCCGTCCTTCGGTCTGTAATAACTTAATAATAAAAGGAACCATAATTTGTACAGAAATATCTTTGATTTCATAGCTCAGCCGACAACAAATATATCGTTATAATTAAAAACATTGAAGAAAACGTTGTATCCAATGGTAATTATTGGATCATTAGCCTAAACACTATTCGTATTCGGTAATTAGCTTTTAAACGCTGTTCTTCGGTCTGTAATAATTTAAAAATAAAAAACGAACATAATTTGTACATTGATATCATTAAATAAAATCCGTTCCCTAACGTATAATAACTAAAAGATTTTATCAATGGGTGATCTTAGCATATTCTTACGTTTCGTAAACGTGGTCGAAGCACCTAATCTACATTGTTTTCTTGTTGTTCGGACTTTCACCTTTAATTTAGTAGAAAAATTGTATCGATTAGTTATTTTAGTTTCGTTTTTATCACAATTTAAAAATGAAAGAACAAGACGCGGATTTTTCAGTGAAAAATCACCAGAACGAAATTTGGCAAACCAATTTTGACACTGGCTTTTTTTCAAGGCTTCATTCCCATATACGTCACGTAACATCTTTTGTGACTGCGATGCGTTCCTGCCTTTTCGAAAATAATACAATAAAATATGTCTGAAATCCGCGGTCTTGTTCTTACATTTTTTAATTGGGATAAAAACGAAACTAAATAACTAATCGAAACAATTTTTCTACTGAATTAAAGGTGGAAGTCCGAACAACAAGAAAACAATATAGATTAGGTGCTTTGACCGCGTTGATGAAACGAAAGAATATGCTAAGATCGCTTATTGATAAAATCCGCAATGACTTAGTTGCCAACCCAATATTAATTTATAAATGAGAAAAAAATTCATCGAATGCGTATTTGAGCCTGGACGTGATGAAATTTTGTAGTCAGAAAAATAACAATTGGAAAAAGGGTTATTTCAAAATTTTCCATAAACTATTTTTGCTACAGCTTTCGTTGTAATTTTGATTGAATGTAACCAATTAAAAGCTACATACTGGAATTTTTTTTCGTTTTTTTTGCATTGATAGTTGAAAAATTACAGAAGGGGGGGAATTTCTGATGACGATCTTAAAAGCGCATATGTTGTGACAAAAGGGTTGAAATAAAACGGTTTCAGAACCTTTTAAATTGCTTTAAGGAGATCTATTGAAAGACACTTTAAACTCGATGGGGTGAGCTGAGAAAAAATTCAAATTCACATTTTAATTTGAGGGAGGGGTGTCGAAAAATTTCATTTTCATTTTTTTGTCACGATTTCTGTTTTTGGGTCATCGATCTACGTCTGTGTGACAAATTGCATCTTAATAGAGGAACTCTGAGGGTTCCCAGATTTCTACGGAACCCTAAAAATGATTCACCCAATGCCGTACTTTGAATCATTAGCATAAGCGCTGTATCTTGTTTTATAACAACTAGTAAAACAACAAAAAAATTATAATTTGCTCAGAAATATCGTAAATTCCATAGTTCAGCGTGAAAATATAGTTGCATGAGTGGGCAAAAAAGAGGAAAGCCTGAAACCTAATCCTATAACGGAATTATATATATGAGCGGACCCATCAAATTTCGGACAACTTTGGGCTTCACTATCTGGGATCTTGACGATATTTACACAGCTTGAAAAGCACGTTAAAAAACAAATTTCCTAAATTTTGTCAGATTTTTTTTTCTATTATTTTGGCAGTTGTCAATTAAGGGATTTTTTTTTTTTTTTACCTTATAGTTTTTTCTCAAGTATTTTTTTCATATGCTTACGCGTTAAAAAAAATATATTGAACATTTTTTACTGACATAAAATTGTCTCATCTTTTCGTAAAAATTATCAGTTTTCTTTTCCGACCCTCGAAAATTCATTGAAATTGGATTTGAAACTTAAAATGTTGTTTTTTGATCATTGCCTGGATGCTGGGAATTTTTTTACTACCTTTGTTAGAAAGTTGAGAAAATTTCACAGGAAATTTGTATTTTCCAAGTTGGGTTCTCCGTAAGTAAATTTAAAATAAAAAATCCAAAAATGTAGTTTTCCAATTTTTCTTGTTTCACATGTACGCGACTTACTCGTTCGGTTTGCTACGATTATACAAATATGTTTGTTAATTTTTTTTGAGTTAATTATCTTACCATCAAGACCTACGACGAATAGAAGCAAAATTAAAATTATACCAAATGTCTATTTTTGTACGTACTTTAAGCAATGTAAATATCACAAAGATCCCAAATTTGCCTTAAACTTGACGGAACCACTCATATATACATATAAAAATCAAAAACATAAATGACACAAAAACGCCATCAACCCAATAAATCAGCGTGCAAACATTCTTTCAGGAAAAAACATATTTTCTCCTTAAAAAATAAAATAACAACAACAACAGATGTACAAATCTACGCTACATTACTTAATCTAGTACTACATCCTATTAAAGGTCTCAATACCTGTGTGAAAGGATCCATGATATCAAGACCTTCGGTCCAACCCTCGAAACGTATTCAACCTTTTCCTTTCCTATTTCTCACCGACGAAACTCCAAATATTTACTCTCTCTAAACAAGAATAAACCAAAACAAAATAAAAACAACCTAAAAGAGAAAATATTATTCAATAATATTAATATTATTTATTATTAAGTTTCGTCGATGTAAATAAATAAAATTAAAAAAAAAAAAAAAAAAAGTACGTAGAAAAGGTTATGACAGTTAATAGCGCCAGCAACGCCTTAAAAAAAACCGTATTTGGCTGGATCGTCACTTCTGACCGTTGAGTTCAAATGCAACCGCCATGTCAGTCACGGGCACGCCAATAAAAAAAAAAAAATAAAAAAAAAAACAAAAAATCCCTTCCGCTGCGGCCGAATAACGACGATTCGATTCTTTCTTACCAATCGCGATTAACTCTCGCGAATCTCGCACTCAAACTAATAATCAATTATTCACGATTAACAATTTTCCGGTAAACCGGAAGTTCACGAAATCAATTGTTCGCGAAAATAACTCTTCATTGTTTTTTTTTTTTCCTTATTCAATAAAGATTTCTTGTAGGTTATTTTTTTGAATTTGATCGTTTTCTAGTTTTATTGTTTATCACTTATCGGTTGTAAATTAATTGGATTGGCGAGAGGAAGGTTGAATGTTTGTTTGCGAGCGTTCTCGTGCGTTTGGTTTACTCCGATTTGGCTTAGCTGCGAAACAAACCGACGCCGTTGAGAGAAACGTCCGGCGCGTCCTCTGAGGATTAATCAGGGATGATTAGTTTGAAATGCGGGGTTTTGATTGGTCGACGATGAAACGTGATTTTATATGGGGAATTGAGGAACCACGGAGAGAGAAATTAGGATGAATGATGGACTGGGTTGCGAGAATGTCGTTGGAAATTGAAATAAGTTTTGGGTTTGCGAAGTAGCTGGAGATGGCGCGGCGATCGCTCGCGTACGGGGAAGATGCCGGCGCTGCTACGCATGGGGCAAACCATGCCGAATCACCTGACTGAAACCCATTCTATCTCCCAATGTGGTCGGTGATTTTTTTTTAGTATCTTTTGGATCTTTGGACCTCACTCGTTTTTAGATTTTTTTAGACCCCCCCCCCCTCCAACATTTTTTTAAATTAAGAGGTAACTGCTATTTCCCCCTTTTTACTTGGATGACATTTTTTCCCCAGATACACCGTTGAAAATGAAGAACTTTTTTTTCTGAAATTGGAGTGGGTAGCGGGTTCTCAATATTTTTTTTTCTCGCAATTTCGCGAAAATTCGAGTTTTTCCAAAATGTCATTATATGATGATGGTTTCCCATTTGAGAAAAAAAAAAACAAATTAAAAATCGATATCTCGATTATTTCGATAGAAAATCGATTTTTCGAGATTCGAGTCGCTGAGCCATCAAGTAAAACGCGATTGTTCGATGTTTGAAATTTATGAAAAAGTTCAAATGAGCCCAGATGGAATGTTCCAGTGCAGGTTGGTCGAGAAAGCACAGGAGTGTCGAAAGAGAGGGAAAAAAACCAATCGGTACTTCGTCGACGAAGCTCGCGAGGTATCGCGTGAGGTCTAACCCATACGGAGAACCGAGTCGCAACGGAGACCTTCGCACATGCAAGCTCTACAGTTTCATTTTCCTGGTATATGTGAACAAGCTTTTTATTTTCTAATGTGATTGCAAATTGTATCGATTCTCGATAATGAATGTCTCCTTGAACTCGGTTACCACGGTGAAAATGTTTGAACTAGAAAAATCGTGAGTCGTCGTTCGCGAATTAATTACAAAAAAACGATCGGTAGTTGCCTAGAAATCTAGTATGCTTCAATTAATCAAGTTTAATCAAAATCGTCATAATTGTGTAATTTCAACAACTACCCGCCTCTCTTCCACGTTGCCCGTTCATCCATATTTGATATATGCTGACAAAACAATAATATATCTAACAGTATCGATTGATTTCTAGTTTTTTGTGAATGGATTGTAATATTGCGTCTCGATATGTGGAGAATCAATGATTTTCATTAGGGTGGCTTGAAAAAAAAAGTTTTTTTTTCTGTTTTCAATCAAAATACATTCACTGCAAAGTATCTTGCATCGAAGAGAATTCACCCCAAAGATAAACTCGACCGGACCATTTTCGGGGGTCGCGCAAGATTTTTCAAGATCTTTCATTTGATTAACATGGGAAGAACGTAAAGTTTCCATGCAAAAAATCGTAGTGCCGCGAATTTTATAGCTAGGTTGATCCCGTAAGTTCCGTTTGAAAGCTCTTTGAACACCGCTCAAAATGGCATGCAGAGCTTTAGAATCCGATGGCGATTTCCGTTGATAATTTCTTACGAAAAAACAAAGTTTAATTACGATTAATGGAAATTAGGAAAAAAAACACGAAACATTGACGTATTTTTGGTAATTTTTTTTCCCAATACTACAAGCCGAAATAAGCGAATACATATGAAATAAGACTTTCAACATCTTGTTTAGTTTTCGAGGCATGGATTTTTTTTCGTGCACAAAAGTCAAATGAAATAATTTTTTTTTTTTTAAATAAAAGCTCTGAGATAAACTTTTTGAGGAATATGCAATAACAATATAATATATGTTACTTATATGTATTATCAATGTTAACAATGATGTTCACAAGCAAACAAAGACAAATTTTAATTGAAATCCCCCCAATACACTCTTTTCCACTATCGCCAAGCCCTCTGCTAAAAGATAAGAACGATCGTATGTAAAATTTCAAAATGCAGACAATCGTTTTCGTTTCTCATTTGTGGAATCGATCAGCGCTGAGAAAATTGCTTCAAAGTCTTTGTTACCGACCGAGTCGAGAAGCGACCGAAAACAGGTGGTTTGCGCGGTCTGGCGGCATCCGTGACTGCGCCGTGACCGAAGAAGTAAGATTTACGTTCATCTACAAATTTATCAAATGTAGAACAAAATGTAACGAAAATAAAATCGAAATCAAAATTACTCGAAGCAATGATGCAAAATATCAATATCATTCATCAAGTTCTGTTGTTTATTAACTTTTTGTTTCAATGAACATCTACAGATGGGATATCTTCAACTTCAAATACATCCATCGGTCAAAGCCGACGGAAAACAAAATGGCTGACTTTATGTCTCGAAAATGATGAATCTCATATAATTCGAAGGAATTCAGCAGATTTAGTTCCAATGCAACTTCGTCTGTTCTCGAACACTAGTCAATATTTAACAATCATCAACCTCGATCGATCGAACTTCGACCGAGTTCGAGCGTTCCACTAAGACTGTTCAAAAGAATTAAAATTTCGACGACATTAAGCTCAATCGATAAATTTACTCGAATTTGTTCGTACATTATAGGACCGTGGACATTGCAAAAATTCTCCTCGGCAATGCGTCATTCTGCAAGCCTATAAACGTTCGTGTCGGTGCACAAAGTTCGAAGGTGAGAGAACAAGAGGATGACGTGCGACATAGGAAACGTGGCGTTTCGAGGTTGCGCGAGCCTGTTCGAATTCGCGTGCCAATAAAAATATTGGTATCAAATATTCAAAAGGTAGAAGTACGAGAAAATTGTCAGCCCCCACTTCCGCGATTGCTATACGATGGATAATGGCGAGGCTAAGATATCAAGAATTCATGAGAAAACTGCAATGACGTCCTAATGGATTGTATTGCGGTGGAAGCCTACTTTGGAAAGCCAATATGTGTCGACGAGAAAGAAGAAAGAACGATCGAGTGCCTCGTAGACAGAGTTGAAACGTTATCGCGGGGGAAGTAATCACGGAAAAACCGCCTAATACCAGGCAGCTTACAACATGGCGGCTTAGCAGTGCCCGCTTCGGCGTGGTTATCAAAGCGAGCCTTCGAATTTCCAATGCGATTTAAAATCGTAACATTAGAATTTCGAGAATGAAATATTCCTATAAAGCAGGAGTTTACAAATTTTGAAACGAGAATCAGCCACCTGTTTCGATTTCAGATCGTTTTTGAAAAATATTCTGCCTACCGCAAAAAAGGACCGTCAGCAGAAACAGGATCCATCACCTCGAGATAATTTTCGGTAAACATTATGTAGAAACTTTTACGAGGGATGCACCGAATAGTTGAGACAAGAAAATGTCAATATCTTTATTCCCTTAGTCAGAAAAATTATTGATTTTCAGGGCTGTCACGCTAAAATATACCTCCTTAATAAATTAAAAAGCATAAATTGAATGATATACAATAGAAATATCGATAAAATAATTCTTTGAAGTACAGTTGTTCGGAAGCTTCCATTCTATACCCATTAGATATTTCTATCAATGGTCAACTTACGTTAAATAATAAAGTGCACAAAAGAGGTAAGGATTCATCGTTTTTGGGGAACTCCTTTTTCGAAATTAAACTTGGTACCGCGGCATACCAATAACGTTAATATCAATATCGTGTCGATTTCACACCGTATGAGACAATATGCATTCGCGTGCCACTGGAATTATCCGGATCAAACAATTAAAGAAAAAGAGTATGGGTACATCATCAGCAACTTCGACAATCTCTTAAGCGATAGAGTAAACCGCGATTGTTTGATCTTTAAAATTGACGAAAAAAAAAAAATTACGCCCTAATAAAATGTCCCAATGCGAGTAAGTCGAGGAAGAAAAAAAAAAACAAATCGGTACCCGGTTGACGGAGCTCGCGTGGTATCGCGTGAGAGCTACCGACAGGGAACCAGGTCACAACGTATACCTTCCCACACGCATGCATTACGATTGCTTTTGCGAGGTATATCTTCGCAAGCTTTTCATTTTCCTAAGTGATTGCAAGTTGTAACCATTTTCGCAAATGAATATCGACGCGGACTCGGTTACCACGGCGACATACGAACAAAATACGGATATTGACTGACGGCTCAAGCGGTTTCGTTCATTCCCAGTCCGACTGTCTAATCGAACGGTTCACACATTGAATAGGTTCTCCAGTTGAGTGCGCATCCGATTTCGTTGACACTGAAGAAAGGATACTTATCTTGCTGAACCTCGTTGCATTCGTCGTTTGTTTTGCTCGACGCTTATTGCACAAATACGTTTCGCTGGATTAATCATCAAGATCTTCAAACTGGATGAATCGTTATTCGCCGAAGCATCGGTATGTTTGTTTGTTACTGATCCGTATACTAGGAAATACACGGGCGATCCGAGACGCTGTGCTGCCGCAATAAAAGCGTCTGTGCGGTCGACTGTTTATTTTCCGAATATCCCAGCGCGTATCAATGCTTTTCGTACACGACCTTGCTTATTTCGATACCGCGTGGCACATTTTTTTTTGTTGCTATAATGATAGTTTTTCACCCTAATGGGAGAAGCTGGTAAGAAGCTGGTAATTAAAACCGCGATCGAGACCATCTTCAAAATGTGCCAAAACATCAAAATTCAATTGTTTATTAGTCGAAAACATATAAGCCTGTCAAGTCCAAAAATATCTCCATCATCCTGATTTTCGTAACATTTTCCGCTAAATTGTACGTTTCTGATAATACAACTACTCGAACTCAACAGCATTCCTGCATTATCAATTAATATCGATTGTCACTCTAGCTACCGAAAATGTCGAGATATTGGTCCGAATAGATCGTTTCGAAATAACGTTTACGAATGTTTGATGGCGAATTCGTGCTAAATTCATGGGAACTTTCCAATTCCCTCAAGTGCATAGAAATTTAAGCTGTTAGAAAAATCGAGAGAACAATAAGAATTTTCAATTTCTCACTCGTTGTGTTTACTTCACGGGAAATAAATTAAGTATCAGTGTGAAATAGCTATTTGTAGGCTTTGACTGATCTATCGCTTATTGACGTTATTATTCTTATCCCATGTTCAGCTATTGAAACCTCGCGATGATGGTGCATGACTTCAACAAACGGCAACAGAATTAGACGTCCTTTTGATACGAAAAGAAAATCCTATATCTCGCAATGCAGCTCATCGAATTGATCGTTTGCATTTCGGTGCTTGTAACAAAAATATGTTGCGCTGGATCAATCATCGAAACATCCAAACAGGATGAATCGCCACTCATCGAGACATTGGTACGTTAGTTTTCTACTCATTCGTATACTAAATAAATACACGAGCGATTCCACGTGACGGCTAAACATACGTTTTTCAGATCGACATCTTGGAATCATGTTACACAGACCGTTTCAGTACCGTGGGATTCGCTGGACCGACGGATAAGAGTATGATGACGAAGATGTCGACGAGATCCTCCCCGATTCCGGTGGCAATGATCAACCATACATCGAGGGTCAAGAGGATCGACTTGGAATATCGATACAAACTTCACGTTTTCGTGATCACGTCGAGTGATGAAAAGCCTCTGAACGAAACTCTCACGAAACTTATGAGAACAAAATGGTGGAACCACATGGCTTCGTTTTTCTTCATCGACTCGACCGATTCGAAATACGGATGTTCGAACGCTGCTGACATACTGTTGAATGCGTGGTATTTCAATCTGCTCAATTCGAAGTTCCTGTGTCTCAACCAAACGAGACGTCAGTTGATCTACACGTTTAATCCGTACACGAATAAGGCACCTAACTTCGGGAATATCGCGAAGATGAGTCATATTGCGACGGAATCGATTTCGACAAAACGGTAGATCTCGGTGGCTACGAAATTCGCGGTGTCGGCTATTGGATGGACGGTTGGTTCTACAAGGAGTCACGCGAAGTTTTCGATCGAAGCTGGAACACTTCCATTCGTTTCCTCATGAGTTCCCTCAATGCAACTTGGAAGGTGACCAACCGACCTGTTCATAACGGTTACGTTAACTTGTTTATGAACGAGACATATTACGAGGCACGAGAGGTCGTTGATGGAATCCATGACATTTTCATGAATACTTTCATGCAGTCAGCCTTCTACCGTTTCGAAATTACCGATGTAGTTGTGACAGACGATGTACTGTTCTCGACTATGTATCCCGGACACAAGTCACAACTTGACAAGCTTCTTTCCGTCCTCGATATAACTTCCCGTTTCGGTGTACTCGTGGTATTAACGGTGACGCTCTTGTTTTTAAAATTCTGGCTGAATCAACCTTTGGTCCTATCGATCCTGGACATTGTTCTCCTAATTTGCAATGCGGGACTTCGCCGAGTACCCCGGGGGACGGCTCCCAGAATTTATCTGGCCGGCTTATTCATATTCGTGGTAACTATTCAGGGAATTTATTCGGGAGTATTGGCGTCGCTGTTGACAAAAAACGTGCGCCTACGAACCGTTGATACCGTTGATGATCTTGCCCGATCGAATCTCAAGATATACGGTCCGTGGTCATACAACAGATTTTTTTACGATGAAGCGTTTAAGGGGCGTTATCTTGAAACGCCGCGTGGACCCGAGTACAACGAGAATTTATGCCGTGACCCTAAAAACGCTTGCGTAGGCGACGGTTTGGTTGTTTATGACGAAGCGGACTATCATCGGATGCACGTGTCCCACGAATCTCTAGGCCAGATGTATGCGGCTTATCTCGTTCGAAATGATTGGCCCCTCAAAGAAAGGGTTAATGAAATTTATCGGAGAGGCAAGGCTGGTGGTCTATTAGAAACTTTATACAGTCGAGATCGTGACCGCGTAATAAGGTCAATTACATCGTACGAAAACCAGGATCAGGAACCGGAGGTGAAGGTACTGACTCTGCAACAGTTGGGTTTTGCATTCGTTATTCTCGGGATCGGTTTGGGATGCGCTACGATTACTTTTATCATCGAATTAGCCATCGCCCGTAAAACGATTGCAAATCGCCGAAATCGTGTAGGAAGATAAATCAAACCGAGAGAATACGTCGACGATCGAAAACCGTTGGCTCTCAAATTTGGCTCAAATTTTTCAAACTCTTTGAAAAAAATGTAAAAAGAAAAATCAGAAAAATCCGAAGAAGTAAAACGTAAACATTCGTACTAATGGGATTTTTATTTTTAAAAAAATGATATGAACGCGTAACCGAGGAATTGAATAATTAGGCAAGCCAATTTTGATAAACTAACAGCGATTAATGAAAGTGACGCCAACTTGCCGGTTATTTCGCAGGATTTGGTGGGTTTTAAAGGTTTCTGGGAGGAAATATTATCTGTTTATCAGTCAGCGGGAAATTTTGTGATTTTTTAGGCAATACGGCGGTTTTTTTAATTAAATTGGGCTGTTTAACTTCTTCTGAAGAATTTTTTTGTACGCCATTTTCTTTCTAAGAATATAGAAACAAACCGAAATTTAATTTGATTTTTTTTTTTGTCTAGAAAGTGTACCAACGTGAGTTTTTAATAATAATGTAACGTAACGTATGTTGTATCTATTAAATTTTAATTTTTCAGTATTTGTTATGTACAATAATTATTATTCTGACTATTAACTATCGCCCATGCTCCGGATAGGACGGTTTCTCATTGAAGGTTCGTTCTGAAACGGATAATACAACGAATCGTGAGTTCTCGTAAAAATATTGGAGTATAATTTTTCTTTGTCATTCATTTTTGCAAATAATCGTACATTATTTCGGCGCTGGTTCAAGTTTTCGACGAGTCATCCTCGCTCTCGCTGGTGGAGTCGAGGTTGTACAGGAAAGGATCCGTCTCGTACATCGGAAAATAAAATTCCGGTTGATTCCAAACTTGCCGAAGAGGCAATTTCGCATGATCCTTTTCGCGCATGTGTTTCAGTACATCTTCCACGTCTTCTTCGCAATAAATACACTTTTTCACGTAGATCTGTCGTCGCAAGTAATTCACCACTTTAATCTGTAATTCATGGATGAAAAAAATTAGAATTAAGCATCAATGAAATACGAATGTTTTTGCAATTTACAGAGGGCGAAATTTTACGAGAATTACTTGGAGAAGGATCTGATTTTTATGAATGAAAAATAATAAAATGAGTATTGAATGAGTGATTTTATAAAAGATTAATAATAAATAAATAAATAAATAAATAGATTAATTAATTAATTAATTAATTAATAAATAAATACATAGTAAATTAGTTGGAATAATTTAAAATGATTGTTCATTGTAAATTTTTTTTCTCTACCAATTTGGATCGATTATAAATAGAAAAAATAAAATGAATACTAAATGAGTGGATAGATAAAAGATTAATAATAGTTTACTAATAAATAAATAAGTAAATAAATAATTAAATAAATAAAGAAATAAATGAGTAAAGAAATAAATAAATAAGTTGGAATAAGTAAAAATTATTGTTCATTGTACTTTTTTTTGCTCTACCGATTTTTGATCGATTATAAACGAAAAAAATAAAATAAATACTAAATAAGTGGACAAAAAAAATATTAATAATAGATAAATAATAAATGAATAAAGAAGTAAATAAATAAATGAAGAAATAAATAAATAATAAATGAATAAAGAAGTAAATAAATAAATGAAGAAATAAATAAATAAATAAATAAATAAATAAATAATTAAATAATAAACTAGTTGAAATAAGTAAGAATAATTGTTTATTGCAAATTTTTCCCCCGTCGAATTTCGGAGCAAGCACTTACCTTCTCATAAAAATTCAAGTCTTTGGTACATGATTGAAAATCAAAATTATGCTCGTCCATTATATGCCGAAGTATCCGATCGAAGTCGTTGTCAGTCGTGCGACAAAATAGACACGTTACAACGCCGCTATCCTCGGTCCAATCGCCCCAAGAGCTTTCTTCTTCATCATCGTCGTCACTGCTGTTGCACGCTAATTTCTCCTTTTCCATCGTTTCCTTTTGCTTTGAACGTAAAATTTTATCTTCAGAAAAAAAGAATTCTTTCTTTTCTTCTTAACCATTATCGAAAACATTTGCTCACCTGTCTCTCGCGCCATTGACGACCCGGTTCCAAATAATTAACGGCGTAGTACATATCGTAACTTTCGTTATTAGGATTTATTCTTTTGTGCAATTTTTTCCGCATGTGTTCTTTGAGAACGTTGCGATCCTTGAATATTCTTTCGCAATATATACACGTCAAACTGTTTTGAAAGCATATTTTCATGTAGTAATCGTTCGATATTAATATATCTTAAGGCGAAGTGATATATAGCCGTCAGTAAGTAGATTTACCAAGAATTACGTGTAAATTGGCAAATATTCTGCAGTACTTCACGCCAGAACGGCTAAAAGTCCGAAATATATTTAAAATTGTACACGTTTCGGGCTTTACCCGGGTAAACCGCGTTCTATCCGCTTTCGCTCGGGTAAAGTCCGAAATATATTCGAAATTGTACGAGTTTCAGGCTTTACTCGAATAATCTAAATAAATAAATAACCTAAATAATAATAACCTCAATAAATAATCTAAATAAAAGTAAATGTAAAGCTTTTGGAAATCTTTTCTTTTTTGCCTCCTTTGAACAAATAGATTATAGTATCCTTTACTTAAGTGGGATACAGTGTTTTTTCTTTATTTTGTAAAATGTGTGTTTTTTCTTCAATAAAATATGTTTTTCAATCATTTATAGCCTCAGACTCGGACTTCGGATTTGGAATTTCGGACTTTACCCAAGCGAAAGCGGATAGAACGCGTTTTACCCGGGTAAAGCCTAAAAAGTGTTCCAATTTTCGATATATTTCGGACTTTACCCAGCAAAAGTGGATGGAACGCGGTTTACCCGGGTAAACCTAGATCTTCATCGAACTTTACCCGTAACATAATCACTGAAGTAGTGAATTCTACTAGACAGCTTCTAGACATTGCATTTCTATGTAAAAGACAAAAATCTCAAATGATCGTCAGCTCATGAGGATTGAAAAAGAATTTATAAATTTTAAATTGAGAAAAGAAAATTTGGTTTATCATTGAATTTTTGAGTTTTCATCGATTCTGGCAGTTTCAACAGCGAACCCAACGCGAGTTTGCCATGTAAAATGTTCTCAGCTTTTTAAAAAAAAATATTGAAAAAAAATGTCATACATGCAATGGCTGAAAAATAGCTCTTTATGAATAAAGCTCGATTTTAAGAGCTTTGTGTCAGTCCAAACTGAAAGACAATATTTTTTTCGGAAAGTTGAGAAAATTTCGCATAGAAATGCGCTCTAAGTGTAATTTTCATTTTGCGATAAAATACTGAGAAATTTAATTGAAAAAAAAAAAAAAAAACGAAAAACGAAAAACGAGAACGTCACGGAATGCCCTTAATTACTACCGCCGAAATGATGGAGGAAAAAATCTGAAAAAATTCAGGTACATATGGGTCATCGAGGACTACATCCTAAAAAAATTTGAAAAGATCCTGAGGGGGAGGGCGGGGGGCGCTGGGCCGACGCCTATAATTTATAGAACTCTTCATATATATTTGCCTTTCGATACTCTTCTGAATTCGGTCGAGAAGTTTGTCAATGAAAACAAGATTCTCCGGTTTTCCCAGTTGAATGTTGTGCTTGTGAGAAAGATGGTTGAGATAATTTGAACGAGAACCCACAATTTCCATTCTGCAGAAAATGCAGCCACGTTTGAAATTCACGTCTCTTCTTTCCTGCTCCTGCTGGGACAGTACCAGCTCCTTCGAAATAGACGATGCAGAATAAATGAGAGTCGCGCCGTAGCTATTTGTCGATTATACGGTCGATAGACGTACCAGTCTGGATCTGTGCAATTCGTCTCTGAGCGTTCGATCTTCGGAGATACAATCGGATAACAAATAATAGACTTCGTCTTTACTCGGTTTTCCATCGGGTGTACAATCCATCAAAATTGTGGAGCAAAATGTAGTTAAGGGCTGTTCCTTGAATTTAACACCCCAATAATGAACGTAACTGGAAAAAATGATGATTCTCAACGAAAGAAGAGATATTAGATTCTGCCGCAATCTTTTTTTTTTTTTTTTAAATTGAACAACGAATCAACGAATTAAAATAAAAAAAAAAAAATTAATTAAATTCGATCAATGAATTTAAATTGTTTGGATTTGACGGCAGAACTTTCAATTGAATAAGATTATTCAATGAATAAATATTATTGTTCGGGTTGCATGTTTTTGAATTTGTGTTAAACTTGCAGACATAACAAAAATAATTTGAGTTATTTCCAAAATTTAATTCGCGCATTACAATGACGCATCATGGACCTACATCTCTTCCAACACTGAGTTCAGAAACTACGAGAACAGTTAGAAAAAAATACACAGAAAGATTTGCCGAACCCGAAACATGGCAACGAAGCTGTCGGCCTTCTTTCGTACCTTCGTTGCAATTTGTACCTTTTCAAACTAGCAATTTTCCACACATCGCCTATGACCAGACGATGAGTCTCGAACAAATGTGCCAGGAACTGTTTTTCATCGGTGGGCAGAAGAAAATTGTCTTTGCACAATAGGCAACATGTTTGCTGCGGTTCTACGTCGAGGCTGACAAATTGTGTTTTATACTTCGTCGACAGTCCTTCGGGCAGATTATCCGGCTTCGAAACATTTTCTGGACTTTCTGTAACAGCATAATCTCTGTTGTACAACGAGTAACTCCGAACGGTGACAATATTCGAAATTTTCATGTGTTATTGACATTTCCTAACCTTCAAACGACATCGTCGGATGTTTTTGAATTTATTATATTTAGAGCAGGAAGCAGGAAGACGAGAGAACGGGAAATCGGACTTCGGTACCGGAATCCGGGACAAAAATCCGGGGAATGGTGAGGTTCTGAGAGTGGCCGCTACGAGCGCTCGCATAGGAGAAAGTGGATCGGAGATGTCATACTAGGATGGCTTGGGAAAAAAAAAAATTCCGATTTCAAATGGTAAACATTCATTTCAAAGTATCTTGCATCCGTAAAATTCTGCCCAAAGATAAACCAGATCGAACCATTTTAGGGGTCACCCACGGTTCTTCAAGTTTTCCCATTCGATTAACATGGGAAGAACATGAAGTTGACATCTCCCTTGAATCTCAGACCTCAACCTAAAATGTAAACAAGTCTCTGTTTACACAGTGGCTTTAAACAAGAAGACTAGAGAACGGGAGACCGAACTCCGTTCAAACCTGATGCTTAAAGTGAGCCCATACATAGCTGCCATGGTGGCGCTGCGTTGTATCGAGACCCGACCAATGCGGTGCTGTCATGCTCGCCATTTGCCGAGCTGCCCTCATATTCGTGTAGAGCAAACGAACATAACCCTTGTGTGTGACGCGCGGTCACTTTATACGCAAATTAGTTCAACCAGTACGTTGTGATTAATACGATTTTGAAGTATTCGACAACTAGAAATGTACCATTAGCTTTTTTTTTCATACACAGCATTTAACTATAACAGTTATTATAGTTCGAAACGCTTTGGCACCCTCACTAGTGGAGTTCTGTATTCTGTTCTCCAGTCTTCTTGGCGTCGACGTGTTCTATGCCCGTTCAGTAGATCTTCGGTCTCTTCATGAACATGAGAACAAAGGAAAGCGAAATACCTATCGAAATCCGAGACAGGGTGATTTTTCTTCGAGAAAAGGGTGAAACTAACCGAAAAATTCGTAAAAAGTTAAATTTAAGTTTCGCCACCGTACAACAAATAATCAAAAAACATGAAGCATCACACATTATTAAAAATAAGCCGCAAACCGGTCATCCGCGGGTGCCGACATCACAAGATCGCCGAAGTATCATCAAAAAAGCTAAGAAAAAACCGTTCGTAAATCCTCAAAGTTTATCGAATGACGTCGCGTCAACATCGGGGAAGATCGTTTGTCCACAAACTATGCGAAACTTTTTGCATTCCGGCGAAATCCACGGCAGAGCTACGAGGAAAAAACCATCCATCAATAATTTGACTCGGAAAAATCGTTTAGGTTTCGCAAAAAAGTACGTCAATAGAACGTTAGAATTTTGGAAACGTGTCGTATTTTCAGATGAATCGAAATTTAATATTTGTCCGGTCGAACCGAAACCGAACAACGAGGTCGAACCGAAAAATTCAATACCGACCAAGAAGCACGGCGTGGGAAGCGTAATGGTTTGGGGCTGTATGGGATACGATGGTGTTGGTAATTTGGCATTCATAGATAATACGATGAATGCTGAGAAATACATCGAAGTGTTGCGCAATAATCTGAAGGAAAGTATAGATAAAATAGGCCTGGACGAAAATTTTTACTTCCTACAAGATGACAACCCGATACATATTGCCCTGAAAACGAGGAATTGGTTACTCGCCAACGTTCGCCAACGAATAACTACACCATATCATTCTCCGGATGTTAATCCTATTGAAAATGTATGGCCCTTGGTTGATGTTGAAGTCAGAAAAAGAAAAATATCGAACAAGTCCGATTTACAAAGAGCGGTTTTGGAAGAATGGACGAAAATATCGAAAGAAACGACGCGAAGGCTAGTGGAATCCATGCCTAGAAGACTGAAGGCCATAATTGAAGCCAATGGAATGCACACGGAATTTTAGTTATAATTAACAACGAAGATTTCGTAAATTTTAATTATAGTGGTAAGTGTGAGAATATTTTTTTTTGCTCTGAAATTTTTGTATTTTTTTGCAAAATTCTTTTATTATTTCTGGTTAAAAAAATCTTCATTTGCAGTTCATTTCCGTGCCTGGTGGACCATCAGAGAAAATAGGTTTTATTCGTGCAACAATAAACAAATGCAATGTAACGAATGGTGTGTGAATGAAATAAATTGTGATCATGTGCAAGAATAAATTTAAATAATAATGACCCTTCATCTAAACTTCGATAAACTTTGTTCCATCCAAAGGAAACAAATTAAAAGTTAAATCAACAATATTTCTACATTTATTTAAGAAATAACTCACAAAATCGACCACACTCCGGCCTAATCCAACTCCGAATTATATAAAGTATCACATAAATTCCACAGGACAACGTGATTCGTTACAAAAAGTTTTTATGACACGCTGCGCGTAAAATGCGATTTTTACGCTTTATTCGTTCGCATTAAACCACATTTACACACCTTGTGACATAAAAATGTATGCAATACTCGTGCAAAAAATGTTTTTTTAACTCTTGTTATGGCAACAATTGCCTTCGGCTCGTGCTGACAAACTCACACTCGTCAGAAAAAATGTTTTCACACGTGTATCATAATTTCCTACTTTAAGACAAGACCATCTGTTCTGTAATGATATTTTAACGAATAAACAAAACGAGCCGTAAATGGCGGACAGGATATCTCGGTTATTTTTCGTGACCGTAACTTTACGGTCAAATTTCCATTCTCATGAACCAACAAAAAAAATCATTCAACAAACGATCGAATCAATCTAGCAGACGAATAACAAACGATTCGAAAGAAAAAAAAGTAGTCAAGTAGCGTGTTGGGCACGCACATGATAGGGTTCCGTAGCCGGATCACGGTCTTACATACAGGTCTGGAAACTCCGTCAATTATCCGGTGGTGGGGGTGGAACGTTTTCGGGCAAATATTTGTTTCTCGGAGCTGCCACAAGTAAGGCGCTGACGTACTGGGGTCACGCATCGCACACGCGCGGATAGGTTCCGCTGCGCGCGGGTGGGGATGGGAACCTATCCGCGCATGCGCGACGCGTGACCCCAGTATGTCAGCGCCTTACTTGTGGCAGCTTCGAGAAACAAATATTGGCCCGAAAACGTTCCAACCAAATCGGCGGAGTTTCCAGACCTGTATGTAAGACCGTGAGCCGGATAACAGTTATTACTACATTTTTCGTAAACTTTTTTTGCTACAGTGTTCGTTATAATTTTGATTGAATGTACTAATTAAAAGCTACATTTTGGAATTTTTTCAGATTTTTTGTATCGATAGTTTAAAAGTTAGAGGGGGGGGGCACTCTGATAACGACTTGGAAAGCGAATATCTCATGATTGAAGGGTTGAAATGGGAAGGTCTCAGGACATTATTTGTTGCATTTGGAGGACCTATCCAAAGATACCTCACTCAATGGGGTGAGCGAAAAAAAAAATTTCGGGTACACTGTTTAATCTGCGGGAGGGGGGTCATAGAAAAATTTTTTTTTTTTTATGATGTCATTTCTGTTTTTAGGTCACCGATCTACGTATGTGTACCAAATTTTATCTCAATCGGTCCATAACTGAGAGAATGGGAGGCCTGTGACATACAGACGGACGGACGGACTTGGCGAAACCATAAGGGTTCCTAGATTTCTACGGAACCCTAAAAATGTTCTAATACCCAAAATTAATCCGCCAACATCACGGACCTTTAAAGATGTTACTGTATCCATGAAGACGAAGGGTTACTGCTCAGTCGGTAACGGAAAACTGTAATGTATTGTTTCTGGCCCCAATTGTTCTGTCGAATAAAACTTGGTAGGGTTGACCTGCGGCTAAGAATTTTGCGGTCAACCGTTCTCATCTTTGATCCGAGTTATTAATTGTGGCGACAAACAACGGTTTGCCGTGATTGCAGCTATCTCTCTCGCACTCACCGATGTTTCACGTACCCTCAACGCCACACAACGTCGCGTCGACTAGCGGCAATAATTCGCACTACTTATCACTCGCGAAAACCCAAAACCCAAACCCGGCGATACCAACCAACTGTTTCTTCCACGACCGTCCTAAATATCGAACCATCGCTACAAGAACAAAACCACATTAAGATAAAAAAAAAACATTAAAAAACAAAACGCCATAGATATCGGCAAACGATGTTCATGGAATAGTTCCCCAGTTCCGCAAGAGCGGATGATAATCCGGTGACCCTGAAATCAAAGCCGCATGCGCGCAAATTCATCGGTGACGAAAACGTGGCGATGCAGATATCCGGCATCATTCGCACGATTACAATTCATCCGCGCGTGGTGACAATTCTTTCTCGAAGCTTTGCGAAAAAATTTAAATTTTTAGGACAAGTAGATACGTCGAATTTTATCGGTCATCGAATTATAGGTGAGCCAATTAATGACACGATAATTCCATTGCGCAATGCTTATCGATAATATTGAAGCCAATAGAAAAATCAATAAATGAATAAACGAATGAAGAAATAAATGAAATAATACATTATTCAATAAACAAATAAACAGAAAAATAATAACAAACTATTGTTGATACGTCACACGGATTATTTATTATTTATCTCCCGAATCACATTGCGCAGTAATAGATACAGCTAATTCTTCCGTCTTGTTTATTCCTTTCATTTAATTTTATTCTATATCTTGTGCGATCAATTTGAAAAAAAAAATATATATTTGTCTTGTTTACGCGATTGTTTCGCGTCAACAAATTGGCAACGAACTGTTACCGGCTGTTCTAAACGGGAATACCCGAAACTGTGCGTAGAACGATAATATGGGGTTTCTTTTCGTGATAATTAAGGTGATATGCCGCATTTCCTTCGTCTCTCTAAGATTGCCACGAATTTGAGGGATACGAAATCGTTCCTTCCCGAAGTGTTTTTCATCAACATTGTTGACTCAACGAACGAAAAACGAAAACGGTTGACTGCAGAATTTCAACAAGCAGTCAACCGTTCTCGTTTTTTTTGACTAACATCAATTTCGGCCGAGAACAATTGATTACAGGTTTTTGTTACCGACCGAGCATCGACACTTCGCGGTCATCTCAATCGCAAACGTCGAACGTCCAATTGAATAACAAGACTATTGTTTTGCTTTTTTCAAGCACAATTTCTTACGTTTTGTTTTGTTTTGTTTTTTCTTTTCGTTCTTTTTTCTAAATTCTTTTAGGAGCGCTCTCTCGTGTCGTTGCTCTATATCGAAGTAAGTACACGGAAAGAGCTTTGGCATTGCGGAATTGTTACGGAATTTTTGCACTGCCAAAAATTGCACGATTGTCATTCTTACAATTTTTATCGGGCTTCGACGATGTCTGGAAACTTTTGGGGATTCTAGTTATTTTATTAGATCTATTCGCATTTGGAATTTCCGGCGAGTGATAGTCGTACTTTGCTTATTCGATCAATTTATTGGATTAACTGATCCAATCGCTTGTCGAATCAACTTCTCGGACCGCTTATTGAATTTTATAAAAATTTTAAATAAGTTAATATCTTATAAAAAAACATTTCAGCTGCGTGTCGGCGTATCTTGAAAATGGTATTTCCTTTGGGCCTTAAGAGATTTGGAGTAGGTACGGAGCATCGATTACACTTGTATTTTGGAATTGAAGATTGAAAGAGATAATAATATATTTTGAAAAGTCGAACTATTGTCGATGAGCTGCCGCATCGTTATAACGATCTGCGAGGTTCTACGCAGGTCACTGGCTTGCGATAATCTCATTTGCGTGGCGAAAATACTTTGAATCTTGCAGCGCGCTGAACTAACGCAATGCTATTGCTCGTTCCGTTGCAATCCCAGACTTTGTTATCGCTCAATGCTTTCGACAACTCGATATCGATACGAGAAACTTTAAGAGGCGAATAATATGCTCTACAGCTTTCGAGCGTTGGCTTCTTCGCTGGAGCTTGACATAATTTTGTACAATCTTGCACTCGGGGTTGGCAAATTCTACGTAAACTTTTTTCATCTTTCCTTAACGAACAGAAGCAACGGCGTCCCAAGTCAAGTATATTCTTTCAGCATGTTTTTGTTTTTTTTTTTTTCATTGTTTCGGACGGCAACATTTTTGCACAAAAATTGCGGAAAGTCCATCCATCGAAGCTGTAAACGTCATCGGTCCCTTCGTAATCATGTTTCCACGAATTTGAGCGTAATGCAGACAAAAATTCACCTACAAACAATAATTTTACTGGCCGTAATTCCGCTTCGATGCTTAATATGCAGTAATAACTTCTGTACTTTTCAACCAACGATGAAAAGAGTCTCTGGCAAAGTGCCAACCGATGAATCGGCCAAAATATTTTTGATCCTACGCAAACCAATGTAAACAACATTATTGTACGAACTTTGTGAAAATAGGCGAGCCTTAAAAATATTTTGAACACAAAATTTGTAGAATGTGTTAAGAAAATGAATTGTTCAACGCTGTTTGGGACGATCGATATAATTTTTGGAACAACTTCAAGTATTTGTTTATAAAATTGATTTTTTAATTTTTTACAGCACTTAGAAGTCAAAATACTGATTTTTCATCGAAAAAATTAAAAATCGTGCCATTTTAAAATACGTTAAAATAAATTTTAAAAACTCGACGTTGTTACCTGCGGAAACTAAAATCATTTTCATTTTTTGATCTCAGATAACCCACTAATGAGTTATGAGGGGCATCGCAATAAAATTTTTCTTTTATACGTCCACGGATATTTTCCGTCAATAGCTCATTTGTTCATAAAAGTTAATGAAAATTTTACAGAATATTCTTCAAATGTTACTCCATCGAGTAGTCATTACAGAAATAAATATATCTCAACTGTGTCGTCAAAAAAAATTATCTAAAATATGCTTTTTTCTTTATCGAATCAACCGTACTCCCCCTTAAACCGGAGGAACAACCATACCACCACCATAACAACCGTAACAACCATAATACCAATTATGGTTCTCCCTCCGCTCTGCGCTAGATAAAATTCGCCCAAATTACAGCAACGCATCGAAACGTTTGTGTATTTTTATTTCAGGATTTTGTAACATGCTACAAAAAGGTCCGAGGCCTCTGGTGCTGTGCGGTCCTTCCGGCACGGGAAAGAGTACATTGATAAAACGTCTCTTCGAGGAATTTCCTGATACCTTTGGATTTTCTGTTTCGCACACTACTAGGGAGCCAAGATCGGGCGAGGAATATGGCAAGCATTATTATTTCACGAGTAAGGAAAAGATGCAGAGCCAGATCGACAGAGGAGAGTTCATCGAGAGCGCTGTTTTCAGCGACAACATGTATGGCACCAGGTGGGCATTCGATAGGGTTACAATGGGTACATTGGGGTGGACCTTAAAGGGAGGGGGGGGGGGGGGGGTAAGGTTAATTCGGCAAAAAAGAAGCGGGGTTTAAGATTTTTTTCTGGCGATACAAATAGTGTAAATTCATTCAATCAATTTTTATATAATAATACAACATTTGAACAATATTTTCCTAAATTTTCATTCCAAAATATTGATAATTAAGCGGGTGGCAGTGAATCTCCGGAGTCGCCTAGAAAAAAAGTTGCTTTGCGGTGTTCATCATAACTCGCAAAAGAATCATCTGAAACAAAAAAATCAAAATGCATTCGTTAAAGGAGATGTTTCTCGAGGTAATCACGAGGGGATTTTTTTTTAATTTTAATTTTTGATTTTTTCGTAGCACTTGGAAGCAAAAAAACCGATTTTCGCTATAAAAATCAGCTAATCTCTTGCTGTAAAATTAATAATTAATAAAAAAAAAAAAGCTCTCGACAATACCTGGTGAATTATGTGAAGAAGTAGTGTACAAAATTTCGAAACGATTGGTCCAGTAGATTTTGCGTTATCGTGAACACGGAATTTTTCGAGACGCCTCCCGGGATTCGATGTCACCCGCTCAATTTTCAATATTTTGGAATGAAAATTTAGAAAAATATTGTTTAAATGTTGTATTATTATATGAAAATTGATTGAATAAATTTATACTATTTGTATCGCCAGAAAAAAAATCTTAAAAACATGCTTCTTTTTCGCCGAATTAACCTTACCCTCCCCTCAATAGGGGGTGTTGACGAATTTCGACAAGTGCACCCCCCCCAGATAGGTTCGAAATAAATAAATAAAAATTTGTGCAAAACCTCAGCACTGTAGTCCAATGCGAAGACGCGCCTGTAAGCTCGTTTTCTTTCCCATTTGAATAACATGAGATTTTCAGATTAATTCAGTCATTATTTTTTGGAAGTGCTCCTAAGCATTGAAAATAAAAATATTATTCATACAAATCTATTCTTAATTGGTATATCTACGTGTAAAATTTTTTACAAGGCGTTATCACAACCCTCACGCTCCCCACTCCCTCTTCTATTATTCACGACGGCAAATTCATACAGGCGAGGTCTCGTAAAAAAATGTACGAGTAGTTATACCCATTAACAATAGATTTATGTGAATAAATAATTTTTTCCGTGCTTAGGGACGACACGAAAAAATAATTATTGAATTAGTCTGAAAATTCCATTTTATTCAAATGGGGAAACAAAGCGAGCTTACAGGCACGTCTTCTCATTGAACTACAGTGCTGGGGCTTTGTACATATTTTTTTAAAAATTTATTTCAAACCTATCTGGGGGGGTGCACTTGCCGAAATTCGTCAACGCCCCTATCAAGGTCCACCCTAGGGTATATAGTGTGTCGCAAGGGCGCGAAGTTGGTGATTCCCGAGCGAATGCGAGGCTAACGCGAGGTCGTAGGCGCGAACGATTCCTCGGCCGGTGATTCGCCGACGTCGAGTCGACGGTTATGCGAAGACGAGGCCCGAAGACGAAGTCGAGCCGATCCGGAGACGAGACATCGGCGACTCACCGGCCGAGGGCATCGTCGGCGTCGACCCGAGTGCCGGGCCGGAGCATTTATAAGGGAATCGCCAATCGCCAACGCGCAAACGCATAATATTTTTTCTCATCCTCACGTGAGAATTACACATTTTCGTAACAATTTTAGTACGCAATGTGCCTGAACAATTGACAGATCGTACGAACCCTGCTTTACTTCGGGTCATTGAACAGTGCGGGAATCAAACGTTACCGCATGGCTTCGAAAATGCGAGAATCCGGCACATAGCGCACTCAAATTGTCGCGAGAATGCGTAATTCTCAGGTGAGGATGAGCGAAAAAGTATCGTACGCTCGACGTGAAAAATGAAATTACGATATTTTACACATGAAAAAAAATACAGCTCAATGGATCTTTCGAAAATAATCTGAATCTGAGCTTTCATTGACGATTTTTTTTGATATAATTAATATTTCACAAGATAAACATTTAAAAAATAATTATTTGACGCGCTTCAAAATCAATATTTTTAGTACACAAATCGCCGTTACTCCGTCAATAATTATTCAAATGACATCGCAGCGATGCTATTTTATCCTGTAGAATTTTGCGATGATTATGGCTTCAATAAACAAGTTCGATACATATTGAAAATACTACATTTGCATTGCGAGAATGCGTCATTCTCAGGTGAGAATGACGAAAAAATAATATTTCAAATTCTCGAAGTCGTTTTTTGGTGATCTTAGATCCGAAGATTGAATTTTATTGGTGTATTTCAGTAAGCAAGCTGTCGAAGATGTTAAGAACATGGGGAAAGTTTGTGTTCTCGATATCGATACGCAAGGAGTTCAGCAAATAAAAGAGAGCGATTTGGATCCACTTCTCGTTTTTATAAAACCTCCGTCGATATCGGAACTCGAGAACAGGCTGAAGGGCCGAAAAACTGAAACTCGCGATTCCCTTCAACGTCGTTTGTCCGTGGCCAGGGCTGAAATTGAATTTGGTATGATATTTATCTGCGTTTTCATCAAACAAATACCTGAAAGACTGCGAATGCTTCAAACTGGGGACATTCGAGTAGACAGCGGAAAAAATTTGTTGATTTTAGGAATTATTATCTCAAAAACTTTTCGTTCGATTTTATTCAGGTTTGTTTTATTCGAAAGTATAGATGTTGAGGTGTGCTGACGATTTTTTTTGCAGATTTATATCGACTGGGAGCGCTGCTGTCATGGCCAGCGTAAAAAATATCCCAAGCGAGAGACAGAGAAATATTTTTTCTTTCTTTTCTATTGCGGAAAAATATTTTTTTATTAGTTGCTAGGTAGAGAAAAATAGGTTCAAATTGCTGTTCAACTTCAAGTTTGAAAGCCTCAATTAATTAGTAATTTAATATACAAAATTATCCAAAAATTGAATACCAAAATGCTCAACGTCAATTAAGACAGTCTTCTCATGTGTATATCCAGTCTGGAGGTGATATTTCGGGAATTAAATTTTGAAAAACGGTCAAATCTACGTCGTTAGTATTTTACAGTTACATTCATCCATGTTTAAAGCAACATCTCAAATTTTTTCAAAGCATTCCATTCGAAATTTCACAAGATATTTGATGTTGCGCAGGTCGTGTCGCGAAAATTCTTTATCGACGTTCGATGACATTGCGGCCGTCCTGGTCATCTAAAACAACATTTTTTTTCTATCATTCTATTCTTTACAAATGTGTTTGATCGTTCGGCCCTCTGATAAAAAATTGTAAGAAAAATTTACAAAATGGCGGCGCTTCGAAAACAGTACTCTGATTTTCACAATAAAACGTTAACTTCTCGTGGCCCGGAAAAATAGTAATTATGAAGCAATAAAAAAAAATAGAGAGTCGAACGATACCCCGAAACGTACTCTACGTGTGTGCAAAATTGCAAGTCGATCAACCCAGCAGTTTCCGAGAAAAATGCATGGCCGATTTAAAAAATGTCATTTTGAGAAAAACGCGTTTAAAGTTTCTCTATCGGTCAAAGCGCTCCATAGAGTCGCCTCCGCTAAACTTTCGCAGCTCAGCTGTACACAAAAATCACTACAACATTATTACAACACCATCTTAAGACCCCAAACTATAAGAATTTGAAAAAAAAAAAAAAAAAAAAATTCCACCAAACTCATCAAAAGATTGTTCTAAAAAATCATTATAAAATCGAATACCGAATAGTTCAACTTCTAGCTGTCCAAAAATAACCAACATTTACGTCCCGATTGTCAAATAAATCATTGATTTCCCGTCTATCAATTCACAGGCGAAAAACCCGGAAACTTCCATGCGATTATCGTCAACGATAATCTCGACAAAGCGTACGAAAAATTGCGCCAAGTCGTGCTGGACGAGCTCAAACGATACCGCGAAATCGGTAAGTCAAAGATTTTTCATTTCATCGTATCACATAGTCGAAAACTAAACCGACTGATCCCGATTTTTCTCATTTTCCGATGATTCACAGAGAGCTAAGACGATTTTAAATCGACTTTATCACTTCGTCGAAGCAGAAGCCACGACTTTGCATTAGTCGACTCCGTAGATTCGGAGTCAATTGTCAGATATGTAGATTTCAATGTTCAAATGAATTTCCACCTGGAAAATAACGAAAAAATAATGTCCGAAACAGTTTTAAAACGTAGATTAAGGAATTAAGTATTGGATTGGCAACTGAGTCATTGCGAATTTTATCAATTGGTGATCTTGGAATATTCTTTCGTTTCGTCAACGTGGTCGAAGCACCTGATCTATATTGTTTTCTCGTTGTTCGGACTTTCACCTTTAATTTAGTAAAAAAAATTGTATCGATTAGTTATTTAGTTTCGTTTTTATCCCAATTTAAAAATGAAAGAACAAGACGCGGATTTTTCAGTGAAAAATCACCAGAACGAAATTTGGCAAACCAATTTTGACACTGGCTTTTTTCCAAGGCTTCATTCCCATATACGTCACGTAACATCTTTCGTGCCTGCGATGCGTTTCTGCCTTTTCGAAAATAATACAATAAAATATGTCTGAAATCCGCGTTTTGTTCTTTCATTTTATAATTGGAATAAAAACGAAACTAAATAACTAATCGATACAATTTTTCTACTAAATCAAAGGTGAAAGTTCGAACAACAAGAAAACAATATAGATTAGGTGGTTTGACCACGTTGACGAAACGAAAGAATATGTTAAGATCAACTATTGATAAAATTTGCAATGACTCAGTTGCCAACCCAATGGATTATCGTATTGAAAATAGTTGAACGAATTAATTCAGCGGAGTTTCAACGTCTAACCAAGCATCGATGTTTCTTCTTGAACGAAAAAAAAATCTGAAAAGCTCATTGCGAAAGATCGTAGCTGGAGTGTGCATTTTTTTCTCTTCGCAAAACCAACAAATTCGAGTGGAAATTGATGCAGGTATTTTTTTCTTTTGGAATTTCGACCTCGTTTATGCCTGATCGATGATCGGACGACGAATGATTGTACATAAATGTATCATATTAAGGCTCTTAGATCGTCGGTGACGCGTGGAAAAATGTTTATCCGATTCAACGACGAAAGTAACGGAAATAGTTGAGGCGTGATGCTGAAAATGGGTTTTTTTTTCGGAGCGAAATAACGCGAGTGTGATTAAACACTTGAAGACGAGTTTAACGTCTCTGGCATTTAATCAATTTCAATTGCGATTCGTCGGTTCAAAAAGCGACAAACAGAAATGAAATTTTTGAACTCTGTTTTTGCAATTGTTCGCAAACGAAATTTTTTCCGAGAAATAATCGAAATTTCTTTTGTTACGAAATTTTTTACATCTTTATTTTTGAGAATTATTCGTCGGAATTGATTCGTGTTTTTGGGAAAAAATGATTAAAATGTGGATACTTAATAGAGTTTAAGAAAAAAAAATTCGTGTGATCGTTGTAGATAATTCGAGGAATGTTGATTATTTTAAATGATGACATTGAGAGGATAAAAATCTTGAGGATATTCTGAAAAACTTGGATAATTTGTGTTTCAACGTTGTACGACGTGAGTTCAATCCGTTTATGGAAATGTAGTTAAATACGATGTAGTTGGACGGTTTTCGAAGTGAGAAACAAAACGACGAAAAGGAAAAACGGATTTGCGGAAAAAATTCGTCTAAAAAACAATTAGTCTAAAAATAATTCGTTTAATAACAATTCATCTATAAAAATTCTTTTAAAATAATTCGTCTAATAACAATTCGTCTAAAGTCTAAACGAAACAGAGAAAAAAATCCATAATTTTGTAATAAAGAAAAGGAAAACTGAAAATAACGATAAAGAAGAACATAAAAATCCATATAAAACCTCAGGATTGGCCAAAAATAAAACGTTTTTTCTCTGAGAAATAACGAATTGTTATTGGACGAATTGCTATTGGACGAATTGTTATTAGACGAATTGTTTTAGACGAATTGTTATTAGACGAATTGTCGTTAGACGAATTGTTGTTAGACGAATTGTTATTAGACGAATTATTGTTGGAGAAATTATTTTTTAGACGAATTGTTTTAGATTAATTGTTGTTAGACGAATTGTTATTAGACGAATCATTGTTAGAAAAATTATTTTTTAGACGAATTGTTATTAGACGAATCGTTTTAGACAAATTTTTCGCAAACCAAAATAACGAGAAAACGAGCCGTTTTGAAAACGTTTTTGTCGTTCGAAGTAAAATAAAAAATCTCGACTACGATAAAACAAATCTAGGTGATGAGATTTTTTTAACATTTTTTAAGCCATCGAAGTAAAATTTGAGATGATGGAAAAATAATAAATAAGTCTGTTTCAAAATCTTTTTAATCTTTGACGTCTACTGATTCGATTTTCCATTCCGAACGTCAAAAAACGGTTAAAAACGGCTCATTTTCTCGTGTTTTCGTTCTCGTCGTTCTCTCATTCTCATCGACAAACGATAACGCGCGAATCAATCGTGTGTTTATTCCCTCCGGCCAAATGTTTATTCCACGAAGATCAATCTAGAATTACTCTATACGTACTTATATAGTTAGATTTAGCAAACTGAGACTATTCACCAAAATGAAGTTGTGTTCTAAATAGAATTAGTTTATACTTGTCGTAAGTACTTATCGAACTTATCTCTTCGTACGAATTCGCGTGATCGGTCGATGTTTGACAGACCCTTGAAAAAAAAAAAAAAAAAAGAAGAAACTTGAAACTGAAAAAATTTTAATATTTTCGCGATAAATTTCAAATTTTGTAATTCTTAAAATTAAGTCGTCCTCGGCAATGTGCGTAAAAAGAAAGTATCGAACAATTGTTATTTTATTTTACACGATGGACGCAATTTCCGCGTTTTGTATTGATAATATCGTTGATCATCAAACGTTTGATTCCTTTTTTTTTTTTTTAAATCACTTGGGAAGTTTGTTACTCAGTAAAATCAGTCTTGATTCGGAAGAAAAAAATATTATTCTCACTATTTCTGGTCTACCACAGCACCATATATCGAAGTAAGACGAATAGTCATGTTATTAATATTATTCTTATTGAATTTGTGCTACTTACCTTCGAAAACGTTTTTCTTCCCTTTTTTCTCGTTCTTTTCTACAAATTGGTGTATACCTGTCGTGTTATAATTCGTGATCGATTGTAAACCGAAGAAAATCTTGTTTAAATCCAAGCAACATCTTTCAACGATCAAAATATGCCGTCGCTCGACATCATTCGACAAATATTGTTAAATTCGTAATAATAATAAAAAAAAAGAAAAATAGATAACTAAAATTGACCTCCACAAACGCTCGATTTGTTTGATCCAAAGACACGACTGTAAATGCATTTATAACTTTAGACTACACGCTGCTGTGCGAGCGAATCTTTGGAATAATTGAAACGACAAAGAATGTATTCTATAAGGATTTAAAAATAAAAAAATAAACCCCACTGATTCGATTAATGATAAGCGCTAGCTTTCCTCTCCCTCAAGACGATGTGTCACACGGATCGAGTCGCTGAGTCTGCGAGCGCCATTTTTTATTGCGACGGAGCGACGGAGAACGACGGAAACGTCCGAGCGCATCGCCTTGAACCCGATTCATTGTGGAAGTTGTATGTCTGTAATTAAGATGTACTAATATATGTTTATAGGTATACATTCTACTTTTTTCTCTCGTTTTTTTTTTTTTTAATTATTATTTCGTAGTTTTTACCCGCGACTTCGTACGCGTAGATTTCGAATATGGTTAGAGCGACGACCAACGCGTCGAAGCATCCCCTTCTGCTGTCGCCCCCCCCCCTCCCCGCCCCTGATAATAAAGCAGAAAGAGAAAGAGAGAAAGCGATATTTATTTTGTGCTCCAGGACAAATCCCCTTAAGCGCCAAGCATTCAAAAATACATCGAGTGCGTATTATTTTTTTACAATTTAACGTTTTTTACAGTCTCCATTTGATTCGGTGGTGTCGAAGTAGAAAAAGTGAGTAATAAAGATAAACGAAAGTGATCGAGAGTTTTGAGAGTAATTTTCAATGTAAATATAATTAATTAACTAGGGGTTAGGCCACTCTAAAATTTTCGAAAAATCGATTTTATTTTCAATGGTCTCGTAGGACCTCAAAAATGATGTCTCAAAAAATTATGACCGGGAAAAATCTCCGAGTAATCGGTTTTTTAATTTTATTACAAGGCCGGATGATCCGTAGCGAGCTTCGAGCGAACTTCGAACGCGTTTATTTCAAAACTGCATCTTTCGAGGTGGCCGGAAACACAACTCAAACAATTTTGAGCTGATTTACTTAAAATTTTTTTGAATGTATTGAAAAATTAATTGTCTATAGAAGTACGTAGGATTTTTTCTGTATATTGCATGGTTCGCTTAGTTCCTTATTATAGCATAATAATATTGCAAAATAAACGTCAATGACCCACATTCGAACGCGTTCTTACATATTGTGCTTCGTGAAATATATATTTCTTGTTTAATGTATCAAGGGCACTTAATCTATTAAATCATGATTATTATTGAAACTATAACCCTTCTGTCTAATTTCTTCGAATTAATGTTTTTTTTTTTTTAATTTTATTTTTAAGCGGCAATGGCGGTGCAACTTAGTTACTTCCTTCCAAATTTGTTTTCTCTCGCGTAAATTCTGTTTTTCAAATATGTTTTTCAAATTGGAGCAAAATGTAATCAGCCCCAAGTTACAGCAGGGCAGATCGATTGCATCATCGATCATTCCGATCGCATTATTAGTTCCAGAGAAAACGTCAACGGAAAAATTGATCACGTACATACCCAAGTACGTACATACGCGCACACACACACACAAACATTTTGGTCAAAATAGGTCCAAATGACTCCGAAGCCCTTGAAACGTGAGGATCTGTCGAAAGATCGATTTTCGATATTCAGGATCGTTACAATAACTTTCTTATAAAATCGGAAAGTAAAAAATTGATGAAAAGAATGAAATAAATGAAAAAATGCGAAGCTGAGTTGTACGAATTCTATTCATTCGACTCATCTTCGAATACGGCGCCGAGGACGTTCGGTCACTGCATCGTAGAATGCCACTTCGATGACGAAAGTGATGGTAGATAATACCAGACCTATTCCGAGAATTACAAACGCGAATCCCAAGTTTTCCAGAGTGAGCACTTTCACCTCCGGCTCCTGGTCTTGACTCTCGTAGGATTCTATTGCTCTTCTGAGCCTATCGCGCCGGTTGCGATACAGTTGTTTGCCGATATCAGAAGCTGCAACTTGCCCAATCGCCTCATTGAACTTTTCTTCGAGTGGCCAATCTGGTCGGATTACATAAACCCCATACATATGGCCTACAGGTTTTCGGGACATGTGTAAATTGTATGCAGCGGCTATGTCAGTAAGTACGCTCGACACGTCCACCAAAGCAGCTCGGGGATCTGTCAGTACATCGACGAATTTCGATGGTACAACGTAACGTCCCTGGAACGCTGATTGGTTGAAAATAAATCGGTATTCCTCCTGGCCGTAGATGATGTGATCCGATCGAGCAAGGTCTTCAATGGTATTTACGGTCGGTAGGCGCACTTCTTTCGTCAGCATCGACGCGAATTGACTCGAATAAATTCCCTGAATAGTTACCACAAATATGAATAAGCCCGTTAGGTAAATCCTGGGAGCCGTGTTTTGGGGTATTCTCGGAAGTCCTGCATTACAAATCAGAAGAACGAGATCCATAATCGCCGCGATCAGTGGTCTTCCTAGCCAGAATTTGAAAAACAGTAACGTTATCACGAATACCACGAATACGCCGAAACGCGAACTACGGTCGAGAACGGAAATGATCTTGTCCAGTTGTGACTTGTGGCCAGGATAGTGAGTAAGGATCGCTAGATCGTCCTCGAAAAGTGCATAGGTCGTTTCGTATCGGCCAAAATCATTCTGTTGGACGATGATATTTAAGCAAATGTCATTGATCCCAACCATGACCGCTGCTGCAAAATTGTAGGTCTCTCCCGTTTCCGGGTCTACTATTTCTCTTTCGTTAGCTGGTTCCACCAACAGCTTCCACGTTACGTTGAGGGAACTCATCAGAATTTGAGCGGTAATGTTCTGGACTTGGTGGAAAAAAAGTGGTTTTATGTTGGGATCCGCGAACCACCAGTTCTCCATACCTTTGACAGAGGCGCGGATTTCGTATCCACCAAGATCTATGGTCTTGTCGAAATCTAGTCTGTCACAACGTGACCCATCCTCGCGATATTTCCGCGCGAACAAGGTCCAAATATGACCATTCACCCCTTCATAAGTAGCTTCTTGCTTCCAAGGGAGGGGCGCTTTATCCGTGTAGGGGTTGAATGTGTAAATCAACAGACCTCTCTTTCGGTGGAGACACACGAATTTTGAATTGAGCAGATCTGCGCTCCACGATTGCCTCAGTATTTCGACGGCGTTCGCACATCCGTCTTCTACCTCAGGCAAGTCAATCAGAAGGACGGAAGCCATGTGGTTCCACCATTTCGACCTTCTAACTTGTGCGAGAGTTTCTGCCAAAGCGATTCGATTGGTTGTCGTGATCACGAAAACCTGGAGTTTGTATCGAGATCCGCGGTCGACCGCAGCCCTATCCGACTCCGCCGAAAATCGTGTTAGGGACAGAAACTGTCGCTACTGCGGCGCTTGAAACATTTGGTGCCACAGTGCCCACCAGTCCTACCTCACCTCGCATGCCCCTCGCCTATCGGACACCAAACCTTCCTCACTCCGCGTGCCCCTCGGCCCCAGCCAGCGGGGTGAGCGGGGGTTACGTATTAGACGCCATCTACCAGTCAAGATTTTTGAGGTGGGTTTTGGAAGGCTTGAAAGCTGAACGCGATTTCGGCGGAGTCGGATAGGGCTGGTCGACCGGATCATGGCTTTCGACCCTCGAAGTCTCGTCGATCAATGTCGCCGGAATGACGGTGTTTCTCAACGACATCCTTGTCAAGATCCTCCCAGCCGACGGCCCGGCTAGTCCCACGGTGCTGGAACGGTCTGTGTAACATGACTCCAGGATGTCGATCTGAAAAACGGATGATCAGTAGTAACTATCCATTCCGCGTGTATTTATAACTGACATATAAGAGGCTATTAAATTTACCGTAGCTTCGACGATACGCTCTTGATCTACTTGGGAGGTCTTAATGAGTAATCCAGCCCAACACGGTTTTGTAAGAAGCACCGAAATGCAAACGACAAACTGAATCAGCCGCATCGCGAAAGATTTTCAATAGTGCAATATCGTACTTGGTTGATGCAGTCATGCACCGTGACCCTGTAGATTCACCTGCTGTACACGAAATAAAATTCTGTCTTTGAGAAGCGTGTCGAAGTCTAGAAGTAAGCGAGTCCACACCCACGGTAAAACGCTTTTTCGAACGTTAGAAACTACGAATTGAAACCCGCGAATGTCGTCTTAACAAGTTTAGTTGATGCACAAACTTTTTTGTGGCAAAATCAAATTAATTTTCCTAAATTAAACACAACCTGCATTTGTATGGACAAATTATGAATAGCATTAGTATTGGAAATTGAATTAAACAATTCGAAATGAATAACGTGAAAAATTGAAACTTATCAATTAAAATTTTGAAGCTGAGATGGAACTTCAAATAAGTGGAAAATTGTTTCTAGGTACACCAAGGATTTCAAATCGAGGAAGAAAATTCCGAAGAAGTCCGAATTTCTAAATATCCTCTCCACATGCGTTCATAGAACTTAATAAATGCAAGTATTATCCAATGAAAATAGATAGATTCGAGATCCTACACTTTTCAAAACAGTTGGAGTAAAAAATTCTGTCAGTTTTTGTCGCGGAGTCGTCGTTGTTCTGATACGAGAGTAATTGTTGGCGCCGCACGTGGTTAATGTATTGACACTATCGGACAGTATTCACTATTTTCAATAATTAGAAAAATTTCTATCCCTTTCCTGTGTCTATTTCACGATCAAAGAGTTCCGATTGTTCCCGAATATCAATGATTAAAAGAGACCCAATGCCGGCTTGTTTTGTGTGGAATCGCTGATATATTATTTTTACATTTCGCCGGCCTACCCGACCGACGGAATGTTTAACAATTTTACCAAAACTTACCTTTTGACAGCCAGTTACCAGAACATCGTTGAATCAATTGCCGAGATCGTCGCAAAAATAAAATATCACATACACAATCCGTTCGTTTGCTTCCGGAAAGATCTTTAGCCTTGAATCGAGAGGGCCTTCGAGCCACCTGCTGGAAGAACAAACCCGAACGCGGCAACTGAATCTATCTGTTACGCCGGCGATGCAATTGCAACGACTGACCGTCGAAGAATAAATTCGTCTCTACGGAAACCGATACTTCACAATATTTGTCAAGCACGCTACCACGACAACGCGGTTGTACACTTTTTTTCAACAATGGGTACACTGTTTTCTCCGGGGGAATAAGAACGCGATCGAATGTATCCACCGGTTCAAGGCCATACCACGTAAACCGTTTTCCAGGAACGTTTAGAATATTTGTTGCACCGATAATCATCGCGGTAATGACTCCCTCCGCAATGTCGCACGCGCCAGGTGCGGTACCTAGGGATT
The DNA here is from genome assembly GCA_963971145.1 of Sussaba pulchella. Taxonomy (NCBI): domain Eukaryota; kingdom Metazoa; phylum Arthropoda; class Insecta; order Hymenoptera; family Ichneumonidae; genus Sussaba; species Sussaba pulchella. The sequence goes on from OZ020172.1 coordinate 9,281,800, forward strand.
GACTGTTTTCACACTCATTTTACTTTTATGACACTGGTCGCAGCGCAAAATAAAAATAAATCAATAATAAACCTACCAAGCCGAAGCTTTCACCTCCCTTGGAGCGAAAAATATTTCTTTGCATCGAGCGACAACTGAATTCGTACTGCTTTATTTAAAAATATAATTTCTCATTGATGCATGTTGCCTTGGTATACTGGGAGAGTAAAATGCAAGGAGACATTCTTAACGTCTTTTTTTCTGCGCCGTTCCGGTCGTTCGGAATCGGACGTTTTAAAAATATTAGGTTCATGATAAATCGATCCGTATTATTTGAGGTTTTTGGAAGGTTGAATTTCCGGTGCTGACCAGCGGTGCTGACGATAATCTGCTGGGAAACGATGAAGCTTCAAATATAGAGCTTTACGACTTAGTTCAGTGCGTGAAGTTAGAAAGTCAGAGAAACAACTGTTCAAGTCCAAAAGTTTTCTACTTTGCTATGAAATTACAGTGAGTTACATAAATGATAAATTTGATTTGGGATCAGGAGAAACTGGAACAGGGTCACAATCATCCCCTTGTGTGCTAATCGTTGATTTGCTTCGAATCGGCGTACTGCAAAGAACTACCGAATCGTTCTCTCACTCAGCACTAAAACGCTACTGTATCCAAGTAAATACTTTTCCTGGTACCCAAATCTGTTTTTCTCAAAATCCGTAATTTTTCTATTTTTTTCAACGTTAGTCACGACTACGTCATCCGTTTGCAGGTACTCCCAAATACCTTCCGAACCCTCCCTGCTAACATAATTTTTCCACATTTTCCGCTGTATAAGCTGCCTCTCGACTAGTCTTAAGACAGTCATAATAAACGACTTTTGAACCGCGAATCGTGTCAACCGCGTTCAGTCGGCCCACAACTGCGTCTCGTAGCCGAGTCGACCCCCCCAGTTAAATGATCGAGCTTTTAATTATTCCTCCACGATATAACACTACCTATTTAGATTTCAGAACAACACGAACGCTTAATGATTGTATGCTATAATAGACAAGAGGGTGGTTATTTCTCAGGGAAAGATCCGACATTTTTTATAAGCTTTGCCACGCGTACTTCACTGCTCGTGGAAAAAAGCATTAGCCAATGGGCTATTGTAACGTTATGCTCGATTAATCAGACGTCGCGCGCGAATTCCATATCCTTGCAGGTATGCTGAAATGAATAGACCCGGGAGAATGCTATCGGCTTCGCGTGCTTTTCAACAACTTGTATGGTTTGAGGTCTCGTCGATTAATCCAGCCAAACATGGTTATGTGACAAGCGCCGAAATGCAAACGACGAATTGGATGAACGGCAACGCCATCTGAAATTTAAACGCATCGTTCGATTCAAACCACTTCTAGACCCTATTTTTTCGAACGTTCAATATTCGCAATTACGATTTTCGGTTCGACCCGAAAAAGTTACCCCGGCGTTGCAAATGCAGCGACTGACCTTCGGAGAATAAATTCGTCTCTATGGAAACCGATACGCCACAATATTTGTCAAGCACGCTACAACGGCAACGCGCTTGTGAACTTTTTTTTTAACCACGTGTGCAATGTTTTCTCCGGGGAAAAATGAGAACGCTATGGAACGTATCCACTGGTTCAAGGCCATACCACGTAAACCGTTTTACAGCAACGTTTAGAATATTTGTTGGACCGATAATCATCGCGGTAATGACTCCTTTCCCAATGCCGCACGCGTTAGGTGCGGTACCTAGGGATTGACTGTTTTCATACTCATTTTACTTTCATGACACCGGTCGCAGCGCAAAATAAAAATAAATCAATAATAAACGTACCAAGCCGAAGCTTGCACCTCCCTTGGAGCGAAAAATATTCCTTTGCATCGATCGACAATTGAATTCGCAATGTTTCATTTGAAAATATAATTCCTCATCGATGCATGTTGCCTTGGTATACTGGGAGAGAAAAATGCAAGAAGACATTTTTAACGTCTTTTTTTTCTGCGCTTTTCCGGTCGTTCGGGATCAGACGTTTTAAATATTGGGTTCATGATAAATCGACCCGTATTATTTGGGGTTTTTGGCAGATCCAATTTACGGTGCTGACATTAATCTGCTGGGGAACGATGAAGCTTTAAATATATAACCTTACAACCTAGTCCAGTCCGTGAAGTTAGAAAGTTAGAGAAATAACCTAAAAGTCCAAAAGTTTTCTACTTTGCTATGAAGTTGCAGTGAGTTACATGAATGATACATTTTATTTCGGGATCATTAGAAACTGGAATGGGATCATGTTTGTAATGAATCGCTGCGTTACCGGTGCGAACTTTCTGGCCGCATACCGATAAGCGAGATTATGTGCCGATATGGGGTATAACCCATTGTTTGGTGGCACGTGCGTACTTATAGATATTACAAGGTGCGCGGCCATCGCCGATGAACAGGCGTGAGTCGAGATCATTTTTATCAAGGAGAACCTCGACGGTGGCTCGATAACGGTCGTCGAGGTTCGGCAATAATTCTGTCTGTCTCTGTGCGTACGAACTCTTCTACTATTCTACCCGGCGACGCGTGTGTCCGAGCTAGCTGTGAGGACGTTGCTTCAATATTGTAGAATCACTATCGAATTGGTATGTAGAATGGATCTGAATATGATTGGCGTGATTTATTTGTAAAACTTGGCAGTTCGTTTATCTACTGAGATATGGAAACGATTTAGTTTACTTTATGTTTGTATAAAAATTCATATTCTTGTTGCGATCGAAATTAATGTTATGATTTGGTATATCAAAAGCCTTTCCGACGAGATTTTACTGAATACATTTCCTTCTGTCTTGTCCTCAGATACTTCTATCCAAAATAATAAAGAAAAAGTTAATTAATACGATATATATTCATACAGGTTCATCCACTTGTGTGCTAAGCGTTAATTCGTTTCAATTCGGCGTACTGCAAAGAACTACCGAATCGTTCTCTCACTTAGCACTATAATGCTACCTACTTAGATTTCAGAAAAACAGGAACACGTAATGATTGTATGCTGTGATAAACCAGAGGGTGGTTATTTCTCAGAGAAAGATCCTACGTTTTTGATGAGATTCGCCTAGATATTTACACGTCATGCAAGAATTCCATATACTTGCAGGTATGCCGAAATAAATAGACCCGAAAGAAGGCTATTGGCTTTGCGTGCTTTTCAACAGCTTGTAATGTATCTGATTAAACAATACTCAGGAGAGAAACTGGAATGCCATATTACGAACCGACATCCGCAGAGGGATCAAACTTATTGTTGCAGATAATGCAGAAACTGTGCTAGCAAATCAGCGACCGAGATTTAGTGGAAAGGGTCCGGTAAGGTATTTGTCGTTACGCGAAAGATGAAAAAACGAAAATGCATCGTCGATCTTGCGTACGTCCAATGTGCGATGGTTATCGTCAATATTCATGTGACGACTGTACTGGGAATGAATAAATAAGTATTAAATTTCGATATTTTTTATTCGAAAACGTATGTATTCATGTTCAACCAATAACAGACATATATTTTTTCAAATTATCTTGCGAACAAATAGTATTTTATAACCCTGAAAACCACCTTTGTCGACTAACGAAATAAATACCTTTTCATATTGAAGATCACTATAGTATGCTTTTTCTCGATCCTTCAACATTTGCTAAATTAACACATTAATTTTGGTGCAAAAGATAAAAAATACACCTTTTTTCCAAAGTACCTTTTGTCAGTAAATTTCCTTTTCTCATGCATTTCTTAATGAGTAACACTTTTGATTTATATCACCCAATTTAACAATGATCAAAGTATATTGTCAAAAACATTAAGCTGATCGCATAGTGCAACAAAAATGGTGGACAACCAAAGTTTGTATGGGGTTGAATTGATCCACAGTATGCTCTTTAATTGCTAAAATAAGCGCACGGTCCCTACAACACACAAACACACAAACACACAAACATTTTGCTCAAAATAAGTCCAAATGACTCGAAAAACGTTGAAACGCTTTTCAAAAAAAAAAAAAAAAAAAAAAAAAATCGATTTTCAATTTTCGGAATCATTACTCATAACTGCTCTATAAAATCGGAAAATAAAAAATTGTTGATTAAACTGAAATAAATCAGGAATGCCGAAGATGAGTTGTACGAATTCTATTCATTCGACTCATCTTCGAATACGGCGCCGGGGATGTTCGGTCACTGCATCGTAGAATGCCACTTCGATGACGAAAGTGATGGTAGATAATACTAGACCGATTCCGAGAATTACAAACGCGAATCCCAAGTTTTCCAGAGTGAGTACCTTCACCTCCGGCTCCTGGTCTTGACTTTCGTAGGATTCTATCGCTCTCCTGAGCCTATCGCGCCGGCTGCGATACAGTTGTTTGACGATATCAGACGCTGCAACTTGCCCAATCACCTCATTGAACTTTTCTTCGAGTGGCCAATCTGGTCGGATTACATAAACCCCATACATATGGCCTACAGGTTTTCGGGACATGTGTAAATTGTGTGCAGCGGCTATGTCAGTAAGTACGCTCGACGCGTCCACCAAAGCAGCTCGGGGATCTTTCAGTACATCGTCGAAAGACGATGGTTCGAAGTAACGGCCCTCAAACGCCGATTGGTTGAAAATAAATCGGTATTCCTCCTGGCCGTAGATGATGCGATCCGATCGAGCAAGGTCTTCAATGTTATCGATGGTCGGTAAGCGCACTTGTTTCGTCAGCATTGACGCGAATTGACTCAAATAAATTCCCTGAATCGTTACCACAAATATGAATAAGCTCGCTAGGTAAATCCTGGGAGCCGTGTTTCGGGGTATTCTCTGAAGTCCTGCATTACAAATCAGAAGAACGAGATCCAGAATCGCCGCGATCAGTGGTCTTCCCAGCCAAAATTTGAAGAACAACAGCGTAACAACGAATACCACGAATACGCCGAAACGCGAACTCCTGTCGAGAACGGAAACGATCTTGTCCAGTTGTGACTTGTGGCCAGGATAGTGAGTAACAATCGCTAGATCGTCCTCGAAAAGTGCATAGGTCGTTTCGTATCGGCCAAAATCATTCTGTTGGATGATGATATTTAAGCAAATGTCATTGATCCCAACCATGACCGCTGCTCCAAAATTGTAGGTCTCTCCCGTTTCCGGGTCTACTATTTCACTTTCGTTAGCTGGTTCCACCAACAGCTTCCACGTTACGTTGAGGGAACTCATCAGAATTTGAGCGGTAATGTTCTGGACTCGGTGGAAAAAACGTGGTTCTATGTTGGGATCCGCGGACCACCAGTTTTCCATACCTTTGACAGAGGCGCGGATTTCGTACCCACCAAGATCTATGGTCTTGTCGAAATCTAGTCTGTCACAACGTGACCCATCCTCGCGATATTCCCGCACGAACAAGGTCCAAATATGACCGTTCACCCCTTCATAAGTAGCTTCTTGCTCCCAAGGGAGGGGCGCTTTATCCGTGTAGGGGTTGAATGTGTAAATCAACAGACCACTCTTTCGGTGGAGACACACGAATTTTGAATTGAGCAGATCTGCGCTCCACGATTGCCTCAGTATTTCGACGGCGTTCGCACATCCGTTTTCTACCTCAGGCAAGTCAATCAGGAGGAAGGAAGCCATGTGGTTCCACCATTTCGATCTTCTAACTTGTGCGAGAGTTTCTGCCAAAGCGATTTGATTGGTTGTTGTGATCACGAAAACCTGGAGTTTGTGTCGAGATCGGCGTTCGACCGGATCATGGCTTTCGACCCTCGAAGTCTCGTCGATCAATGTCGTTGGAATGACGGTGTCTCTCAACGACATCCTTGTCAAGATCCTTCCAGCCGATGGTCCAGCAAGTCCCACGGTATTGGAACGGTCTGTGTAACATGACTCCAGGATGTCGATCTGAAAAAGGGATGAACAGTGGTAACTATCTATTCCGCGTGTATTTATAATTGACATATCAGTGGCTATTAAATTTACCGTTGCTTCGACGAGACGCTCTTGATCTACTTGGGAGGTCTTGTCGATTAATCCAGCCCAACACGGTTTCGTAAGAAGCACCGAAATGCAAACGACAAATTGAATTAGCCGCATCGCGAAAGTATTTTGCTAGTCCAATATCGTACTTGGTTGATGCAATCATGCACCGTGACCCTGCTGATTCACCTGCTGTACACGAAATAAAATTCTGTCTTTGAGAGGTTTGTCGAAATCTAGAAGTAAGCGGTCGACGGCGCGCAACCAGTACATAAATCTTCCCACGATTTTCTCGATTACTCAAGAACCCGCGAAGATTTCATGCGTTTTTTTGGTTTAGATAAAAGTTAACATTTTGAATATGACTGATATGAAACTTTAAATAAGTGAAAAAATGTTTCTAGGTATAGCAACGATTTGAAGTCGATGGAAAAAAACTCCGAATTTTTAAATATTTCTTCCACATGCAATTGTTGAAGTTAACGAAGGCAAAAATTATCCACTGAAGTCAGATAGATTCGAAATTCCATAAGCTTCGGAATATTTGAAGTGGAGAATTCTGGCACTTTTTGTCGCGGAGACGTCGTCGTTCTGATACGAGAGTAATCGCTGGAGACGCGCGTGGTTAATATATTGACACTACTGGACATTATTTTATAATTTTTGGGTTTCAGTACTTCGGCGACGTACGACCTTGTATTTATTTTTTTCTTTTTTCTTTTTTTCTTTATTCAACGCTTCGCCCCCTCGATTTTTCTATTTTTACCAGTTTCTCATATGACTTACATATACAATAAAAAAAATAATTCCACAAAAAAAACTTAAAATACATACGCAAATTCCCAATTTCCTCCATTTACAAGAACATTATTGTGTGGGGAAAAAAACCTCCAACAATTTCTTTGCTTTCTCCTTATTCGTTATTATTATATTGCTTAGTCTTACTGCTCTTACCATTTCACCTACTGCCTCTAAGTGTGTTTTATTCTATTGTTTTGTGCACATGTGTGTTCTCACTCCTGCCTCTCGTCCTGATTTGCTAAAACGTTGAATAAAGAAAAAAAGAAAGAAGAAAAAAATAAATACAAGGTCGTACGTCGCAAAAGCACTGAAACTAAAAAATTCATAATAGCGACCAAAGCAAGCGAATATAACTAGTATTTAATAATTTTAATCAACAGAAAAATACGTATCTCGTTTCCTGTGTCTAATTCACGATCAAAAAGTTTCGATTGTTCACGAATATAAATTATTAAAAAACGCCGAATTCCGGCTGATTTGGGGTGGAATCGCTCGTAGATTATTTTTACTTTTCGCCGGCCTAACAAACCGACGGAACGTTTAACAATGTCACAAAAACTTACCTTTTCACAGCCAGTTACCAAAACATCGTTGAATTAATTGCCGAGATCGTCGTCGAATAAAATATCACAAACACAATCCCGTCGTTTGATTTCGGAAAGATTTTTAGCTTTGAATCGAAAGTGCCTTCGAGTCACTTTCTGGAAGAACACACCCGAACACGGCAACTGAATTTATCCGTCACTACGGCGATGCAAATGCAACGACTGGCTAGCGACAATGGCTTTGCGTTGTCCTTCCGTTGTCATGTAAGTTCATGTTGCATGTTGCACGCAATCGAGGTGGCATCGGGGAAACTGATTTTTTTAACACTACTAAATAGATAAATCAATAAAAAAGTACCCAGCCGGAGCTTTTGCCTTCCGTAGTGCCAATAATATTTCTTCGCATCGATGGATAATAAAACACATGCAGGATCGAGATAACGGAGTCACTTTTGCCATTCGGGCCCGAAGAACGCACGCGTCGGTTGGATAAATAATCGTCAACAAACATCAGCGTCAGAATAATTAAAAATAAAAAAAATAATTAAATGAATTGCAAAAAAAATTCGAGTCTCGATTTTTTTTAATCGCGGGTTATAAAAAATAAATCAGACTTCTATAGACAAACGACTGATATGTATTTTAACTCTATGGACTCCATATCCTATAAATTCCTTTATTTTTATCGTTTTTATTATCGATACAGAGCAATCATTGCCTTCCATTAAAATCTAACCCCAGTTACCAATAACTCGGGAATTATCGTTTACATGAAAGGTAATCCAATGTCTACATAGTCAATATCACAATAGAAGCAAGAACCATAATAAGAAAATAGTTAGTATGAGGCCGTCGTCAGGAACCCCAAGAGAAAGACGTAAGGATGTTCATGCCGGCGACTCTTCGTTCGATACAAAAGTTTTATTTGTCATACATTGGAAAACGCCTTAAGAGATTATTCGACTTCGGACGAATAATTCTTCTCACGTCCAAGGAAACGAACTTCAAAGCATATGCGTCATTCTTTTTCCAAATTTGGTGGATCCATGTAGAATCGATCAAGGACCAAACTGTATTTCATGTTTTTCCCATAAAAAAATTCTAGACGCAGATTTTTTTTTCGTAAAGAAAATCGCAAAATCTTTTCCTGCTATTTTTACCGTCGTAAATGCAATTTCCCGTTAACTTCTGCGAGTACAAAGCTACGAATAACGAATAATTAATACACAAATCGTCTCCTAAAATCACTGAATAAATCATTTTTCGGAATTTCCCGGCGTCGGACGCTGATGGTGAAGTCGTGGTATTTCGCCGTGATGATGTCTAATCTTATGACGAGGAATTTCACTGACTTCGATAGAAGCGATTCCAAGCCCGTCCGATTTCTCGACAACGTTACTTTTTACAATCTTCCCCGTCGAATCGTGGCCATTGTTTTTGTTCGGCCGTTCGCTCGCAACCGGCGACGTTGTTTCCGTCGCAACGTTGGGCTTCAACAAACTCGACACCTTAATTATTTCCGACGATGTTTTCGTTGGACTGAAAATATAGCTGATTACTTGTGGACGTGGTTGAAATATGTTTTCCATGCGAGGATATACGGTTTGAGAAACGGGACTTCTCGTTTCCAGATTGTCGGTTTTAAAACTGTCATGGCCGCCCGATGGTTCGTCGTTGTTCGAATTTCTTCTTCCATCGGTCAAACGATTCCATTCTTCCGAGGAAATTTCCGGAAGATCGGAATCGAACGTTCCGGATCGTAGAAGATGATTGAATCTCGCTCTTGGCGTTCTCATTTCCGGTTGGACCTGATACGGAGGATTTTCAGCGTCGACGAATCTTTGTCGTCTTGAGATTCTGACGTTTTCGTCAGCAACTTCCGGCACGGACGCCGAGTTTCTCAATCGTTCTTCTGCAATTTCCATGGCTTCTTTCTTCACAGCTGACAATATTACGTTTATGTAATCTTCGAGTCTTCTATCGGAATAAATGTTTTCGTAATCAAATGCTCGTTTATCATCCGTCGGTATAGAAGGTATCCTTCCGTAAAATTCTTTTTCGGTAACGGGAAGTCCGTAAGTAGTTCGAGGATCTTCGAAAACTTCCTGGTTCGATCGTTGATCCTGTTCGAGACCTTCCACGAATCTTTTGAGCTGTCGAGCGACTTCGTAAGCCTGATCGTTGCTGTAACGAACCGCCATGGAATTCGTCGACTCCTCGCCAACGCCTCGCAAGATTTCTGGCGGCATATTAACTGTGTTGTAATTATTTTGGTAAGATTCTTCACGATTTTGTCGTTTTTCGAACGCAGCGCCGTTGCGAGAGTCCTCGAGGGCTTGATAAGTCCTTTCGATTACGCTGACGGGATTTAAATATCGTCTTGCGGTCTTGTGATTGATGGGATTCTGCTGTTGTTGCTGATGGCGATGTTGTTCCATGGGTGTCGGATTCTGATCATCCGGATAGTAGGCTTCGTAGAAGACAGGCCCTCGCTGAAGATCGTAGCCATCTTGTCTTTAAGTTCGTGGAAAGAAAATTAATCAACATCGGAGATTGATTAAGAAGACGAGCTTTTGTAAAATTATGAAAGGATAAATCGATTCTTTTTCTTAGATATTTGGATAGGTGCATTTTGTTGAGAATATATCGACACCTTATTATGTTCGTTGTTTTATTTTTTTGTTTGTGAATGATTCATAATCAAAACTGGTTGGTTGATACGATGGAGATCTCGGTTTGATGAGAAAATTTAGACTGAGAAATTTCGTCTCTATGGAATCTTGCCGGATGAAAAAAATTATTAACGGTCCGCTATTTTGTTATTTTGTTAGATTGTACGAAAATTATATATGTTATTCAAATTATAATTATTTACAGAAATTATATGCAGAGAAATAAATCTTATTAAAATTACAAATCTGCGTCTTTTAATGTTAGATGAATTTTTATAGTTAATTCTATAGTTTAGTTCTATACTATAAAGTCTAAAGTCTAAACGAAACAGAGAAAAAAATACATAATTTTGTAATAAAGAGAAGGAAAACTGAAAATAACGATAAAGAAGAACAAAAAAATCCATATAAAACTTCAGGATTGACTAAAAATGAAACGTTTTTTCTCTGAGAAATAACGAATTGTTATTGGACGAATTGCTATTGGACGAATTGTTATTAGACGAATTGTTTTAGACAAATTGTTATTAGACGAATTGTTTTAGACAAATTGTTATTAGACGAATTGTTATTAGTCGAATTGTTATTAGACGAATTGTTTTAGATGAATTGTTGTTAGACGAGTTGTTATTAGACGAATTATTGTTAAAGAAATTATTTTTTAGACGAATCGTTCTAGACAAATTTTCCGCAAACCGAAAATCGAGAAAATGAGCCGTTTTGAAAACATTTTTGTCGTTCGAAGTTAAAAAAATTTCGACTACAAGAAAGGAAATCTAGCTAATGAGATTTTTTCTACAGTTTTGAAGCCATCGAAGTATAATTTGAGATGATGGAAAAATAATAAATAAGTCTGTTTCAAAATCTTTTTAATCTTTGACGTCTACTGATTCGATTTTCCATTCCGAACGTCAAAAAAACGGTTAAAAACGGCTCATTTTCTCGTGTTTTCGTTGGGTAGGTCTCGAAATCCCGAATCTCATTCGGCCGAAAACCATCTTCACGCGGTACAACGCGTGAAGCGAGCTACGCCACTATATCTATATATACGTTTTCGGCAGAATGAAATTCTGGATTTCGAGCCCTACCCTTTTCGTTCTCGTCGTTCTCTCATTCTCATCGACAAACGATAACGCGCGAATCAATCGTGTTTTATTCCCTCCGGCCAAATGTTTATTCCACGAAGATCAATCTAGAATTACTCTATACGTACTTATATAGTTAGATTTAGCAAACTGAGACTATTCACCAAAATGAAGTTGTGTTCTAAATAGAATTAGTTTATACTTGTCGTAAGGACTTATCGAACTTATCTCTTCGTACGAATTCGCGTGATTGTTCGATGTTTCACAGACCCTTGAAAAAAAAAAAAATAAGAAGAAACTTGAAACTGAGAAAATTTTAATAACTCCGCGATAAATTTCAAATTTTGTAATTCTTAAAATTGAATCGTCCTCGGCAATGTGGGTAAAAAAAAAGTTTCGAACAAATGTAATTTTATTTTACACGATGGACGCAATTTCCGCGTTTTGTATTGATAATATCGTTGATCATCAAACGTTTGATTCCTTTTTTTTCTTTTAAATTACTTGTGAAGTTTGGTACTCAGTAAAATCAGTCTTGATTCGGAAGAAAAAAATATTATTCTCACTATTTCTGATCTACCACAGCACCATATATCGAAGTAAGCCGAATAGTCATGTTATTAATATTATTCTTATTGAATTTGTGCTATTTACCTTCGAAAACGTTTTTCTTCCCTTTTTTCTCGTTCTTTTCTACAAATTGTTATATACCTGTCGTGTTATAATGCGTGATCGATTGTAAACCGAAGAAAATATTGTTAAGTCCAAGCAACATCTTTCAACGATCAAAATATGCCGTCGCTCGACATCATTCGACAAATATTGTTAAATTCGTAATAATAATAAAAAAAAAGAAAAATAGATAACTAAAATTGACCTCCACAAACGCTCGATTTGTTTGATCCAAAGACACGACTGTAAATGCATTTATAACTTTAGACTACACGCTGCTGTGCGAGCGAACCTTTGGAATAATTGAAACGACAAAGAATGTATTCTATAAGGATTTAAAAATAAAAAAAGAAACCCCACTGATTCGATTAATGATAAGCGCTAGCTTTTCTCTCCCTTAAGACGATGTGTCACACGGATCGAGTCGCTGAGACTGCCAGCGCCATTTTTGATTGCGACGGAGCAACGGAGAACGACGGAAACATGCGAGCGCATCGCCTTGAACCCGATTTATGGTGGAAGTTGCATGTCTGTAATCAAGATGTACTAATATATATTTATAGGTATACATTCTACTTTTTTCTCTTGTGTTTTTTAAAATTATTATTTCGTAGTTTTTACCCGCGACTTCTTCCGCGTAGATTTCGAATATGTATAGAGCGACGACCAACCCGTCGAAGCATCCCCCCCCCCCTCATAATAAAGCAGAAAGAAAGAGATGAAGCGATATTTATTTTGTGTTCCAGGACATATCCCCTTAAGCGCCAAGCATTCAAAAATACATCGAGTGCGTATCATATTTTTACAATTTCACGTTTTTTACAGTCTCCATTTGTTTCGGTGGTATCGAAGTAGAAAAAGGAAGTAATAAAGATAAACAAAAGTGATCGAGAGTTTTGAGAGTAATTTTAAATGCGAATATGATTGATTAACTAAGGGTTAGGCCACTCTAAAATTTTCGAAAAATCGATTTTATTTTCAATGGTCTCGTAGGACCTCAAAAATGATGTCTCAAAAAATTATGACCGGGAAAAATCTCCGAGTAATCGGTTTTTTAATTTTATTACAAGGCCGGATGATCCGTAGCGAGCTTCGAGCGAACTTCGAACGCGTTTATTTCAAAACTGCATCTTTCGAGGTGGCCGGAAACACAACTCAAACAATTTTGAGCTGATTTACTTAAAATTTTTTTGAATGTATTGAAAAATTAATTGTCTATAGAAGTACGTAGGATTTTTTCTGTATATTGCATGGTTCGCTTAGTTCCTTATTATAGCATAATAATATTGCAAAATAAACGTCAATGACCCACATTCGAACGCGTTGTTTACATATTGTGCTTCGTGAAATATATATTTCTTGTATCAAGGGCACTTGAATAATCTATTAAATCATGATTATTATTGAAACTGTAACCCTTCTGTCTAATTTCTTCAAATTAATGTTTTTTTTTTTTAATTTTATTTTTAAACGGCAATGGCGGTGCAACTTAGTTACTTCCTTCCAAATTTGTTTTCTCTCGCGTAAATTCTGTTTTTTAAATATGTTTTTCAAATTGAAGCAAAATGTAATCAGCCCCAAGTTACAGCAGGGCAGATCGATTGCATCATCGATCATTCCGATCGCATTATTAGTTCCAGAGAAAACGTCAACGGAAAAATTGATCACGTACATACCCAAGTACGTACATACGCGCACACACACACACAAACATTTTGGTCAAAATAGGTCCAAATGACTCCGAAGCCCTTGAAACGTGAGGATCTGTCGAAAGATCGATTTTCGATATTCAGGATCGTTACAATAACTTTCTTATAAAATCGGAAAGTAAAAAATTGATTAAAAGAATGAAATAAATGAAAAAATGCGAAGCTGAGTTGTACGAATTCTATTCATTCGACTCATCTTCGAATACGGCGCCGGGGATGTTCGGTCACTGCATCGTAGAATGCCACTTCGATGACGAAAGTGATGGTAGATAATACCAGACCTATTCCGAGAATTACAAACGCGAATACCAAGTTTTCCAGAGTGAGTACTTTGACCTCCGGCTCCTGGTCTTGAGTTTCGTAGGATTCTATTGCTCTCCTGAGCCTATCGCGCCGGCTGCGATACAGTTGTTTCACGATATCAGAAGCTGCAACTTGCCCAATCACCTCATTGAACTTTTCTTCGAGTGGCCAATCTGGTCGGATTAGATAAACCCCATACAGGTGGCCTATAGTTTTCCGGGACAGATGTAAATTGTATGCAGCGGCTATGTCAGTAAGAACGCTCGACACGTCCACCAAAGCAGCTCGGGGATCTTTCAGTACATCGTCGAAAGTCGATGGTTCGAAGTAACGGCCCTCAAACGCCGATTGGTTGAAAATAAATCGGTATTCCTCCTGGCCGTAGATGATGTGATCCGATCGAGCAAGGTCTTCAATGGTATTTACGGTCGGTAGGCGCACTTCTTTCGTCAGCATCGACGCGAATTGACTCGAATAAATTCCCTGAATGGTTACCACAAATATGAATAAGCTCGCTAGGTAAATCCTGGGAGCCGTGTTTCGGGGTAATCTATGAAGTCCTGCATTACAAATCAGAAGAACGAGATCCAGAATCGCCGCGATCAGTGATCTTCCAAGCCAAAATTTGAAGAACAACAGCGTAACAACGAATACCACGAATACGCCGAAACGCGAACTCCTGTCGAGAACGGAAACGATCTTGTCCAATTGTGACTTGTGGCCAGGATAGTGAGTAAGGATCGCTAGATCGTCCTCGAAAAGTGCATAGGTCGTTTCGTATCGGCCAAAATCATCCCGTTGCATGACGAAATTTAAGCAAATGTCATTGATCCCAACCATGACCGCTGCTGCAAAATTGTAGGTCTCTCCCGTTTCCGGGTCTACTATTTCACTTTCGTTAGCCGGTTCCACCAACAGCTTCCACGTTACGTTGGGGGAACTCATCAGAATTTGAGCGGTAATGTTCTGGACTTGGTGGAAAAAACGTGGTTCTACGTTGGGATCCGCGGACCACCAGTTCTCCATACCTTTGACAGAGGCGCGGATTTCGTATCCACCAAGATCTGTGGTCTTGGCGAAATCTAGTCTGTCACAACGTGACCCATCCTCGCGATATTCCCGCGCGAACAAGGTCCAAATATGACCGTTCACCTCTTCGTAAGTAGCTTTTTGCTGCCAAGGAAGGGGCGCTTTATCCGTGTAGGGGTTGAATGTGTAAATCAACAGACCTCTCTTTCGGTGTAGACACACGAATTTTGAATTGAGCAGATCTGCGCTCCACGATTGCCTCAGTATTTCGACGGCGTTCGCACATCCGTCTTCTACCTCCGACAAGTCAATCAGGAGGAAGGAAGCCATGTGGTTCCACCATTTCGACCAGCTAAGTTCTTCGAGAGTTTCTAGCAAAGCGATTTGATTGGTCGTCGTGATCGCGAAAACCTGGAGTTTGTATCGAGATCCGCGATCGACCGGACTATGGTTTCCGATCCTCGAAGTTTCGTCGATCAATGTCGCCGGAATGACGGTTTCTCTCAACGACATCCTTGTCAAGATTCTTCCAGCCGACGGTCCAGCAAGTCCCACGGTATTGGAACGGTCTGCGTAACATGAATCCAGGATGTCGATCTGAAAAACGGATGATCAGTCGTGACTTTCCGTTGCGCGTGTATTTGTAATGTATATATCAGTGGCTAATAAATTTACCGTTGTTTCGACGAGACGTTCTTGATCTATTTCGGATGTCTTGTTGATCAATCCAGCCCAACATGGTTTGGTGAGAAGCACCGAAATGCAAACGATAAATTGAATTAGCCGCATCGCGAAAGATTTCCAATAGTCCAATATTGTACTTGGTTGATGCAGTCATGCACCTTGACGCTGCAGATTCACCTGCTGGAAACGGAAACAAAATTATGTCTTTCATAAGTTTGTCGAAACCTAGAGGTAAGCGATCGAAGGCGCGCCACCAGTACATAAATCTTTCCACGATTTCCTCGATTACTCAAAAACCCGCCAAGATTTTGCATTTTTTTTTTTTGGTTTAAATAAAAGTTACCATTTTGAATATGACCGATATGAAACTTCAAATAAGTGAAAAAATGTTTCAAGGTATAGCAACGATTTGAAGTCGATGAAAAAAATTTCAGATTTTTAAATATCTTTTCTACATGCAATTATTGAACTTAATGAAGGCAAATATTGTCTACTGCAGTTTGATAGATTCTAAATTCTATGAGCTTCTGAATGTTTAAAGTGGAAAATTCTGGCACTTTTTGTCGCGGAGTCGTCGGTCTGATACGAGAGTAATTGTTGGAGACGCGCATGGTCAATATCTTGACACTACCGGGCGGTATTTAATATTTTCAATCAACAGAAAAATACGTATTCCGTTTCCTGTATCTATTTCACGATCAAAAAGTTTCGATTGTTTTCGAATATAAATGATTAAGAAATACCTAATTCCGTCTGGTTTGGCGTGGAATCGCTGGTATATTATTTTTACATTCCGCCGGCCTGTTATAACGAACCGACGGATCGTTTAACAATTTCACCGAAACTTGCCTTTTTCAGTTAGTTACCAAAATATCGTAGAATCAATTGTCGAGATCGTCGTCGAATAAAATATCACAGACGCAATGACATCGTTCGCTATCGGAAAGATGTTGAGCTTCGAACCGAGAGAGCTTTCGAGCCACCTTCTGGAAGTACACACCCGAACGCGCCAACTGAATTTATCCATTACTCCGGCGATGCGAATGCAACGACTGATCGGCGATAATCATCGCGATAATGGCTTTACAATGTCGTTACCTTGTAATGTAAGTGCATTTCGCACGCAATCGAGGCGGTATCGGGAAAATTAATTAATTTAAATACTAGTCGCAGCTCCAGAAAGCAATAAATAAATCAATAAAAATGTACCAAGCCGGCGCTCTTATCTTCCGTAGCGCTAATACCATTTCTTTGCATCGATAGATAACAACAACACATGCACGGTCGAGATAACGGTGTCACTTTCGCCAATTGAGCCTGAAGAACGCACGCGACGGTTGGATAATCGTCAACAAACATCAGCGACGGAATAATTAAAAATAAATGAAACAATTTAATTAATTGCAAAAAAAAGGTGAGTGTCGATTATTTTTTTTTTTTTATCGCGGGTATTAGAAAATAACAGACACAAATAAACAAAGATGAATAAACAAAACATACGTATTTTAATTCCATGGACTCCTTATCCTATAAATTCCTCTATTTTCATATTTTTTTATTAGAAATCCTGAAGAATCATTGCATTCTACTAAAATCTAACTCCAATTACCAATTACTCGGGAACTATCGGTTACATAAAACGTAACCTAATATCTACAGAAGCAAGGACCATACGAAGAAAATATTAGTATCAAACCGTCGTCGGCACGAACCCCAAGAAGAAGACGTAAGGATATTTATGCCGGCGACTCTTCATTAGATATAAAAGTTATTTTTGTCATATATTGGAAAACGCCTTAAGACAGTCTTCTAGTGTATATATTAGGGTGGGTTGGAACAAAAATGTTCTGCAAAGTATCTTGCATCGGGAGAATTCACCCCAAAGATGAACCCGATCGGACTATTTTTAGAGGTCGCGCAATATTTTTCAAGCTTTTTCTTTTGACACGACACATGATATTTGAATTGATCAGACCTGCGCTCCACGATAGCTTCAGTATTCGCGCAGCGTTCGCACATCCGTGTTTTACTTTAGGCAAGTCAATCGGGAGGACGTAAGCCATGTGGTTCCACGATTTCGACCTTTTAACTTGCGCGAGAGTTTCTACCAAAGCGATTCGATTGGTTATCGTGATCACGAAAACCTGTAGTTTGTATCGAGATCCGCGGTCGACCGGATCATGGCTTTCGACCCTCGAAGTCTCGTCGATCAATGTCGCCGGAATGACGGTGTCTCTTAACGACATCCTAGTCAAGATCCTCCCAACCGACGGTCCGGCAAGTCAAACGGTATTGGAAAGGTCTGCCCTTCTAAAGAAATATTATTGGATATAATTGGGAACAATTGAAGCAAATTTTCAATCGTTCCCAACTGTGTTTCTTAATTGTGTCCTGAACGATTTAGAACGATTGAAGCCTTCTATTCGTTCCCTACCGTTCTCAATGGGGACGTATGATTTATAGGTTATGCGTATTGGTAGCAACACGCTGGCTTGGGGAATTATTCAAAAACGTCCATCCAATTTCTGAGCAGAGTTGTTCCACTTTTTTCTCAATGTTGCTCAAATTTCAAAGAACATTAGAAATTTTCAATCCAAATAATAATCCTGTTATCAAAGAATTGCCACCAACATTCTTATAAATAATATTATCAAGTCGTATCACAAGAACCACTAATCCTTCATTTATTCTTTATTGAACAATAATTATTGTTTGAGAATGATTGTTAATTATTGTACCTCATCACCCAAAGTGCTGGGAGTAGGGGAACGATCGTCACGAATCATATTCTTCAATCAAAGATCTGTAACCGGTCTTCAGGTGTCAATATTTCATTCCCAGGATTCGTCGGAGCTCCGTGGATGTCGGTCTCTTCTTCGGGTGTCATGATACTGATGACAGATGGCATCGTTTTTGATTTTCTATTGATAAAATTGAAACGACTGGGAACGATTGGGAATGGTTGGGAACGAATGAAAAACGTTTGACTGATAAGAAACATTTGGGAACGATTGGAAAAAAAATACCTCAATAGAGAACGATTCGAAACGATTCAGCATTCAATCGTTTCCAACTGTATGCAATAATAATTTTGTACAAGGGTGTGTAACATGACTCCACGATGTCGATTTGAAAAACGGATGATCATTCGCGACTATCCGTTGCGCGTGGATTTAGAATGTACATATCAGTGGCTAATAAATTTACCGTTGTTTCGACGAGACGTTCTTGATCTTGTTTGGAAGTCTTGTCAATTAATCCAGCCAAACCCGGTTTCGTAACAAGCACCGAAATGCAAGGGACAATTTGGATGAACGGCAACGCCATTTAAAATTTAAACGCATCGTTCGATTCAAACCAGTTTTTGACTTTATTTTTTCGAACGTTATACTCGCAATTACAATTTTCGGTTCGACCCGAAAAAATTACCCCGGCGATGCAAATGCAACGACCGACCGTCGAAGAATAAATTCGTCTCTATGGAAACCGATACGCCACAATATTTGTCAAGCACGCTACAACGGCAACGCGCTTGTAAACTTTTTTTGAACCACGTGCGCAATGTTTTCTCCGGGGAAATGAGAACGCTATATCGAACGTATCCACCGGTTCGAGGCCATACCACGTAAACCGTTGTACAGCAACGTTTAGAATATTTTTTTTCACCGATAAACATCGCGTCAATGGCAGCCTTCGCAATGTCATTGCGTTGTCACGTAGGTGAATTTCGCACGCGACCGTGCCGCCATCCGGGAAATCGATTTTTTTCCATACTACTTTCATTTTTCGAAACGGGTTGCAGCACGATGAATGATTAGATAAATAAATAAATATGTACCCAACCGATGCTTTGACCTACCTTGGTGCTAATAATATTTCTTTGCATCGATCGATAATAGAATTTACGATATTTTGATGGGAAATTTAGAAGAAAATCGTGATAACGTCCTTGGCTCGCACGAAGCGGACGTGGAGTCGATTTGCGCCGACCCCAGTAGAAATTTTCTGTGCCATTTTTCAGCGCTTTTCTGGATGCTCGGATTTTGAAGTTGAAAAAGTAATGATTCCATGATAATTCGGCCTGAATCAGAAATCATTAAAGGTTTTTCGTTCGTCCAATTTCCGGCGCTGAATAGCGGTGCAGATGATTAACTGCTAGTCATTGATGAAGTTTCAGATTCGGAACATTACGACCGAGCTTAGTCAGCGATGTTAAAAAATCAACTTAATTTTTGTAATCAAATAAAGAATTTAGATAAATTTTTTTTTTTTCAAAGTGGCGTTTTTACAGAAAGACGATTTTAGTAATCAAAACGTAGCAAAAGTGAGATGCATTGAAAAAGAAAAATATTTAATATTCTTTCCTGAAAGATCAGTTAAAAACTCATATTTTCATGTGCGGACGATTAAGTTTGAACGTTTCTTTCCGGATATGGAAATGCAAGTTTCCCAATTTTGATAAACTTAAAAATTTAAGGGACAATAGTGATTATATTTCGCCACTCTCACTTCGAGCTTCAAATTTTCCCATTCGGACAAGTAATTTGGATAAAATTTTTTTCAAAACAGTGGCGTTTTTTCGAATGTCGATTGTAGTAATTGAAATGTAAAAAAAGTGATACTTTTTTAAAATATCAGCCCAGAACGCATATTTTGGAGGGCGATTGAATTTGGGTGTTTCGCCTTGGAGATATTCGCATTAGAAAAATTGGATAACGACATTTAAAAAAATGTATCACTAAGAAATTAACGACGGTTGTACATTTTTTTTTTTTTACGGTACATAGAAAAGAATACAGACTTCTATCCATAAACAAAACATATGTATTTCAATTTTATTTTTTTTATCGTTTTTATTATTAATTCCAAGCAATCATTGCATCCCATTAAAATCTAACCCCGGTTACTAATAACTCGGGAATTATCGGTTACATGAAACGTAATCTAATATCTACAGGAGCAAAAACCATACGAAGAAAATAGTAGCGTGAGGCCGTCATCGGAGACCGCAAGAAAAAAGCGTGAAAATGTTTATGTCGGCGACGCTTCTTTAGATACGAAAGTTTTTTTTTCTTCATCTATTGAAAAACGCCTTGAGAGAGTATTCGACTTCAAAATTTTGATTTATTTCACGTTCAAGGTAACCTACCTTGAGGAATATGTGTATTAAATTTTTTACGTGGAAATTCGGTCCTTCTGGCTTGCACCAGCACCCGTTGAGACGATTTGTCACACGGATCGAGTCGCTGAGACTGCGAGTGCCATTTGTGATTGTGACGGAGCGACGGAGAACGGGGGAAACATGTGAGCGCATCGCCTCAAACCCAATCCATTGTGTACGTTGCGTAACGTACGTGAATATAATTAATGAACTCGGTTGCCTATGATTGAGGGGTTAGGCCAATCTAAAATTTTCAAAAAATTGATTTTTTAATTGAAACTTCTTTAGCGGCGAGTGAAATTTCGAGTACCCGTCACGTTCAAGCGGATTTCGTTACACGAGAGAGAAGAAATATATGATGTAGAGAGAAGAAGAAAGAGAGCCATACATTACGACACTACGGGAGAGTAAGCGTAGGAGTAGTTAGGTCTCGAAGTACAGAATCTCAATCTGCCGCAAACGTATGTATAGATATAGTGGCGTAGCTCGTTGTACCGCGTGAAGATGATTATTTTCTACGCCACTATATTTATATGTGCGTTTTCGGCAGAATGAGATTCTGTACTCCGAGAACTACCCCCTTTGACGAGCCACAGCAGTATATTTCCGATTCACGAGTTCAAATTTATTATTATCATTATTAATTGTCGTTGATAACGAGTTTATCCGTGTTCGGGGAAATTCAATAGTTTTCTACTTATCGGCATTGTTGACGAATGCCGTCGCATTGAACAAACATCGCATACTCTTGGTCCGTTTCTATCCTTATTATAGCATAATAATGTTGCGAAGTAAACGTCAATACCTCACAATCAAACGCGCCGTTTACATATTGTGCTTTGTAAAATATATATTTCTTATTCAATGTATGAAGGACACTTAAATAATCTATCGAATCATGATTATTATTGTAACTATTACCCTTTTCTCCAATTTCTTCAAATTAATGTTTTTTTTTTAAATTTTATTTTCAAGCGGCAATGGTAGTATGGCTTAGTTACTCCCTTCCAAATTTTTATTCTCTCGCGTAGATTTCGTTTTTTGAATACGTTTTTCTTACCAAAAAACTACTCGACCAAATTGGACCAAAATCTAATCGGCTCTAAGTTACAGCGAGTCGGATCGATTGCATCATCGATCATTCCGATCGCATTATTAGTTTCGGAGAAAACGTTAACGAAAAAATTGATCACGTACGTACGTACGTGAATACGCATTAGGGTGCTTCTTAATTAGGTTATGTCGGAATTCCCGTGGTTTTCGCCGACAAAAATAATCAACATAAATAGAAAAAAAATTGGGCGCAATCGGGAATTTGTCCGATAAGCCTAACCGACGGCGCAATGCAATCGAATTTTATCGGGGGAATTTCCCGCACGTAAAATGGTTTTTCATAGCTGGCTCAAAAAAGCCATTTTTTGCGAATAACGTAATAAATATTAGATTCACGAAAATTTTATAGAAGACCTTTTTTGTAGAACATCAAATTTCCTACACGACTGGTGAAGAACATTTTTTTATCATGCATAGTTCTGAAGTAATAAAAAATTTCCCCAACAAAATGCCAAATGCATGCATTTTCCCCTATAAAATTCTATTGCATTGCGCCGTGGGTTAAGCTTATCGGACAAATTCCCGTTTGCGCCCAATTTTTTTTCTATCTATGTTAAACACTTTTGTAGGCGGAAACCACGGAAATTCCGACACCACACAATTAAGAACCACCCTAATACGCATACGCGCACACACACACACACACACACCAACATTTTGGTCAAAAAGGGTGCAAATGACTCCAGAGACCTCGAACCGTGAAGATCTGTCACGGAATCGATTTTCGATTTTCGGGATCATCACAAGAAGTTCCCTTTAAAATCGAGGAGTAAAAATTAATGAATAAAATGAAATTAATCAGGAATACGGTGCAGGAAATTTCTGATCGCTGCATGGTAGGTTGTCACTTCGATGATGAAAGTAATGGCAGATAATCCCAGACCAATTCCAAGAATCGCAAACGCGAATCCCAAGTTTGCCAGGGTGAGTACTTTCACATCCGGTTCTTCTTCTTGACTCTCGTAGGAATCTATAGCTCTCTTGAGAGTATCGTGACGTCTGCGATACTGTTGTTTCACGATATCAGAAGCTGCAACTTGCCCAATCACCTCATTGAACTTTTCTTCGAGTGGCCAATTTTTTCGAATACGATAAACCCCATATACGTGGCCGATACTTTCCCGGGACACATGTAAATTGTACTCAGCGGCTAAGTCCAAAAGCACGATGGACGATTCCACCAAAGCGGCTCGGGGATCTTTCAGTACATCGGACAAACTCGTTGGTACAACGTAACGCCCTGTAAACGCTGATTGGTTGAAAATAACTCGCCATCTCTCTTTGCCATAGATGATGTGATCCGATCGAGCTAGGTCTTCAATGGTATTGATGGTCGGTAAGCGAACTTCTTTCGTCAGCATTGACGCGAATTGACTCGAATAGATTCCCTGAATAGTTACCACAAATATGAATAAGCTCGTTAGGTAAATTCTGGGAGCCGTGTTTTGGGGTATTCTTTGAAGTCCTGCATTACAAATCAGAAGTACGAGATCCATAATGGCCGTGATCAGTGATCTTCCCAGCCAGAATTTGAAGAACAATAACGTAATCACGAATACCACGATAACGCCGAAACGCGAGCTCTTGTCGAGAACGAAAATAATCTTGTCCACTTGCGACTTTGAGCCAGGATAGTGAGTGACAATCACTAGTTCGTCCTCAAAAAGTGGATAGGTTGTTTCGATTTCGTAAAGTATATCTTGAATTACGATATTGAAGGAAAGGTCAACGGCTCCGTGCCGAAGCATTTCCTTCGTTTTGTACGTTTTTCCCGTTTTTGCGTCTAGTGTTCCACCTTTCTTCGGGGATTCCAAGAACAGCCGCCACGTTGCATTGAGAGAACGCATGAAAATTTGAGCGGTGATCTTCTGGATTTGGTTGACAAAATGTGGTTCTACGTCGAGATCTGCGGACCACCAGTTCTCCATACCGTTGACAGAGGCACGGATTTCGTACCCACCAAGATCTCTGGCCTTGTCGAAATCTAGTCTGTCACAATGTGACCCATCCTCGCGATATTCCCGCACGAATAAGGTCCAAATATGACCGTCCCTCTCTTTATAAGTAGCTTCTTGTTCCCAAGGAAAGGGTGCTTTACTCGTATAGGGGTTGAAACTGTAAATCAACGGACCTCTCGTTTCATGGTGACACATGAATTTCGAATTGAGCAGATCTGCCCTCCACGATCGCCTCAGTATTCGCGCAGCGTTCCCACATCCGGAATTTATCCGAGACAAGTCAATCAGGAGGACGTATGCCATGTGGTTCCACCATTCCGACTCTCTAACTTGTGTGAGAGTTGATGCCAAAGAAAATCGATTGTCTAACGTGATCACGAAAACCTGGAGTTTGTGTCGAAGTCCGCGGTTGACCGGATGATGGCTTTTGACCCTCGAAGTACCGACGATCGATGTCGTCGGAATGACGGTGTCTCTCAACGACATCCTTGTCAAGATCCTCTTAACCGACGGCCCAGCAAGTCCCACGGTGCTGAAACGGTCTATGTAACATGACTCCAGGATGTCGATCTGAAAAACGGATGATCAATCGTGACTTTCCGTTGCGCGTGTATTTATAATGGACATGTTAACTGCTAATAAATTTACCGTTGCATCGATGATACGCTCTTGATCTACTTCGGAGGTGATGTGTAATCCACCCCTACATGGTTTTGTAAGAAGCACCGAAATGCAAACGACAAATTGAATTAGCCTCATCGCGAAAGAATTTTGCTAGTCCAATATCGTACTTGGTTGATGCAGTCATGCACCCTTGACCTTGCAGATTCACCTGCTGCACACGAAATAAAATGTTGTCTTTAATTAGCGTGTCGACGTCGAGAAGTAAGCGATTCCACACCCACAGTAAAACGCTTTTTCAAATGTTAGAAACTACGAACTGAAACCCGCAAATGTCGTCTCAACAAGTTCAGTTGATGCACAAACTTTCTGGTGGCAACATCAAATTAATTTTCCAAAATTAAAGACAACCTGCATTTGTACGAACAAATTATGAATAGCATTAGTATCGGAAATTAAATTAAACAATTCGAAATAAATAGCGTACAAAATTGAAACTCAACAATTAAAATTCTGGAGATGGTATGAAACTTCAAACTAGTGGAAAAAAGTTTCTAGGCAAACCAACGATTTGACATCGAGGTAGGAAATTCCGAAGAAGTCCGAATTTTAAAATATCCTCTCCACATGCGTTCATAGAACTTAATAAACGCAAGTGTTATCCAATGAAAATGAATAGATTCGAAATACTAGGTACACTTTCAAAACAGTTGGAGTAAGAAATTCTGTCAGTTTTTGTCGTGGAGTCGTTGTCGTTCTGAAACGGGAGTAATTGTTGGTGCCGCACGTGGTTAATGTATTGACACTATCGGACAGTATTTACTATTTTCAATTACCAGAAATTTTTTTATCCCTTTTCTGTGTCTATTTCACGATAAAAAAAAATCGATTGTTTCCGAATATCAATGATTAAAAAATAACTAATTCCAGCTGGTTTGGTGTGGAATCGGTGATATATTATTTTTACATTTCGCCGGCCTACCGGACCGACGGATCGTTCAACACTTCCACCAAAACTCACCGTTTTGCAGCCCAAAACATCGTTGAATCAATTGCCGAGATCGTCGCAAAAATAGAATATCACATAAACAATCCGTTCGTTCGGTTTCGGAAAGATATTCAGCCTTAAATCGAGAGAGCCTTCGAGCCACCTTTTGGAAGTACAAACCCGAACGCGGCAAATGAATGCATCTGTTACTCCGGCGATGCAAATGCAACGACTGACCGTCGAAGAATAAATTCGTCTCTACGGAAACCGATACTCCACAATATTTGTCAAGCACGCTACAACGGCAACGCGGTTTTACACTTTTTTTCAACAATGGGTACACTGTTTTCTCCGGGGAAATAAGAACGCGATCGAACGTATCCACCGGTTCAAGGGCATACCACGTGAACCGTTTTACAGCAACGTTTAGAATATTTGTTGCACCGATAACCATCGCGGCAATAACGACCTTCGCAATGCCGCACGCACCAGGTGCGGTACCTAGGGATCGACTGTTTTCATACTTATTTTACTTTTATGTCACCGGTTCGCAGCGGAAAATTAAAAATAAATCAATAATAAACGTACCAAGCCGAAGCCTTTACCTCCCTTGGAGCGAAAAATATTTCTTTGTATCGATCGACAAGTGAATTCGTACTGTTTTATTTTAAAAATATAATTTCTCATTGATGCATGTTGCCTTGGTTTCCTGTAAGAGTAAAAATGTAAGGAGACATCTTGAACGTCTTTTTTTCTGCACCCTTCCAATCGTTCGGAATCGGACGTTTCAAAAATATTAGGTTCATGATAAATCGATCCGTATTATTTGAGGTTTTTGGAAGGTCCAATTTCCGCCGAGTCACCACCCCCAGTTAAATGATCAAGCTTTTAATTATTCCTCCACCATATAACACTACCTATTTAGATTTCAGAACAACACGAACGCTTAATGATTGTATGCTATAATAGACAAGAGGGTGGTTATTTCTCAGGGAAAGATCCGACATTTTTTATAAGCTTTGCCACGCGTACTTCACTGCTCGTGGAAAAAAGCATTAGCCAATGGGCTGTTGTAACGTTATGCTCGATTAATCAGACGTCGTGCACGAATTCCATATCCTTGCAGGTATGCTGAAATTAATAGACCCGGGAGAATGCTATCGGCTTCGCGTGCTTTTCAACACCTTGTATAGTTTGAGGTCTCGTCGATTAATCCAGGGAAATATGGTTATGTGACAAGCGCCGAAATGCAAACGACGAATTGGACGAACGGCAACGCCATCTGAAATTTAAACGCATCGTTCGATTCAAACCACTTCTAGACCCTATTTTTTCGAACGTTCAATATTCGCAATTACAATTTTCGATTCGACCCGAAAAAGTTACCCCGGCAATGCAAATGCAGCGACTGACCTTCGGAGAATAAATTCGTCTCTATGGAAACCGATACGCCACAATATTTGTCAAGCACGCTACAACGGCAACGCGATTGTAAACTTTTTTTTGAACCACGTGTGCAATGTTTTCTCCGAGAAATGAGAACGCCATCGAACGTATTCACTGGTTCAAGGCCATACCACGTAAACCGTTGTACAGCAACGTTTAGAATATTTGTTGCACCGATAATCATCGCGGTAATGACTCCCTCCGCAATGTCGCACGCGCCAGGTGCGGTACCAAGGGATTGACTGTTTTCACACTCATTTTACTTTTATGACACTGGTCGCAGCGCAAAATAAAAATAAATCGATAATAAACGTACCAAGCCGAAGCTTTCACCTCCCTTGGAGCAAAAAATATTCCTTTGCATCGATCGACAATTGAATTCGCACTGTTTCATTTGAAAATATAATTCCTCATCGATGGATGTTGCCTTGGTATACTGGGAGAGAAAAATACAAGGAGACATTTTTAACGTCATTTTTTCTGCGCTCTTCCGGTCGTTCGGAATCGGACGTTTAAAAAATATTAGGTTCATGATAAATCGACCCGTATTATTTGGGGTTTTTGGCGGGTCCAATCTCCGGTGCTGACGATAATCTACTGGGGAACGATGAAGCTTCAAATATATAACCTTACAACCTAGTCCAGTCCGTGAAGTTAGAAAGTTAGAGAAATAACCTAAAAGTCCAAAAGTTTTCTACTTTGCTATGACGTTGCAGTGAGTTACATGAATGATACATTTTATTTCGGGATCATTAGAAACTGGAATGGGATCATGTTTGTAACAGATCGCTGCGTTACCGGTGTGAACTTTCTGGCTGCATACCGATAAGCGAGATTATGTGCCGATATGGGGTATAACCCATTGTTTGGTGGCACATGCGTACTTATAGATATTACAAGGTGCGCGGCCATCACCGATGAACAGGCGTGAGTCGAGATCATTTTCAACATGGAAAACCTCGGCGGTCGGTCGATAACGGTCGTCGAGCTTCGGCAATTGTTCTGACTGTCTCTGTGCGTACGAATTCTTGTACTATTCTACCCGGCGACGCGTGTGTCCGAGCTAGCTGTGAGTACGTTGCTTCAATATTGTAGAATCACTATCGAATTGGTATGTAGAATGGATATGAATATGATTGGCGTGATTTATTTGTAAAACTTGGCAGTTCGTTTATCTACTGAGATATGGAAACGATTTAGTTTACTTTATGTTTGTATAAAAATTCATATTCTTGTTGCGATCGAAATTAATGTTACGATTTGGTATATTAAAAGCCTTTCCGACGAGATTTTACTGAATACATTTCCTTCTGTCTTGTCCTCAGATACTTCTATCCAAAATAATAAAGAAAAAGTTAATTAATAAGATATATATTCATACAGGTTCATCCACTTGTGTGCCTTATAGTCAATATTTATATGACGACTGTGCCGGGAATGAATGAATAAGGAACAAATTTCGACATTTTTTATTTAAAAACGTATGTATTTATATTCAATCAATAACAGACATATATTTTTTCAAATTATCTTGCGAACAAATATTATTTTTTAACCCTGAAAACCACCTTCGTCGACTAACAAAGCAAATATCTTTTTATATTGAATATCACTATAGTATGTTTCTTTTCGGTCCTCCGACATTTTGTAAATTAACACATTAATTTTAATGCAAAAGATAAAAACTACACTTTTGTCCCAAAGTACCTTTTGTCAGTAAATTTCCTTTTTTCGTGGATTTATAAACGCGTAGCCGCACTTTTTATTTATATCAATCAATTTAACAATGATCAAAGTATATTTTTAAAAACACTAAGCTGATCGCATGCCTCAACAAAAATGGTGGACAACCAAAGTTTCTATGGGGGTCAAATTGACCGACAGTGTACTCCTTAATTGCTGAAATAGGCGTGCGCTCCCTTTCTCTAATTTCTCTTTCTTCCTGACTCTCGCTTTCTTTCTCTCTCTCTCTCTCTTCCGAATTTATTTTTTCAAAGTGGCAATGGCAAGGCTCTGTGGGTGCTCGCTCCCAAATTTCCGGACGGAAATTATCCCATTACGGGAGGACTCCCATGCAAGCCGTGTTTTTTGAATTAATTTTTCTTTCACTAAAAAACTACTCAATTTGAAAATAAATCAAAATTGAACCAAAATCTAATGAGCTCTAAGTTAAAGTGGAACGCATCGCTTGCATCACCCATCATTGACAAAGAACGTGCTATGAATTCTAAAAAGGTTTCGGCTTAGCATCTGGTAGCTGATAAATATCCATCACAAATGCACCGAGACAAATTGAGTGCCAACGGTCACTGATCGTTCATGTACTCTCTCAATTCGATTCATCTTCGAACACGACGCTGAGGATATCCACCGAAGGTCGCTACTTCGATGATAAACGTAACGGTAGCAAATCCCAGACCAATTCCCAGAATCACAAATGCGAATTTCAAGTTTCCCAGAGTCAGTACTTTAACCTTGGGTTCGTTTTCATGGTCTTCGTAGGATTTGATCTTTCTAATTTCGCTGTCGCGCTGTCTGCTAGACAAATGCTCCACGAGACCAGCAGCCGCAATTCGCCCGAGAATCACATTGACCCTTTCTTCTAGCGGCCAATTCGGCCGAATGACATAAGCCCCGTATATATGGCCCAGAGTTTCCCGGGACAGATGCAGGTCGAAACGCGCTGCCTCGCCAATGAGGAAGTTCACCACTCCTACAACAGCAGCTTCGGTGTCGAGCAATACACGGCTTGGATTGTCGAACGACGATAATTCGAAGCAACGTCCCTCAAATGCCGGTCCGTTGAGAAAAACTCGGTAATCCTTCTGGATGTATATCACGTGATGGGATCGAGCGAGGTCTTCGACGCTATTGACGGGTGGCAAGCGCACTTCGTTCGTCAACAGCGACGCGAAAATCCCCGAATAAATTCCCTGAATAGTTACCACAAATACGAATAAGCCCGCCAGGTAAATCCTGGGAGCCGTGTTTCGGGGTATTCTCTGAAGTCCTGCATTACAAATCAGAAGTACGAGATCCAAAATCGCCTTGATGAATGGTCTTCCCAGCCAGAATTTAAAGAACAATAGCGTTATCACGAATACCACGACGACGCCGAAACGCGAAGGCCTGTCGAGGACGGAAATGAGCTTGTCCAGTTGCGACTTGTTGCCGGGATAGTGAGTGACGATCGCTAGATGGTCCTCGAAAAGTGGATAGGTTGTGTCGTATTGGCCCAAAGCGTGTTGGATGAGGATATTGAAGCAAATGTCATTGATTCCAGTCAAGACCATTTCGTCCCATCTGTACGTTCTTCCCGTTTGTGGGTCTACTATTCCACTTTCGTTTAAGGGTTCTAATCGCAGTTTCCACGTTGCGTTGAGGGAACTCATCAGAATTTGAGCAGTGATGTTTTGGATTCGGTCCATGATAGTTGGTTCCACGTTGGGTTCCGCGGACCACCAATTCTCCATACCTTTGACAGAGGCGCGAATTTCGTACCCACCGAGATCTATGGTCTTTTCGAAATCTAGTCCGTCACAACGTGACCCATCCTCGCGATATTCTCGCACGAACAAGGTCCAAGTATGACCGTTCACCCCTTGATAAGTAGCTTCTTGCTCCCAAGGAAGGGGGGCTTTACTCGTATAGGGGTTAAAAGTATAAATCAACAGACCTCTCGTGCGGTGGAGACACACGAATTTTGAATTGAGCATATCGGCGCTCCACGATTGCCACAGTATTTCGACAGCTTTCGCACATCCGTTTTCTACCTCAGGCAAGTCAACCAGGAGGAAGGACGCCATGTGGTTCCACCATTTCGACCTTCTAACTTGTGCGAGAGTTTCTACCAAAGTGATTTGATTGGTTGTCGTGATCACGAAAACCTGGAGTTTGTATCGGGATCCGCGGTTGACCGGATCATGCCGTTCGACCCTCGAAGTCTCGTCGATCAATGTCGCCGGAATGACGGTGTCTCTCAACGACATTCTTGTCAAGATCCTTCCAGCCGACGGTCCAGCAAGTCCCACGGTATTGGAACGGTCTGTATAACATGACTCCAGGATATCGATCTGAAAAACGGATGATCATTCGTGACTATCCGTTGCGCGTGTATTTGGAATGTACATATCAGTGGCTAATAAATTTACCGTTGTTTCGACAAGACGCTCTTGATCTAGTTCGGAGGCCTTGTCGATTAATCCAGCCAAACATGGTTTTGTAACAAGCACCGAAATGCAAACGACGAATTGGATGAACGGCAACGCCATCTGAAATTGGAACGCATCGTTCGATTTAAACAAGGTTTCGACTTAACTTTTTTCGAACGTTTAATGTTCGCAACTACAATTTTCGATTCAACCCCTAAAAGGATGGCAAAGTGGAAAAGGGGGACTTTAACAAAAATGTTTCCCTATAAATGCTTAAGAAATTCAGACCTCCTGAAGGTGGATTTAGTGGGTCGAAACTGACGCGAATGGAAGCGAGGTAAATATTTTTTTTATAAGTTCAAATTTTTATCAAATCCGATCTTTCCGACGACTTCGGATTCGATATCAAACGTCTATGAGTTCTCGTCAGAGAGACCTATCTGGACCGATATCTTGAAATTTGCAAAAACCAAAGTTACATCTACTATATTGCTCGAAAAAATTATAGGACCACTTGAGAAAAGCTAAAATTTGTCGGAATTTCTGGGATCTATGTCTCTGCGAAAGATAGTTGGATCGAGATGATCTATAGCTCGTTTGAAAGTTTAAATCTTTTACTCTTTTGATCAAAGGTTTACGAATTTTTTCTCAGAAAAATAACCTAAATAACGTCAATATTAAAGGTTTCGCCATTCTTTTACAAAATGGCGGCCCTATAACTAAGTATAACTAAGAAAATAAAAATTATTCGAGGGATAACATTTTTTTTCCAAAATCTCTTGTAAAATTTTCAAGGGGATAAATCCAGCTTTTTAATGTTATCCGGGCAATTATCGGATGATCTTGATTTCAGGAAACACACGAGCTTGAGGTCAGAAAAGTGTTTTTCTCTCAAGATCAAAAGATTCGAAACTTTATAAGCTTCCGCGTAGGTGCAATTGAAAAATGTTGGGCATTTATGTGGAGGAATAATTGTTAGTTCACAATTTAAAAGTTTCGATTGTTTTCGAATATAAATGATTAAGAAACACCCAATTCCGTCTGGTTTCGTGTGGAATCACTGGTATATTATTCTCACATAACTTCAAATTCACAAAAACTTACCTTTTTCAGCCAGTTACCGAACCATCGTTGAATCAAATGCCGAGATCGTCGCAAAAATAAAATATCACATACGCAATCCCTTCGTTCACTTTCGAAAAGATTTTCAGCTTCGAATCGAGAGAGCCTTCGAGCCACCTTCTGGAAAAACAAACTCGACCGCGGCAACTGAATTTATCCGTTACTTCGGCGATGCGAATGCAACGACTGACCGTTGAAGAATAAATTCGTCTCTACGGAAACCGATACTCCACAATATTTGTCAAGCACGCTACAACGGCAACGCGCTTGTAAACTTTTTTTCGAACCATGCGTGCAATGTTTTCTCCGGGGAAATGGGAACCCGATCGAACGTATCCACTGGTTCAAGGCCATACCACGTAAACCGTCGTTCAGCAACGTTTAGAATATTTGTTGCACCGATAATCATCGCGACAATGGCAGCCTTCGCAATGTCGTTGCGTTGTCATGTCGGTGCATTTTGCACGCGACCGGGGTGGTATCCGGGGAATTGATTTTTTTCCATACTAAGTACTTTCCTTTCTCGAAACGGATCACAGGGCGAGAAATAAATAGATGAATAAATAAATGTGTGACCAAATGAAGCTTTTACCTACCTTGGTGCTAATAATATTTCTTTGCATCGATCGATAATAGAATTTACGATATTTTGATGGAAAATATGGTTTTTATTGGTGTCGGTATATTCGCTAAGTATTCTTGAAATGAAATGCAATGGGAAGAGTCATCGGAATCGTGGCAACGTTCTTGGCTTGTACGAAGTGGACGTGGAGTCGACTTCCGCCGACAGCAGTAGAAATTATCTGTGCCTTTTTTTGCGATTTTCTGCCGGTTCGGATTTTGAAGTTCAAAAAGTAATGACTCCATGATAATTTGGCCTGAATCAGAAATCATTTAAGGTTTTTTGTCTGTCCAATTTGTGGTGCTGAATAGCGGTGCACACGATTCGCTGCTAGGCATTGATGAAGCTTTAGATACAGGACATGACGACCTAACCCAGTGAGCGATGTTGAAAAGTCAACTTAATTTTTGTAATCGAATAAGAAATTTGGATACAAAATTTTGAAAGAGCGGCGTTTTTACAAAAAGTCGAATTTAGTAATTGAAACGTAACAAAAGTGCAGAATATATATTTATACGTCTACATTCTACTTTTTTCTTCTGTGTTTCTTTGATTATTATTTCGTAGTTTTTACCCGCGACTTCGTCCACGTAGATTTCGAATATCAAGCGACGTCCAACCCGTCGAAGAAACCCCCTCCTCTATCGAGCCCGTCCCTCCCTCCTGATAATAAAACAGACAGAGAGAGAGAGAGAGAGAGAGAGAGAGAGAGAGAGAGCGAGAGAAAGCGATATTTATTTTGCGTTCCGGGACAAGTCCCCTTAAGCGCCAAGCATTCAAAGTCGCAGTCTTAATTTGTTTCGGTGGTGTCGAGGAAAGAAAAGTCATCAACAGAGATAGAAAAAGTGATTGAGAGTTTTGAGAATAATTTTGAATGTGGATATAATTGGTAATCTAGGGTGGCTATGGTTAATAGCGCCCATGGTTAGTAGTGCCTATGGCTAGTAATGTCCATAGCTATTTATGTTTATCTTGTGTGTGACCCTTTACGAGCCACACAAGTTACATCCCGATTCGCGAGTTTAAACTCATTATTATTACTTTCAATTGTCGATAATAACGAGTTTATCCGTGTTCGGAGAAATTCAATAGTTTTCTACTCATCAATGTTGTTCCTGAATGCCGCCGCAATAAACAAACATCGGATACTCTTTGTCCACTTGGTTCTTTATTATAGCATAATAATGTTGCAAAATAAACGTCAATACCTCGAAATCAAACGCCTTGTTTAGATATTATACTTTGTTAAATATATATTTCTTATTCAATGTATCAAGGGCACTTAAATAATCTATTACATCATTATTATTATTGAAACTATCACCTTTTTCTCTAATTTATCTCAATTAATATTTTTTTAACTTCCCGATTATAGGGAAGTTATTGTAATGACATTTTATTGTATTGATCATTTTAGCCTATTTTGACCAAAGTGTTTGTGTGTGTGCGTGTTTGTGTGTGTACGTGTTTGTGTGTGTGTGTGTGTGTGTGCGTATGTACGTACGTACGTATGTGATCAATTTTTTTTTAACGATTTCTCGAATACTAATGACGCTATCGGAATGATCGATGATGCAATCGATGTGTCCTCCTGAAACTCAGAGTTGATTAGATTTCGGTCCAATTCGGTCGAGTAGTTTTTTAGTTTGAAAAAGAAAACATAATTCGAAAATTGTTTCGTTAACGTTTTCTCTAAAACCAATAACGCGATCAGACTGATCGATGGTGCAATCGATGTTCCGCTGTAACGTAGAGCTGATTAGACTTTGGTCCAATGTGGTAAAGTCGTTTTTTATTAAAAAAAAAAATTATTCGACAAATATTTCGTTAACGTTTTTTGTAAGAATAATAACGTGATCAGACTGTTCGATGATGCAATCGATGTGTTTCGCTGTAACTTAGAGCTGATAAGATTTTGGTCCAATTTAGTGCAGTAGTTTTTTATTTTTTTGAAAAAAACATAATTCAAAAATGTTGCTCGCAAATCGGGAAGTTACTTGTGCGGCTCGTAAAGAGTCAGACGAAATGAGCATAAATAGCTGTAGGGATTTCTAGCCACAGGTGCTGCTAACCATGGGCATAACTATCCACAGACACTACGAACCATATATGCCACCAACCATAAGCCCCCTAGTTTCAATTTTATTTTTAAGCGACAATGGTCGTGCGGCTTAGCTGCTTCCTTCCAAATTTCTATCCTCCTCTAAAAATTACTCAACCAAATTGGATCCAAATCTCATCGCCTCTAAGTTACAGCGGGACGCATCGATTGCATCACTTATCATTGACAAAATGTTGTATATCCAATGATACGCGTGCGCGTCAATTATCCGCGCGTATGATACTCGAGGCGACATCTTGCACTCGCGGCAAGCAGTTACAGTCGGAGTGTAATGCGCGCAGTAAATCTGCGCATGGACACGAAGAATATCGCGAGTCAGTTGGTTTCGAGCACGTCCCCTGTTGTACGTTGTGTAATCGATCTCGGATACAAATATACCTTTTGTTATACGAAAATATACGCCGATATGGTTATTCGCGAACCCTACTCCATCCATATAAGCTGCCAACACAAAATACGTGCTATAAATTCTGAGAAGGTTTTTACTCAGCATCGGGTAGCTGATAAACATTGATCACAAATTTACCGAGACAAACTAAGTGCCAACGGTCACTGATCGTTCATGTACTCTCTCAATTTGATTCATGTTCGAACACGACGCTGAGGATATCCACCGAAGGTCGCTACTTCAATGATAAAAGTAACGGTAGCAAATCCCAGACCAATTCCCAGAATCACAAATGCGAATTTTAAGTTTCCCAGAGTCAGTACTTTAACCTTGGGTTCGTGTTCGTGGTCTTCGTAGGATTTGATCTTTCTAATGTCGCTGTCGCGCCGTCTGCTAGACAAATGCTCCACGAGACCAGCAGCCGCAATTCGCCCGAGAATCACATTGACCCTTTCTTCTAGCGGCCAATCCGGCCGAATGACATAAACCCCGTATATATGGCCCAGAGTTTCCCGGGACAGATGCAGCTCGAAACGCGCTGCCTCGCCAATGAGGAAGTTCACCACTCCTACAACAGCAGCTTCGGTGTCGAGCAATACACGCCTTGGATTGTCGAACGACGATAATTCGAAGCAACGTTTCTCAAATGCCGGTCCGTTGAGAAAAACTCGGTAATCCTTCTGGATGTATATCGAGTGATGGGATCGAGCGAGGTCTTCGACGCTATTGACGGGTGGCCAGCGCACTTCGTTCGTCAACAGCGACGCGAAAATCCCCGAATAAATTCCCTGAATAGTTACCACAAATACGAATAAGCCCGCCAGGTAAATCCTGGGAGCCGTGTTTCGGGGTATTCTCTGAAGTCCTGCATTACAAATCAGAAGTACGAGATCCAGAATCGCCGTGATGAGTGGTCTTCCCAGACAGAATTTGAAGAACAGTAGCGTTATCACGAATACCACGACGACGCCGAAACGCGAAGGCCTGTCGAGGACGGAAATGAGCTTGTCCAGTTGCGACTTGTTGCCGGGATAGTGAGTGACGATCGCTAGATGGTCCTCGAAAAGTGGATACGTTGTTTCGTGTTGGCCCAAAGCGTGTTGGATGAGGATATTGAAGCAAATGTCATTGATTCCATACAAGACCATTTCGTCCCATCTGTACGTTCTTCCCGTTTGTGGGTCTACTATTCCACTTTCGTTTGAGGGTTCTAGCAGCAGTTTCCACTTTGCGTTGAGGGAACTCATCAGAATTTGAGCAGTGATGTTTTGGATTCGGTCCATGATAGTTGGTTCTTCGTTGGGATCCGTGGACCACCAGTTCTCCATACCTTTGACAGAGGCGCGGATTTCGTACCCACCAAGATCTATGGTCCTTTCAAAATCTAGTCCGTCACAACGTGACCCATCCTCGAGATATTCTCGCACGAACAAGGTCCAAGTATGACCGTTGATCCCTGCATAAGTAGCTTCTTGCTCCCAAGGGAGGGGTGCTTTACTTGTATAGGGGTTGAAGGTGTAAATCAACAGGCCTCTCGTCCGATGGAGACACACGAATTTAGAATTGAGCAGATTTCCGTTCCATGATTGCCACAGTATTTCGACAGCTTTCGCACATCCGTTTTCTACCTCAGGCAAGTCAACCAGGAGGAAGGACGCCATGTGGTTCCACCATTTCGACCTTCTAACTTGTGCGAGAGTTTCTACCAAAGTGATTTGATTGGTTGTCGTGATCACGAAAACCTGGAGTTTGTATCGGGATCCGCGGTTGACCGGATCATGCCGTTCGACCCTCGAAGTCTCGTCGATCAATGTCGCCGGAATGACGGTGTCTCTCAACGACATTCTTGTCAAGATCCTTCCAGCCGACGGTCCAGCAAGTCCCACGGTATTGGAACGGTCTGTATAACATGACTCCAGGATATCGATCTGAAAAACGGATGATCATTCGTGACTATCCGTTGCGCGTGTATTTGGAATGTACATATCAGTGGCTAATAAATTTACCGTTGTTTCGACAAGACGCTCTTGATCTAGTTCAGAGGTCTTGTTGATCGATCCAGAACATGATTTAGTTAGAAGCCCCGAAATGCAAACGACAAATTGAATTAGCCGCATCGCGAAAGATTGCCAATAGTCCAATATTGTACTTGGTTGATGCAGTCATGTACCGTGACCCTGCAGATTCACCTGCTGAACACGGAAACAAAGTGCTGTCTTTGAGAAGTTTGTCGAAACCTAGAAGTAATCGATCGAAGGCGCGCCACCAGTACATAAATCTTCGCACGATTTTCTCGATTACTCAAAAACCCGCGAAAGTTTCATGCGTTTTTTTTTGGTTTGAATAAAAGTTATCTTTTTGTTTTTTTTTTGCAATATTGCACATGTTTCGTCGGAAACATACGGATCATTGACGAGAAAGTCAATTTCATCCTCGAACAATGAATAAAAAAAAAAAATTGATCCTCCAATTGATTTTTAGCGAAAGCGCGAATTTCAATCATTCGGATCACAATGAAAAAAAAAATCGCAGCGGTTCGTGCTCTTGAGCCTTACTTAAGGATACTTCGAGGTTAAAGAAAAACCGAATTTATCCTTAGTCTATACATTATTTTCAAAGTAATGCCAATTTCAGTGAATAGTCGTGAAAATGCAGTTTTTCACGTGTTTTTGAATTAGGTTTCTCGCAACCAAACAAATTTTTTCATCGAAAAACAATAAAATCATCTCACAGCAAAGAATTTGAAGCCGGTCGAACCATACTTGGATTCTCTGTACGTATGTACAGAGTAGCTCTGTACTCTATCATTAGTACTCGAGTTATGAGTCATCAAAGTGAAAAATGTATTTTTTGCTTTGACAGCTCGTAACTCAACAACAAATCATCGCA
This sequence comes from Sussaba pulchella, assembly GCA_963971145.1. Classification (NCBI taxonomy): domain Eukaryota; kingdom Metazoa; phylum Arthropoda; class Insecta; order Hymenoptera; family Ichneumonidae; genus Sussaba; species Sussaba pulchella. Next base: position 9,319,859 of record OZ020172.1, read on the forward strand.
CAGATCGCTTCGACCACTCAAATTAGAGGGAAAGAATCAACCTAAAAGAGCATCTAGATAGATCCACTCAGGAAGAATCCCTCAAGCCCGTGGGCTTCTTGAGAACGGAGGAAAAATTGCAAAAAATATTTTACCTCACGCTTTTTATGACTACTCCGGAATGGCAAATGGTAAAAATATTTTAACTTAAAATCTCAAAGCTCGAAACATAACGCTTCAATTTGCTCACACCATCATTGCTCTACGACTATTTTCCGCTAAGTTACAGCCTTCCGAAAAACACCAAAAAATTCGCCATATTTTTAATATCCTTTAATTTTTTGTTCTAGTGTAGATTCGAAATTCCACGAGTTTCTGAATGTTCGAAGTGGAAAATTCTGGCACTTTTTGTCGCGGATTCATCGTCGTTCTGATACGAGAGTAATTGTTGGAGACACGCGTGGTCAATATCTTGACGCTACCGGACGGTATTTAATATTTTTAATAAACAGAAAAATACGTATTGTGTTTCCTGTGTCTACTTATTTCACGATGAAAAAGTTTCGAATGTTTTAGAATATGAATGATTAAAAAATACAGAATTCCGTTTGGTTTGGTGTGGAATCGCTGGTATAATATCTTTACATTCTGCCGGCTTAACGAACCGACGGATCGTGTTAACAATTTCACAAGAACTTACTATTTCACAGCCAGTTAACGAAACATCGTTGAATCAATTGCCGAGATCGTCGCCAAATAAAATATCACATACACAATCCCTTCGTTCGCTTTCGAAAAGATTTTCAGCTTGGAATCGAGAGAGCTTTCGAGCCACCTTCTGGATGAACACGACCGAAAACAGCAACTGAGTCTATCCGTTACTTCGACGATGCGAATAGATCGACTGAACGGCGATAATCATCGCGATAATGGCTTTGCAATGTCGTTCCGTTGTCATGTAAGTGCATTTCGCACGCAACCGTGGCGGTATCGGGAAAATTGATTTTTTTTAACACTACTTTCCTTTTAAGAAGCGGGTCGCAGCGCGAGAAATAAATCAATAAATAAATAAAAAACGTACCCAGCCGGAGCTTTTACCTTCCGTAGTGCTAATAATATTTCTTTGCATCGATGGATAATAAAACACACGCAGGGTCGCGATAACGGAGTCACGTTTGCCATTAGGGCTCGAAGAACGCACGCGTCGGTCGGATAAATAATCGTCAACAAACATCAGCAGAATAATTCAAAATGAATAAAATAATTAAATTAATTGCAAAAAAATTCGAGTCTCGATTTTTTTTTATCGCGGGTCATAGAAAATAATTCAGACTTCTATAGATAAACAAATGATATGTATTTTAACTCGATGGACTCCATATCCTATAAATTCCTTTATTTATATCGTTTTTATTATCAATCGCCTTCTATTAAAATCTAACCTCAGTTACCAATAATTCGGGAATTATCGTTTACATGAAAGGTAATCTAATATCTACAGAAGCGAGAACCATACGAAGAAAATAGTTAGTATGAGGCCGTCGTCAGGAACCCCAAGAGAAAGACGTAAGGATGTTCATGCCGGCGACTCTTCGTTCGATACAAAAGTTTTATTTGTCATACATTGGAAAACGCCTTAAGAGATTATTCGACTTCGGAAGAATAATTCTTCTCACGTCCAAGGAAACAAACTTCAAAGCATATGCGTCATTCTTTTTCCAAATTTGGTGGATCCATGTAGAATCGATCAAGGACCAAACTGTATTTCATGTTTTTCCCATAAAAAAATTCTAGACGCAGATTTTTTTTTCGTAAAGAAAACCGCAAAATCTTTTTTTGCTATTTTTACCGTCGAAAATGTGATTTCCCGTTAACTTCTGCGAGTACAAAGCTACGAATAACGAATAATTAATACACAAATCGTCTCGTAAAATCACTGAATAAATCATTTTTCGGAATTTCCCGGCGTCGGACGCTGATGATGAAGTCGTGGTATTTCGCCATGATGATGTCTAATCTTATGACGTGGAATTTCACTGACTTCGATAGAAGCGATTCCAAGCCCGTCCGATTTCTCGACAACGTTACTTTTTACAATCTTCCCCGTCGAATCGTCGCCATTGTTTTTGTCCGGCCGTTCGCTCGCAACCGGCGACGTTGTTTCCGTCGCAACGTTGGGTTTCAACAAACTCGACGCCTTAATTATTTCCGACGATGTTTTCGTTGGACTGAAAATATAGCTGATTACTTGTGGACGTGGTTGAAATATGTTTTCCATGCGAGGATATACGGTTTGAGAAACGGGACTTCTCGTTTCCAGATTGTCGGTTTTAAAACTGTCATGGCCGCCCGATGGTTCGTCGTGGTTCGAATTTCTTCTTCCATCGGTCAAACGATTCCATTCTTCCGAGGAAATTTCCGGAAGATCGGAATCGAACGTTCCGGATCGTAGAAGATAATTGAATCTCGCTCTTGGCGTTCTCATTTCCGGTTGGACCTGATACGGAGGATTTTCAGCGTCGACGAATCTTTGTCGTCTTGAGATTCTGACGTTTTCATCAGCAACTTCCGGCACGGACGCAGCGTTTCTCAATCGTTCTTCCGCAATTTCCATGGCTTCTTTCTTCACAGCTGACAATATTACGTTTATGTAATCTTCGAGTCTTCTATCGGAATAAATGTTTTCGTAATCAAATGCTCGTTTATCCTCCGTCGGTATAGAAGGAATCCTTCCGTAAAATTCTTTTTCGGTAACGGGAAGTCCGTAAGTAGTTCGAGGATCTTCGAAAACTTCCTGGTTCGATCGTTGATCGTGTTCGAGACCTTCCACGAATCTTTTGAGCTGTCGAGCGACTTCGTAAGCCTGATCGTTGCTGTAACGAACCGCCATGGAATTCGTCGACTCCTCGCCAACGCCTCGCAAGATTTCTGGCGGCATATTAACTGTGTTGTAATTATTTTGGTAAGATTCTTCACGATTTTGTCGTTTTTCGAACGCAGCGCCGTTGCGAGAGTCCTCGAGGGCTTGATAAGTCCTTTCGATTACGCTGACGGGATTTAAATATCGTCTTGCGGTCTTGTGATTGATGGGATTCTGCTGTTGTTGCTGATGGCGATGTTGTTCCATGGGTGTCGGATTCTGATCATCCGGATAGTAGGCTTCGTAGAAGACAGGCCCTCGCTGAAGATCGTAGCCATCTTGTCTTTAAGTTCGTGGAAAGAAAATTAATCAACATCGGAGATTGATTAAGAAGACGAGCTTTTGTAAAATTATGAAAGGATAAATCGATTCTTTTTCTTAGATATTTGGATAGGTGCATTTTGTTGAGAATATATCGACACCTTATTATGTTCGTTGTTTTATTTTTTTGTTTGTGAATGATTCATAATCAAAACTGGTTGATTGATACGATCAAGATCTCGGTTTGATGAGAAAATTTAGACTGAAAAATTTCGTCTCTATGGAATCTTGCCGGATGAAAAAAATTATTAACGGTCCGCTATTTTGTTATTTTGTTAGATTGTACGAAAATTATATATGTTATTCAAATTATAATTATTTACAAAAATTATATGCAGAGAAATAAATCTTATTAAAATTACAAATCTGCGTCTTTTAATGATAGATGAATTTTTATAGTTAATTCTATAGTTTAGTTCTATAGTTAATGAAATTTTAACTGAATAGGATTTAAACAATCGTACTTCCTTACACGAATTCCGTCATACTAGCAAATTTAACAAAGGCACAAACTCTTCTGAATCACACAAATATTTCGTAGGCCTACAAAATAAATCGTTCGGCCCAACGGCGGTGTTTGTTCAATTTATGTACATTACACGTCAAAATTTCAAAGTTCCCGCAGTTAATTTGTTTGTTATTTTTATAACGAATAATGCCTGAAACTTCATTTTTCAAAATTTCACCGTGAAGTAGAAGCCCTGAGCTTCATTCATGAATTTCCCAGATATTTAGGACGACGTTTTCTATTTTTTCAAACCTTGAGTCGTTTCAACCCCACGATACACTTTTAGGGTGCGAAAAAGAACGATAAACTCCTCGGATTGATAAATTAATTTTTTTAACGCGCCAAGGATCGAAATATTGTTAAAAAAATCGATAATTATCGTTCACAACCTTCGTAATTATTCGTCTATGAACGTACCGGTCTAATGGCCCCGATTCCCATGGAGTTGCGCGCGGAACACCTGCAAAATTTATCACTTAAAAATTATCACCGCAGAAACACAGTTTTAACATCGCATTTTCGATATTGCGATCAATTAACATTTTTTTTCTACGTACCGACGATGAGTACGAAAAAAATGGCGATCACGGTGAATTGAGAGAGGTCCATGATCCCCGTCGCGAAGCATTGACGTTGCGACTGCGGAGTTTCGACCTCGGAAACTCTTCTCGCGCTTAAGCGTATTTTCAGATACTCTTAAAATAAACCTTCGGCAACATACAACCGCTGTTTCGTCTTACTGTATTGCGCTCAATCGCGCAACTTTCTTCGTACGACGATTTTCTCAAAATCCGAGAACTCGTTATGGGCGTTTGATGTTTTTTTATTTAACCCGATAAGTGTGGAATTGATTATATTCTAATTAATTGGAATAACGAATTAATTGGATTAAATTATTTGCATTTGTATTTCATTATTTTATTATTGGATCATCTGCGTCTTCTTTATTTGTTTATTTATTTATTTATTTATTTATTTATTTATTTATTTATTTATTTATTTATTTATTTATTTATTTATTTATTTATTTATTTATTTATTTATTTATTTATTTATTTATTTATTTACTTATTTATTTATTTATTTATTTATTTATTTATTTATTTATTTATTTATTTATTTATTTATTTATTTATTTATTTATTTATTTATTTATTTATTTATTTATTTATTTATTTATTTATTTATTTATTTATTTATTTGTTCATTTATTTGTTTATTTATTTATTTATTCATTTATTTATTTATCTATTTAGTTCTTTGTTTATTTATTCATTATTAGAGATAAGAAATTCGTCGTCCTTTGCGATGCATGATCTCGATGGGTTTTTCCAATTTTTTCAATTCTTCCACAATCCAAATTCATTCCACAATTTGTTAATTTAGAAAAAAATCCGCAAAAATAATCCTATCAATTTTATAGTAGAATGATCCCAAAACTCTCGATTCATTAGCAAAGCAATCCCGGATGAATAAAATTATTCAATCCAGTCATTTTCACATACCGTAACGCAAAAATCTTCGAGGCACTGCGTTCACAAACGAGTTGTGCTAAAGAAAGGAAAAAAAGTGTCAAATGTGATTAAACATTCATTACCGTACTGCTATCGTAAATTACTATAAGTGACGATTGGTCCACCGGATATGAATGACGATTAATGAAGGCCATCTTCCGTCGTGGGTGTGCAAACGACTATCTCGTCCTGGATGTCCGCAATGGACTATTAGATTGATTAAATAAAAACTATTCGCTTATTTTAGTTGTGATATCGTCAGTGTCACCGGAAACCCGTCAAGGGCTTTCCGCTTTGACTCCACTTATATAAAAATTCATACAGCTGGGAATGCATTTAGTCAGTCACCGATTGCACACCTTCCGAACTTTACAACAATTGTTCTTGCGAATCAACGACCATAAAACGAATAACGCGATAAACGATAATGGAAACTAAAAAAATATTGTAAGTTCAAACAGTATTTTTAGAAATATTTAGTTCCAACGATTTTTCGTTTGTTTGTTTCTTTTTTTTTCATCGAATTGTTTGACGTTCTCCACGCGTAAACCCTTAAGGCAATATCAGCAAGAATTCGCGTAAATTGTTGCAATGCGATTTTTTACTGTCGAAAAATGATTCGAACGGACTTTTTCCAGTTCCGAAAGTAGACGAAAAAACAGAATGAAATTTAACATAGTCGTCTACCTCATCCAGGCTTATTTCTCTGAGAAATGATCTACAGAAATCTATCAATGCAATAAAAATGTAGCAGCAAAAAAATTAGTATTTATTGGAACACTGCGAAATCTTGATCAAGTAGTATAGTTAGATTTTCGTCAGCCATGCGGTGTTTTCGATTATACATGATTAAATGAAACAAAAATGTATTGTTTTTCAAAGTAATTAAACTAAAACGAGACGTCAGTGTTTTTTTGGTTTTCGTTGCCGCCTCGCCACTCGCGTATTCCAATCGTGAATCGTTTTGGGGCCCAAGAGTATTTCCCGACGATCGAGAATGGCTCCCACCGCACAGACCGAAGCATTTGGATCACTCGGAGACGGTGACGGACACGAAGAATTACAAAATTTGCGACACACCGGAATGCCATAAAGTAGGCAAGTAAAAATCATGTCCAACGTAAAATAATGTTAAGTAAATTAATGTTCTTTTATTTTTCTTGTTTATAATCCATTTTCTTCCATCATACATCCTTGTCCATAATTTTTTTCCAAATTCTGATTTGTTGTAATTAGCCAGACGGGTTTTCTTTTAAAATTTACAGCAAAAGAATTTCTCAGCAGCATGAACAAGACGATAGATCCGTGCGAAGACTTTTACGAGTTCACGTGCGGTGGATGGTCACCGAAAGATGTTATTCCACCGAGTTTGCCGGCTTGGAGTCGATTCATGATCTTCGATAACACTGTGAAGCATCGTATAAAGGGTGTGCTGTCGATCTTGTTTCATTTTTCAATATCATTCACATATCATAACCAGGGATTCACTCTGAAATGGTTGAATTATAGATATATTAGAAACCCCGCCAGAACCTACTGACATTCTGCCTGTCAGACAAGCGAAGAAATGGTACAAATCTTGCATGGATTCAGGTAATGCCTCTTCGCTACAATTATTCTCAACGAAATTGGTTATTTAATTAAAATTTCTGGAGACGTTAAGCTTTTTGTCCTATCGTTGTGATCGCTTGCTTTGCAATCTACAGAGAGCCTCGAACGAAGAGGTGTCACCCCAATCGAATCTATCCTGATGCAAGTCGGCGGCTGGCCCATAACCATGGACGAGGAGGAGTGGAATGCCGACGAGTACACTTGGCAAAGAATCGATAATCATTATGCTCGTTTGATGGGTTCGAATGCTTTTTGGGGAGTTTACGTGATACCGCCGGACGATGATTCGGACATCGGATCGTTGGTGGTGAGCGATTAGTTCGTTTTTTACACAACTAATATTCAGCGAGTTTCTGTAAAACAATAAAAAATGAAGAAGAGAAAGCGTTCATTGCCCGATTTGTACAAAATGGTAGATGAAATAAATATCTCTGAATTTTACTAGGTCAAAATTTGTACCGAATGAAATCAATCAATAAATGAATATACAGATTAAATAAATAAATAAATAATTGAATAAATAGATATTTAATCGTAATCATAAATATCTCATTGATTTGAATTACATTTTGATTAAATTGAATTATTCAACTCCATTAATTTCAATTAATTAAAATTTGCATTTCTTTTTATTAGATTGGTTTTTTTAATGGATTAATTTTAATAAAAATTATTCCTCAATTATTTCTATCTCTGCCGATAATTTGTGCCAGTTTTTACAGTTTATACATAGTTTTTACATCCGATCCTTCAATCCGAGCGTTCCTGATAATCACCGAATAAGCATACAACTTTATCAACATTTATAACATCATTTGCTAGGTGCTGGAACCGAATCCACCTCTCGAGGAAGAATTGCCGTTGAGCTACAGAAATTACAGCGGCAATGATTACGACGCTTACGTTAAATTTGTCGAGAGCTCGGCTAAATTGTTCGTTGAGCACAACGGAGCCCACGTGTCCGAGAAAACGTTGAGAAAAAGAGCCGAAGAAATTGTTGAGTTTGAAAAAGCATTGATGGAGGTATGTCTTACGAATACTCGAGACTTTCCCGCAATTCCGATAATTATTCAACACTCGTCCGTCAGATCAAGAAAAAAACCGGCAGAGGCTCTGGACGGGTGTTCGAAGATTTGGCAGACTGGTATGATAACATTACGGACGTTCAGACTGATTCCAAAGCGAAGGTGAGCAAGATAATGCAATTTTTGTAAAACGAGCGAATGTGCTTGAAACAATTAGTTTGTTACGATCCGTCGTGATGGTTAATTAAATTGTATGTGCTGTGCGGTAGATCGATTTATCGTCAGCGATTCAAGAATTATTCGACACTGTTAACGTCAAGATTGATCCTGCCACTGATATGCGTGTACCTAGTTCGAAATACTTCGAGGAACTCGTTGAACTGCTTAGAAAAACGCCCGCACGAACAATTGGTTAGTAATTTACTACAATAGTACATCGTATTATTATTAAATTATTATTACATAAAAAAAAATAGTGTAACGTTGTTTTCACATGAAATTGCTGGTAATTTTTATCATTTTGTCGACAGTCGACTACGTTCACTGGACCTTTGTTTCAAGGATGTTGGTGTACACAACCGAAAGTGTTAGAAACGAATTATTGACTTTTATGTGGCAAGAATATGGAGTAAAGGAAAGAGCTCCGCGGTAAGTTATATCATGTTATTTAATTTTCTGGCGCATGGACTGTGGATAATAATAACAACAACAATAATAATAATACTTATGCCGATGGATTTAGAAAATTATTTAAATTTGACCGTTTTACGGATCGATTACACCGTTAAGGTTGTAAACTAGCGATTTCGTTTGATCAAACTCAATCGATTCAAGCAAAAGAGCCAAGGAATGGCCGATGAAATGCTTTCATTAGATTCTCTTCAAAGCCTGACCGTCCTTTCAATGAAACTCAGTGCTTGCAATGCGAAACAACGAATAACGAATAGATGATCAACGAATAATTATAATTTAAGCTGGCGAGAATGCGTAAACGATATGAAGATGGCGCATGCCACTTCCTACGTATTTGTGGAAAAATATTTCACGAAGACCACCGAAAACGCTGTAAGACCTCATTCGAATGGAATATTAATCCGGCTATAGAATTACGACCGTATCAATGCGGAACGCACTATTTTTCAGGCACGTGAAATGATAAAAAATATACAAACCGAGATGAGAAAAAAAATCGTGAACTCAAATTGGCTCGACGAAGAGTCCAAAACGATTGCCAAAGACAAACTCGATAGTATGAATATCTTTGTCGGATTTCCCGATTGGTACAGAAACAAAACAGCCGTGATTAATTATTACAAAGGGGTACGTTGATAATTGTATTCGGTAAAACAAATTCATGGCATTATTTTATGATGGTAATTATAATCTGTAGATAATCATCGGTGCCGAGTATTTTGACAATATGCTGAGCTACATTAGATACTCTAAAAAAGTCAAGCTGAGAAAATATTCAGCGGCACCCGAGTCCGACACGTAATTAATTTTCATTTTATTGAAGAAAGATAATTTAAAATTAAAAACATCCGTGGAACTAAAATTAATTCATTTATTTTCTATATGAAAATGATTCAGTTGGATGATCGATCCTATTACAGTGAATGCTCTTTACGGTCCTCGAGAAAACACCTTAAGTACGGCCATTGCTATATACACTCAATTTATGCTCGATCGAATGCTTCATAAATTTAATCGTTTATTCTATCTTCGTCAGATATCCCAGCAGTGGACTTTCAGGCTCCTCTCTTCACCCCACAATTTCCCGAGTGAGTAGGATGATTCTGTTTCTACTCTCTGAATACTCGTATCATAAGTCATCGTTTCCATGATACTGGGCGGCCGCATCGATTAAAAAAATCCCAATAAATTAGCGTTTGCATTTGCGCTGAAAGATTTTATTAACACGCACGACCGACCAGAGCTGCCCGATTAGGGGAGGGAAAAATTAGGGAAGACCCCCAGCACATTGCCATTAGTACAATACCGGGTGAGAAGAAAAACCAACTTAGTTAGTATATCAAAGAGATTAATTGATTGATCAATTTTTGTTTGATTCATCGACCTTAAATTCGTCAATTTATTAAGGATACAAGGAATCTTTGAAATTACGAAATAATATCGTTTAAACGTTTTTAATAGTCAATCGCCCTAAAATACTTAAAATCAGTATTTCGTGGCAAGTTAGTGCCCTTCAAACATGTGAGAATTGAGGTTAATGTCTATCAATCGATCTCTCATTCTTTTCGTTTGATATTTCGCCGCGCCGACGGATCATAGCGAGAAAAACAAATCAATTGGCGAAAAATCACAATGACGCCTTAATTAGTTATCACCGGATGACATAGTCAGCAGAAGAGACTTCGAAAAACGGCCACGGCAACAAAAATTCAGACCTGATGCCTCGTAACGTATACGAGAATTTCTCCGGAGATTTGCCATCTCGCGGTGGCCACCGGTACTAATTTCACTCCTGGTCTCGAATTGGCCGCTGCTTTCCCGGCTTCCGAGAGTTCATTTCAAATCGTGTAATTCGAAACGTTTTTAACTTCATCGAGAAACAAAAACAAAAACTAGTAATCGTCGTACCGCTAAACGACGATGATCGTGCAAATTCGCATCATGCCACATTCGATTCTAAAAACGATTGATTCTCCAAAGAAAATCATTATTTTCTCAGCACTGTTAATTATGGAATAACCGGGGTCATCGTCGGTCACGAAATGGGACACGGTTTCGACGATACAGGTAAAAACAAATGGAATTCTGATCGTTAATAAGTCGCGAATACGAAATGATTGACGTTTTAACGGACCGAACACTTACGTATAATCGACAACTGACTTATTAATTCGTTATAATAGATCGTGTAGAATGTATGTCATCGAACTACAGGTATCTTATTCGGTAAGGGCGGGAACAGGACGGAACTGTCCAAAAAAATATTGAAGAGCTATTATCAAAGAGCCAATTGTTTTACCGATCAGTTTGAGGAATACTATCGCGAGAAGGAATCAACGGACTCCGAAGAAGTCACTCGCAAAACCAAGGTTCGTACTCAAAGAAAAATACATTCGATGTAACGTAATCACACTCTGCAACTTAACCAGCTGCAGATGTATTACTGCAGTTTGTTGATTGCCGCGAGAGTCATTTTTTTTCCAGTGTTGACAGATAAGAATGTTATTACGAAGTTATTTATCGATAAACGATGGATTGTCATTAAAAAAAAAACCTTTTTTTAACACTGTTTTCATACATTTTGTGTACGAATGAATAGATAAGACTCAAAAATGTTGATTCAACTCTTCGAAAGCGTCTTAGCGCCGGTGAAGTGAGTCATATAGGTATTTATATTTTTTTTTCGAAAATTCAAAATGTAATGTTTCGTTGAATGTTTTGACAGAAATATGCACAACGTCGGGCCTTAATAACGAGAGGCGAGAATATGGCTGACACGACTGGTATCCAGGCGGTATATCAAGCCTATCGTAACCTCGATAAAAACGGCGTCAATTCCCGACTTCCAGGACTCGAGGAATATAACGAGGATCAACTTTTCTTCTTGTCATTTGCTGCCGTAAGTAAACACCTGCAAATATTACATCAGCAACCATGAAAATCGATGTCAAACGTGTATCTTAAATAAAATAAAATATATGAAATCGAATCGAATCAAATCAATCAAAACTAGTTAATAATAATTCGATCGTTTAATTGATTCAATCGAATTAAATCATTATTGTTCGATTCATTCTATTACTAATCGAATGAAAAATCAATGTGGCTTTGAAGAAATAATTAAATGAAGATAGTTTGAATGATATTCAATGTTACGCAGATGTGGTGCAAAGTAGAAACGCCGCAGTACGAGGAGAAGCATAGACAATCGTACGATCCGCACAGCCCCGCAAGATTACGTGTAATCGGTGCAGTTTCGAACACGAAAGATTTCGCGGAGGTATTTAATTGTCCGAAAGGTACCGCGATGAATCCAAGCGACAAGTGTAATATCTGGGAGAAATCGAAAGCCATCCCGGAATCAAAACCATTTTCGATGAGAAGAAAGCATCGACGTTGGGAAACCCAATGGAAGACGTAATTCGTGGGAGCAACGACGCTTTAACATTTATCGACTCGGCCGAACGTTTTATTTGTTTCCAATGAAAGAGAATGATTTTTTTTTAAACCGTTATACTACGTTGTTACGCCAATACGTGCGAATAAGTACATTTATAATAAAACTTTGTCCAAACCAACCCTGTCAAGACCCCCCTCCGTGGAAACAACTGTTTCCAAAAACTCCTCGACAAAAACATTTCTATCCCAAATCATTCCTGTCTTAAACAACCTTATCCACATCAGATCCAACAACCTCCTTAAGGAGAACGAAAAAAAAATGTGTCTCACGAAAGTAATTCAATTGAATTGCACACAAGCAAAAACAAAATTCACAATAGTTCCACAAAATTTAAACCTGAGGCTAAATTGAAACGTGAAAAACCTAAATAACCTCAACCTAAATCCGAATAACCACGTTTTTTCGTCCCAAGACCCCCACGACGTTCCCAGACGTGCTCCCGTACGATTATGTTAGTCGTCTGTGCAAAAATAATTTTCCCAAAATTGTTTCACAATGTCATAATAATTTTATTTGCCTCGATGTAATCCGAAATGTGGAAAAAAAAATATATATTTATTCAGTGTACGGTAATTATTTTGTGTTTGAATAATGACATATTTTAGCAGGCTTAGAAGTTATTTCTCTGTTAATTGCGACCTAGTTAAAGCTATATTGTCTTGCATGGTACGCAAAGAGTAAGTTTTATCGCATCTTTCGACGGAAAAAAGAGTGGAGTTTATCGTTTAATTCAGCGTAGTCCAACCCCTGAGCACTGAGCAAAAACCTGTCAACTCGTCAATCCCCTCTCTTACCCACCGTAAGGCCAGCGCGCGGTAGACGCGTCGCACTGGTAGGGGATCGGCTCCGCTCGGCTGTATGGCGACCGCAGAGAAAGGGAAGAAAAGCAAGTTAGGAGACGCGCGGCGAATCGTGGTTGGGCATCCCTGGTTTAATTGTACGAGGATCAATCGATGCAGGACTTCACCCTAAGGCGATTTCCTTGAGAAGAAGACAGAGATGAGTAGGATTCTTAACGTTACAAGTTAAGTATCTTCGGGAAATTTTTGTTTCAGACCAACCGACTGCGAGAAAAAGTGGGAACCGAAAACCGTGCCAACGACAAAGTTGTTTTACGCCGGCCAGAATAACAGCGCTACCATTCACTATATATTTATATAAAAAATCGTCAACATACCTCGATGTATATACTTTCAAATATAACAAACTTTAATTCAATCGGACGAATAGTTTTTGAGATAATAATTTCCAAAATTCACCTACTTTTCCGGCAATCTACACAGTTGTACCCCCATGAGACGCCATTGGGGAGAGAAAACTTTTTTTTTCTGCGTGGGATTACTTCACGTAATGTGAGCGTGTCTATGTGAATCGTTGAATTTTTTTTATCAAGTTTTTCTGGAGGACCAAAAAAACATACAAAAAAATTTTCGAGCACAGAACGTTTGGCTGTGTTAACCGTGGTAGGGAACAATAAATGTTGTATGCATACACAATCATTACTCACCTTTTTAAACCAATTTTTATAATAAATCGTTCATTTTTCATGATTACCGTACTTTATTTCCTCCGAAATGGATCCTCTTCAGATATCAAAATAAATACCTTTTTTGGAACTCCCGCTATAGAGCTATTTTTTTCCGTAAAGTATGATATCTCAAGAGTATCAGCCTCAAATTTTATGAAATTATATTGATAATTGCCAGAGTTATGATTTTTCAAGCAAAAAATGGTTTTTTTTTACGCATTGGATCCTTGCTGATTTTTTTCGCCATTTTGAAAAATTGATAAGAATTTTTTGCTGATGATATTCTCATTCTAAAAGATTCAAAGCAGTATCCTGAATTTTCATGAGTCGTTCGGAACGATACTGGCAACGCAACAATCGTTTGAACATGGCTGGGGTCGTTGCGACCCCGTGTGACCAGCGCGTTACTTTTTGGACAGTGTGACCACGGGGGGTTAAAGTAATGAATTAAAACTCCGCGCAATAACAATTTATCCCGAACAAAGATACATTCGATAAATTACAAAGTGTCGTTATTCACGCTCCAACCAAATGATATAAACCGAATCAGCGGAAAAATCCTCTATAAAAAAGCCATAATCAATTAAAAAAGTTACTCACAGAAATTTGCATAAAGAGGTTTGTTCGTTATGTTAAATTCGGAGAAAGTAGTTTGCAAATTTCAACTTTGCTTCGCTTGTTTTGTCTCTTTTATTTGGGGATCAAAAGTGAAATAAAAATGTTGCAGAATCATTGGAAAAAAAAGTGAAGGTGACAAATTATTGATAAGTACGACTATCATTCTTGCCCCTAGCAAAATTGGGGATTGCTATTAAAAAATAACGAAATAGAGACAAACGGGACGAAAATATATGAGCATTTGCTCGTTTTAGGGTTCCGTAGAAATCTATAAACCCTTATGGTTTCGGTCAGTCCGTCCGTCTGTGTGTCACAGTCCTCACCAGTCTCTCATTTATGTACCGATTACGATGGAATTTAAACTAGCTAAAATATTATTCCAATCAATTTTGCACTCGAATGACCACAAAACTCTCTCAATTCATTACCGAAGCAATCCCAGATGAATAAAATTATTCAATCCTGTCATTTTAACATGCCATAACGCAAAAATCTTCGAGGCACTGCGTTCAGAAACGAGTTGTGCTAAAGAAAGGAAACATTTATTACCGTACTGCGATCGTAAATTACTATAAGTGACGATTGGTCCACCGGATATGAATGACGATTAATGGAGGTAATCTTTCGTCGTGGGTGTGCAAACGACTATCTCGTCCTGGATGTCCGCAATGGACTATTAGATTGATTAAATAAAAACTATTCGCCTATTTTAGTTGTGATATCGTCAGTGTCACCGGAAACCCGTCAAGGGCTTTCCGCTTTGACTCCAGTTATATAAAAATTCATACAGCTGGGAATGCATTCAGTCAGCCACCGATTGCACACCTTGCGAACTTTACAACAATTGTTCTTGTGAATCAACGACCATAAACCGAATTACGCGATAAACGATAATGGAAACAAAAAAAATATTGTAAGTTCAAAAACTCTACACAATTATTTTTTGAAATATTCAGTTCCAACGATTTTTCGTTTGTTCGTATCTTTTTTTTCATCAAAGAGAAATAACCTTCAGAAATTTATCAATGCAATAAAAATGTAGCAACAGAAAAAGGAGTATTAATCAGAATGCCGCGAAATCTTAAACAAGTAGTATAGTTAGATTTTCGTCAGCCATGCGGTGTTTTCGATTATACATGATCAAATGAAACAAAAATGTATTATTTTTCAAAGCAATTAAACTAAAACGAGACGTCAGTGTTTTTTTGGTTTTCGTTGCCGCCTCGCCACTCGCGGATTCCAATCGTGAATCGTTTTGGGGCTCAAGAGTATTTCCCGACGATAGAGAATGGCTCCCACCGCACAGACCGAAGCATTTGGATCACTCGGAGACGGTGACGGACACGAAGAATTACAAAATTTGCGACACACCGGAATGCCATAAAGTAGGCAAGTAAAAATCATGTCCACCGTAAAATAATGTTAAGTAAATTAATGTTCTATTATTTTTCTTGTTTATAATCCATTTTCTTCCATCATACATCCTTGGCCATAATTTTTTTCCAAATTCGGATTTGTTGTAATTAGCCAGACGGTTTTTCTTTTAAAATTTACAGCAAAAGAATTTCTCAGCAGCATGAACAAGACGATAGATCCGTGCGAAGACTTTTACGAGTTCACGTGCGGTGGATGGTCACCGAAAGATGTTATTCCACCGAGTTTGCCGGCTTGGAGTCGATTCATGATCTTCGATAACACTGTGAAGCATCGTATAAAGGGTGTGCTGTCGATCTTGTTTCATTTTTCAATATCATTCACATATCATAACCAGGGATTCACTTTGAAATTGTTGAATTATAGGTATATTAGAAACCCCGCCAGAACCTACTGACATTCTGCCTGTCAGACAAGCGAAGAAATGGTACAAATCTTGCATGGATTTAGGTAATGCCTCTTCGCCAAAATTATTGTCAACGATGTCGGTTATTTGATTAAAATTTCTGGGGACGATAAGCTTTTTGTCTTGTCGTTGTGACCGCTTGCTTTGCAATCTACAGAGAACCTCGAACGAAGAGGTGTGACCCCAATCGAATCCATCCTGATGCAAGTCGGCGGCTGGCCCATAACCATGGACGAGGAGGAGTGGAATACCGACGAGTACACTTGGCAAATAATCGATAATCATTATGCTCGTTTGATGGGTTCGAACGCTTTTTGGAGGATCAACGCGATTCCGCGACACGATGATTTGGAAATGGGCTTGGTGATGGTGAGCGATTAGTTCATTTATCATAAGAATAAATTTTAGTGGTGAATGGCAACAGCGTTTGGTGTTACCGGAAGCGGTATTTCGAGTTCACTTTCGTTTGGGGCAGGTTCTGTAAGACCGTAGAAAATGAAGCACAAAAAGGGGTTTACGTCCGATTTTTACGAAATTTTGAATAAAATAAAGAACTCTGAGCGTTATTAGATCAACATTTTTATTGAATGTAATAAATCGATAAATAAATAAATAAATGAATAAGTAAATAAATAAATAAATAAATAAATAAATAAATAAATAAATAAATAAGTAAGTAAATAAATAAATAAATAAATAAATAAATAAATAAATAAATAAATAAATAAATAAATAAATAAATAAATAAATAAATAAATAAATAAATAAATAAATAAATAAATAAATAAATAAATAAATAAATAAATAAATAAATAAATAAATAAATAAATAAATAAATAAATAAATAAATAAATAAATAAATAAATAAATAAATAAATAAATAAATAAATAAATAAATAAATAAATAAATAAATAAATAAATAAATAAATAAATAAATAAATAAATAAATAAATAAATAAACAAATAAACAAATAAACAAATAAACAAATAAACAAATAAACAAATAAATAAATAAACAAATAAACAAATAAATAATCGTAATTCGATATAACTCATTAATTTGAATCGAATTTTGATCAAATTCAATTATTCAACTCAATTGATTTCAATTAATTTAAATTTTCATTGCTTTTTCATTAGATTGGATTTTTTCTGAATTAAATTCATTAAAAATAATTCCCGATCTATTTCTATCTTTGCCGGTGATTTGCGACAGTCATAATTTTCAAATTCAACCCTTTAATCCACGCCTTCGACATCTCAAAGCCGAATGTTCTACGGACTTGCTGGACCGGCTCGTTGTTTGTCTAACGAGCTTTCCCGCTAATTACCGAATAAGCATACAATTTTTTCAACCCTTATGACATCATTTGTCAGGTGCTGGAGCCGAATCCACCTCTCAACGAAGAATTGCCGTCGAGCTACCGAAATTACAGCGGCAATGATTACGAAGCTTACGTGAAATTCGTCGAGAGCTCGGCGAAATTGTTCGTTGAGCACAACGGAGCGCACGTGTCCGAAAAAACGTTGAGAAAAAGAGCCGAAGAAATTGTTGAGTTTGAAAAAGCATTGATGGAGGTATGTATAACGAATCCACGAAACTTTCCCGTAATTCCGATAATTATTTCTCAACTCGTTCGTCAGATCAAGGAAGAGAGCGGAGGAGGAGATGAGAACGTGTTCAAAGATTTGTCAGACTGGTACGACAATGCAACGGAATTTCAAACAGATCCCAAAGTTAAGGTGAGCAAGATATTGCAAAATCTTACGATTCGTTAAATATATTTTCAATCTTTTCACGACATTTTTTTCATTGGTTATTGGGTCAATTTAATTGAATTTACTGTGGCTTAGATCGATTTAACGTCAGCCATTCAAGAATTATTCGACACGGTGAACATCAAGATTCATCCTGACACTGAAATGTACGTAGCTAGTTCCGTGTACTTCCAGGAACTCATTAAACTACTTAAAAAAACGCCCGAACGAACAATTGGTAAGTAATTTACTATAAAAGTACTTATTCCCAGTACACATTCCTAATAAATTATTATTATATAGAAAAAAAAAGAGTGTAACGTTGTTTTCACACGGAATTGCTGGTAATTTTGATCATTGCATCGACAGTTGACTACGTTCACTGGACCTTTGTTTCAAGGATGTTGGTGTACACAACCGAAAGTGTGAGAAACGAATTATTGACTTTTATGTGGCAAGAATATGGAGTAAAAGAAAGAGCTCCGCGGTAAGTTATATCATATTATTTAATTTTCTGTCGCATGGACTGTGGATAATAATAACAACAACAATAATAATAATACTTTTGCCGATGGATTTAGAAAATTATTTAAATTTGACCGTTTTACGGATCGATTACACCGTTAAGGTTGTGAACTAGCCATTCCGTTTAATCAAACTCAATCGATTTAAGTAAAAGAGCCGGGGAATGGCCGATGAAATGCTTTTATTAGATTCTTTTCCAAGCCTGACCGTCCTTTAAATGAAACTCAGTGCTCGCATTGCGAAACAAACGGATAACGAATAGGTGATCAACGAATAATTATAATTTAAGCTGGCGAGAATGCGTAAACGATATGAAGATGGCGCATGCCGCTGCCTACGTATTTGTGGAAAAATATTACACGAAGACCACCGAAAAAGCTGTAAGACCACATTCGAATGGAATTTCAATCCGGCTATAGAATTACGACAGGATTAATACGGAACGTACGATTTTTCAGGCACTTGAAATGATAAAAAATATACAAACCGAGATGGGAAAAAAAATCGTGAATTCAAATTGGCTCGACGAAGAGTCCAAAACGATTGCCAAAGACAAACTCGATAGTATGAAAATCTTTGTCGGATTTCCCGATTGGTACAGAAACAAAACAGCCGTGATTAATTATTACAAAGGGGTACGTTGATAATTGTATTTGGTAAAACAAATTCACGGCATTATTTTATGATAGTAATTTTAATCTGTAGATAACCATCGGTGCCGATTACTTTGACAATATGTTGAGCTACATCAGATACGAAAACAAAGTCAAGCTGAAAAGATATTCGGCAGCAGAAGAGTCAGACGAGTAATTAATTTTCATTTTATTAAAAAATAATAATTAAAAATAAAAAACATCCTTGGGACTAATATAAATTAATTTATTTTCTATATAAAACTGATTCAGTTGGGTGATCGATCCAATAACAGTGAATGCTCTTTACGGTCCTATGGAAAACGCCCTAAGTACGACCATTACTATATTCAATCAATTCATGTTCGATCGAATGCTTCATAAATTCAATCGCTTGTTTTATCTTTGTCAGATATACCTGCAGTGGACTTTCAGGCTCCTCTCTTCACTCCCCAACTTCCCGAGTGAGTAAATCGACTAACGCTTCTGACCTGACGCGACGTTGCGTATGCGAGAATTTGTCCGCAAATTCGCCACCTAGCGGTAGCCGCCGGAACTAGTCTCACCCCTGGTTTCAAATCAGCCGTCATTTTCCCGGCTTGCGAGAGTTCATTTCAAATCGTGTAACTCGAAACGTTTTTAACTTCATCGAGAACAAAAAAAAAAAACTAGAAATCGTCGTACCGCTAAACGACGATAGTCGTGCAAATTCGCAGCATTCCAATATTCGATTTTAAAAACGATTGATTCGCTAAAGAAAATCATTGTTTCCTCAGCACTGTTAATTATGGAATCACCGGTGTCGTCGTCGGTCACGAAATAGGACACGGTTTCGACGATTCAGGTAAAAAGAAATGAAATTCCGATCGTTGTTTTAATTAATTCAATTAATTTATCGACAAATACACAGTCGATTAATTTTTAACTAAGCATAATCGATCTGTCGATCCTAAATCTTGATGATATAATATTTTCAGAATTTTCTGTCATTTAATTCGATTCGTTTTGTAGCCCTTAACGTCTGCAGAAACGGTTCTCCCATAAAAAAACCGTGTTAAATTCACAAATTTATGACTACTAAACCATTTATTTAAAAAATCTGAAATAATTCATGTATTATTATTCAATCAAAAACTATTATTCCTCAAATATTTAAGAATTTCTGACATTTATTAATATCCATCCAGTAATAATTTAAAAGTCGTGAATACGAAATGACGGCGTTCGAACGGAACGAACGTTAACGTATAATCCATAACTGACTTATTGATCCGTTGCTATAGATCGTATTGAATGTATATCATTGAACTACAGGTATCGAATTCGGTAAGGACGGGAACGAGACAACACTGTCCGAAAAAATATTGAAGAGCTATTATCAAAGAGCCGATTGTTTTACCGATCAGTTTGAGGAATACTATCGCGAGGAATTAACGGACTCCGAAGGAGTCACTCGCAAAACCAAGGTTCGTACTCAAAGAAAAATACATTCGATGTAACGTAATAACACTTCGTAAGTTAACCAGCTGCAGATGTATTACTGCAGTTTGTGCAGTGTTGACGGATAAGAATATTATTACGAAGTTATTTGTCAATGAACGACGGATTGCCATAAAAAAAACCTTTTTTTAAACATTGTTTTCATACATTTTGTGCACGAGTATATAAATAAGACCTACGGTTGTTTTTTTTTTCAACATTGACGGATAAAAATATTATCACGAAATTATTTCTCAATCGACAATGATTCGTCGTAAATAAAAAAAACTTTCTTCTATCATTGTTCTTTTTTAATACGTTTTGTGTACTCGTTGTCGGGTAATGTTTAAACAATTGTGAATTATTCTCAATCCTTGCGGAATTAGCAATTTCGATAGAAAATTAACGAAATTAACGACTAGTGGAGAAATAATTTAAAAATTCGCATTTTCTACAATTTATTTGCATTGAGAAAATAGAAAATGGTTAAGAAAAAAATTTATTAGGAACCTGACTTCAATGACTTCAATCTGACACTCAATTGTTTGGCCAAAAAGCCAAAAAACAATTTTATAAAAAGAAATACTAAATCTCGAGAAAATTTCTGGGAAAAACATTTTATCCAATTAAAAATTGGCATACAACAGCAATTACCTCTTGACGAAAAAATGGGACCAGGGAGATTAAAGGGGGTTGGAAACAATTAAAAAAAAAAAAAAAAATCAACGAGGTCGCAAGGATCCAAAAAATACCAGACAAAATAAATCCATTAACAGAAAGGTTTCAATCACGCGATTCAGCGCGTTTCTCCCCATACATATATGTATTTTTTTTTTTTTAAATTAAAAAATGGAATGCTCTATGAAATGTGTCGACAGTTGTCCCCGCAAAGCCGGGCCAGAATAACGAGAGGCGAGAATATGGCTGACACGACTGGCATCCAGGCGGTTTATCAAGCCTATCGCAAGCTCGACAAAAAACGCGTCGATTCCCGACTTCCGGGACTCGAGGAATACAACGAGGATCAACTTTTCTTCCTGTCATTCGCTGCCGTGAGTAAACCACCTTCCACATTAAATCGACAACCATGAAAATCGATTTAAAAAAATTATCTCAAATCAAATAAAATACATTAAATCGAATCAAATCGAATCAATCGAAACTGGTTAATAATAATTCGATCGTTCGATCGATTCAATCGAAATCAAATAATCATTGTTCGATTCGTTCTATTGCTGATCGAATGAAAAATCAATGAGGCTCGAAGAAATAATTTAATTATGATAATTCGAATGATATTTAATGTTACACAGATGTGGTGCGAAGTAGAAACGCCGCAGTTTGAGGAGAAGGAAAGAGAATCGTACGACCCGCACAGCCCCGCAAGATTACGTGTAATCGGTGCAGTTTCGAACACGAAAGATTTCGCGGAGGTATTTAATTGTCCGAAAGGTAGCGCGATGAATCCGAGCGACAAGTGTAATATTTGGGAGAAATCGGAACCCATCCCGGAATCAAAACCATTTTCGATGAGAAGAAAGCATCGACGTTGGGAAACCCAATGGAAGACGTAATTCGTGGGAGCAACGACCCTTGAACATTTATCGACTCGGCCGAACGTTTTATTTGTTTCGAACGAAAGAGAATGATTTAAAAAAAATCAGTTGATTAAAAATAATTTAACTCAAATTGTTTCATGATTTTATCAAAAATTTCACTGCCTCGATGTAATTCAAAAGGTGAACGAGAATATACAGATAATAAATATTTCGTTAGATATAGTCGAATTTACGTCTCCGTACGAAAGAGTACGCGTTTGATTGTATTAGGGATTGAAAGGTGGGGATAATCCCTCTTCCTTCGAGCCGATGTAGTCAGTTACGCATTGTACCGAGCACAGAGCAAACGTATCATTACATTCCGAAATACCGTTTACCATTATATACTTTTTCTCTAATAAACTATTTTCTTTTCGTTGTAACCTTTGTGACTTTATTCTTCCACGCACAATCTTGACACATTTGGTGTTGTTTTTTTTTTTTTTTTCTTTTTCAAATGATGACATTCATTGCAGAATTTTGGGTAGTTGGAGTAAGTTTAACCACATTTTTTCGGGAGTAAAAAAAAGTGGACTTTATTGTATTATTGTGTATAATACTCGTTTTATGAGTTTTATGACGAGTTGTTGCTGAAGTTGGGAAATTTGAGGGGGTATAATCTAACGAAAAATCTTCTTTTTTTTTTTTTTTTTGCACTTTTGGAAAGAAGAACTATTCAAAAGTATTTTCGGAAAATATAAACAATGGATTCCAAATATTGAGAAATGAAATTTCAAATTTTGAAAACGGTAGGCAAGATTTTTCGAGAACCACTTGACCGATTTTCGTCGAACTTCGAGGACTTTTTTGTAAAATAAAAAAGTATTTTCTAGAGATTGAGAGAAGTTTTTTCGAAAAAAAAAAAATTGATTTTCGTTTTATTTGTAAAAAACTAACGAAAAATCGGGAGAAATACCTCGAAAAATGTTGAATTACGAGTGATTTGTAAGAAAAAGAAAAAAATTCTTCTCTCAAGCTCTGGTTTAACTCTTCTGAAGGGATAATCAACCACCGGTTTTGATTTCGGATAATTTTTTACGGAAATATTTTGCCTACTGCAATACAAAAAAGACCTCCAGGACTTTAATTGAAGATCATATGGAAACTTGGGAAATTATATGGTTTAAAAAATCCCGAAAATTTCTTCATTTTCCCGCAAACAACTCGATAAAATCCGTTAAAAATTTAATTCCACGTACTTCGAACCATACTCTTTTGGACTTCATTGAACAAAAATACATAAATATGTTTTCAAAGCTGAATCCTTTTGTCAAATCTCCAACAATAAAACGACTATGGAACGTTTTTGATGATTATTTATCGATAATCGTTCACGAAATCTGGACAACGTTCCGACTTACGATCTTAAATCCACAAGAAATTCACGAGAAAAAAGCTGTACAACGATCAAATCGAATATTTTCAAATGTTCTTTAGGTTATTCCTCTAAAATTGCTAAAATTCCAAGAATTAATTGCAAGAATAATTTTCAATCACTCGCGATAAAAATCATCAAGTTTTATTTAATCTCTACCGAATTCTCGTACAATTTAATTTATAGAAACTTACTACTGTACACAGCTGTGACAACGTTATATTTCACACAGGTTTAACCCGAGCAAAAATCGTTTACTTGGTCGATACGCGAGTGCGTTTGTTCCATGAAAAATTTGCACCGTACGATCTTGGCTTCGCCTCGTCGACGTTCGGTTTCTGAATGTAATACCGCCATTTCATTTTTTTACAGTGATCGATGGCTTCCTCAGCCGAAGCAAATTCCACCTTCAGGTTCGACATCGGATCTCCCCTGGAAAATTTTTAAATAATTTTTTCATTTCTATTTTCTTCGTTGTAACGAAGAAAAATTGTTTATATTTCAAACTATCAAAGACGAAGGATTGACTCACGTCGAACACCAACCGATCAGAGGATTTTCCCAACGTTCACGCGTGTCGAAATCAATTTGCCAATAATTGATGTTGTTCGTACCGGATTGCATCGCGTTCTTAGGAGGCTGATATATGCGAACCGTACGATTCTTTATGTGATCCTCCGGCACGCCGGAGACCAACGAGACGTCCTCGACGGCGTCTACGGTTATGAGGCGACGGCGTCTCGCTTCCTTCTCGGAATCCAGCGTTATAAGCTCGGCCTCGGGCAATCTCGACGCCACTCCGGCATATTTCAAACTTCCGACGGACAGCGCTCTCGTTAATCTGGAATCGTCGACGTTTGTTGTTGCTTTTTTTCTCCGTCTTTCTTTACGATGTTTATTTTCCATTATTCTTTATTCGCCTTCCGATTTTTATTTTTTAGTCGGACGATGATATGCGAAATAGACTCATTTTGAAATACGACGATAAGAAATAAGATTAACTTTTCTTTCGGTATTTTCATCGTCTTTATTTTTTTTTAAATTGAAATGATTAATGATAAATATTAAATGGTGATAAATTCTACAATCTAGGTAAAATTAGAGACCAGTACGATAGCTTTAAGGTGAGCCTGTAAGCGATTGAAATTGTATAGAATATTTTAGTTTTTTAAACCAGTGTGATGGATATACTTTTTAGTTGCTATATTATTATTATTATTATTATTATTGTTGATTATTGTGAATTGTTTTTAATGGTGGATATTACGAAGAAGTCGCTTAAATAATTTTCACATACGTTGATTACATAAAAATTGATTTGAGGTTAGTTTAAATGTCCAAAATAAATTGCATCGCAACGACGAGTGATAAAATGATTTGGTCTCAACTTGCCCATTTTTGCGTTGCAATTCGTTGATGCAACGCGTTACCAACGTTCGTGATGCCATTATGTTCGTTGATGAAGTTTATGAAAATAACAGCAGAAGCCAAAATCGGCCCCAATGGCTCCTGTCAGCAGTGGTCAGCAGGGAGCCGAGTCAACATAAGATTTTCGAAACGAAGATTGAAATAAAATAAGACTAAAATCTGTCGAACAACGAGTTCCGAGAACGGCCGCTACGCGCGCTGGCGAACGTTGACTCAAAGTACAGATTTTATAGCCCTTATGTATGTTTTGGTATATAAATATAGGGAAGGACGACGGAAATCACCCGATTGAAACCCTTTTATCCCCCAATGTGGTCGATGGGGGTTTTTTTTTCCATCTTTTGGATTCTGCGGCCTCGCCGATTTCTTTTTTAATTTTTCAGACATTCTTTTTCCGTTATCCCACCTCATTTTTTTTATCAAGAGGTCACTTCTATTTACCCTGTTTTCAATTGCATATAATTTTTTTCCTAGATACTCTGTCGAACTTGAGAAACTTTTTTCATCAAATTGGAGTGAACGTCATTTTACTAATTTTTTCTTTTTTTTTTCGAGCGTTCACGAGAGGAAATTTGATTTTTTATCGAAATTTCGATACATGATGATGGTTTATCTCAGAGAAAAAAGAAACATGGAATCTATCTTGTGAAAAATCGATATTTCCATTATTCCTTATGACAAAAAAAATATAATATAACTTATATATAATATAATGAAATATAATTTTTTTGCGAGATCTATTTTATTCATCTTTTTTTAAGATAGGAAACTATTATCATATACTGAAATTTGAGAAAATCTCGAATTTTTTCTGACTTGAATGTATATATTTGTTTAATTGAAATCGAATTTTAAATTCAAATCAAAGTTTATATTCAAATTGAAGCCCAAATCCAAATGAAATTTCAAATTTTAATTTTATTTGCCATTTAAATTAACTCTCAAATCCAAACCAAATTTTACATTCGATTCAAAATTTCAGATTCAAAACGCATTTTAAATTCAAACCGAATTCCGTATTTAACTCAAATTCCATATTCAAATCAAAGTTCACATTCAAATCCGAATGAAATCTCTAATTTAAATTTAATTGCAAATTGATATCAACTTTCGAATTCTCATAAAATTTCAAATTTAAATCAGGTGTTGATTCCAAACCAAATTTTACATTCGTATCAAATTTCAGATTCAAAACCCATCGTATATTCAAATCAAATTTCAGATTCAAATTAACATCGAATGATTCCAATTTTTATCATTTTTTATAAATGCAGAAGAATAAAGTGACAGCAGAGTACGATTTTTCCAACAAAAAAATCATGCCCAGAAAATAAAAATACAAATTAATCACGCGAAAGATCGTTCCGTGTTTTTCCTAGCATTTAAAAAAATTTTCCTAGCATAAAAAAAAAAAAAAACCTGCATCTCAAATAAATCCAACAAAAAATTTGCTTAATGCGCCGAAACGACTTGTATGAGTTTATTCATCTTCAGTGGCAACAAATTAACCAATTCTTTGCATACAATCAATTCGGCTTTCATCGATTCCGCTAGTTCCTCGCTGGTTTCGCAATACTCAACGAAAAATTTGTAAGCTTCGATGCTTTTTTTTATATTGTCGAGTTGCACGTTTTTGTCCTGGCTGATGATTTTGTTGTAAAGCGTGCCGAGATGAAAATAAGCGAACAAAGCCGGTCTTGCGGTGTCATCGGTGAATTTGGTGACCGGTGGAGCAGATTCCGAATCTTTCAAGGAATCCAAAAATTTTTGATAATACATAATAGCCGATTTAGCGAGATTGTTTATCTTGCCGAGAGCATGAGGCGTTGGACGATCGTCATTGGCTCGTAGTTTGTCCAATTTAATATTCAAAATGGCGGAATATATTTCACCAAGTTCGATCCACATTTGTCGACATTCCGAACGATAATAACGCGGATTTAACTCATTCGCGACGTTTTCGAGAAGATCGATTCGTCTTTTGTGCATTTTAGCTTGTCTCTCGTCGTTATCCTCGAAAAACGTCAAATTCTTGTAAGCCTGTGACATATCACCGACTATTTGAACGTAATCCGACGCGTGACTTTCAAAATTGTAATATTTCTTCGCTGCGTCGAGCCAATGTTGAACATTCAAAAAAACTTCCTTCGCATCGTTGAAATCCAACAAATATTTGTCGTTTATTTGATTTTCCACAGAATTTAATTTATCTTCCAAAATGGAAAATTTCATTTTTACAATGTAAGCATTTTTTTCGTTTTTACGTTCGATTTCGGATTTAACGAGTTTTTCGTTTTCGGAACTTTCGGAGAGTTCGATGAGGCGATCGCGAGATTCGCTCATCAATAGGAGACCGAATTTGGCCCAACAACGAGCCACGTCGGCACTGCGATGTCGAAATCTTTCCCATTTGGCGGCTGAAACGTCGTCGGCTTCTGCGTCTTCCTTGGGCGGTTCGCCCAAACTTTCTTCGTGTTTGCTCAGGACGTAAGACGCAGCTGCGAGATGATGTCGAGTTTGGGAAAAACCTCCGATCTTCATGAAAAATTGTGACAACGTAGCGGCGTTCAAAGCCCATTCGATTCGATCGACGTCCGAATGATTCAACTGACGTTGCAAAGTCATGTGAAAATATTCCGCTGATTTTTCGTGATCTTTGTCGGCTCCGTAAATCTGTCCGAGATAATAAAGCGCCAAAGTATGAAGTTTTTCCAAAACTTCGGACGAATCGGGTTCGTCCTGCGGCGTAACACCGAAAAGCGACGTCATGGAAACTGGATTGTAATTTTTTGAACTCGTGTATTCTTTGTAAATTTTTTCCGCTTGTTTCAAAAAACTTTCGGCTTTGGTACGTTCGCTCCAATGATACCAAACTATTCCCAATTGATTTAAGGCGCTAAGAGCCGGAAGAACGCCTTCGTCGCTGGTTTCTTTGCCGGCCAGAGCTTCGACGCATCGCATCAAATTTTCTTCGCCTGTTTTGAGCTCCTCGTTGTCGATGGCAACGATTCCGATGTTGAGCCACACGACGGCAAGCATAGCCCTTGTTTTTGGGTCTCGATTTGTTTCGTTGTTTAAAGCGTCTTCCAGCTTCGACTGCATCGACTTCAGAATATCGACGGCTTTGTTTTTGCGATCCAGATCGATTTCGGTGGGTTTGGCGTCGTCGCACGAGTCGAGTAACTCTCTCACCTTTGTGTACTTCTCTCGAAGATACTCCGAAAAGTTATTTAGTTCCTTATCGGACTCCATTTTATTCTATAAAAAATTTGATAAATTTATCTTTCGACAACTTTTCTTCTCGACCAATTTGAATTGGGAGATTATGTGGATGTTATTGAGATTTGAGTAAACAATTTCACTGTTATTTTGTGGAAACAATTTTTCTTCTTTATTCGGTGGTTTTGTGATATTATGCACTTTGGATTGGCGGTAGAATTTGTTGCGAACGATGCATCGTAGATTGATTATCCGTTTACGGTGTTTAGGTGGGATTAATTTGATTTTTAGGTTATTCGGGGAAACAACTGGGAATACAGTCGGTATGAAAAATTCGTGGGTAGGATTGGGTAGGTGGAATTGGGTGGAATCAGTGAAATGTATATAGAAATTCTTTTTTGTACAGTCGGGTGAAGAAGGCTATCCACCATTTACGCAGAGTTGGGTAAAATAGTGATATCTAGGGTTTTTTTTGACACGTCATTTAAATTACCTGGTATTTTACGTTCAAAACGTAGAAAACTGTAGAAAACTTCAAAAACCATCTAACCTCATTTAAAGTTCATATAAACAGTGTTGTCGTGAATCTCGGGATTGTTTCATCGACATTGGTGCAAAATTTTGTAGATGAAATAATGAGGCATGCAGACCTTTGAAATCCGATTGCAATTCCGTCGATAATTTTGTTTTTTTCGTAAGAAATTATTATTATTCTCGAAATTATCGAGATTGCTTTGACTTCATTTTTTAATTTCTCTATCTAATATAATTATTCTATAATCATTGTGGACAGATCAGTGATATTTATTCAGCTGATTATCGTCCGTCGGTAATGTAGGGATTGGCAATTTACGTTTGCAAAAGCCCGCCGGGACTTTGGCGCTCCACGTGACTTAAAGATTGTTGTTATTCTCGTCTTCAAAAGTCTTCAGCCCGCCTCAGCCTCTTCAGGGCTCTGTTATCCGAATCCCCGCTTTACATTACTTAAATTGCACCCAAAATACATTGACGGGTGATAAACGCTTGATAACGCTACGAAATAAAATTCAATCGTGTTTAATTCGATCGAATTGTTCGCACGTCTTTTAAGAAGAAAATCCGAAAGACTTGAAATCGAAAATACACTTAACCTCACAAAAATGGTGAACAAACGGAAAGAAAACGATTTAACGTCACCGACGAGAGTATTACGCGATAGGCAAAATCTCGGGACGCCTCGATCACCGTTGGAACGCAAGGAATCTTTACGCGCGGTTCTGAACAAGTCAAAAACTATGAGTAAGATTTTTATGTGTTTTTTTTTTTAATTTTCAGTCACCTGCGCTATTACGGATTTTGCTGAAAATTTGCTTCTTCGCAATCTGCAACAAAGAAAAATCGATGGATTCATTTTCAATTCAAGTTCTTTCGATAACAAATAAATTTTGATTCAATTATGATCGAACTTGGATTTATTTTCCATTGAAACGCTGTTCAATCTCGAATTAATTTCATTTTAATTTAATTTTATTCCAATTTTATTTTATTTTGATTCAATTTTATTACTATTTAATTTTTATTGAATCTTAATTTCATCTTGAATTAATTTTATTCCAATTCAATTTTATTCTAATTTTATTTTATTTCGATTTAATTTTATTTCAATTTTATTTTTAATTTTAAAATTTTTATTTTAATTTGATCGAGGGTTTAATCGCGATTCAATCTCAATTCAATTATAATTTTATTCAAATTTGATTTCCGTTTTAACATCAATGCAATTTTAATTTTAATTTCAATTTCCATTTTAATAACAATGACGTTTCGATTTTCATTAATTGTAATTTCAATTTTTGTTTTTTTAGACAACATCGATGGATCGATCGTTAAAAATCTTGAACTCATTGTCGAGGAAGCTGATAACATCAGTACGGAGGCCACCATAGAAGAAAAAGGTTCAAAACAATTCAATTGTTTCACTCTTGATTCATTTTTTTATTTTCCGAGTTGAATCATTCAACAAGAATTATTCTAACAATGATTTTTTTGTGCCGATCGCGTCAGTCGTCGGCCACGACGAGGTTCTCATGGATTCAGAGGTGATGGTGGTTTCCTCCAGGGTTCTAAGATCCGGAGCTTACAAGCTCACCAAAACGATAAGTCCTTACAGCACCAACGATTTCGCTGAGAATTTGGTAAGGCCTTTGGATACATACGTGGGTGGATCCATCGAATTTTGGATAAGTTTGCGTTGTTGGGCTTTGAAACATTATTTAAATTCGATTTTTATAAATTTTTGAGAATCGAAATTAAAAAAAAAACATTTTTTTTTGCAACGCTGCGTCAATTTCACGTGGAAAACTGATTTTTAATATATTTTTTTGACAGCGTATGTCAGAAAAAAAAATATTTTCAAGAAAAATCGAAAGCAAAAAAAAGTGAAAAATGATTTAATTGACAGTCGCCAAAGTAATGGAAATAAAAATCTGAAAAAAATTGGGATTTCGTTTCTGAACATACACTTTAAGCTGTGTAAATATCATAAAGATATCCGGATAGTGAAGCCCAAAGTTGTCCGAAATTCGATGGTTCCCCTCATATATATAGATATTTTTTGAAAAATTTATTCTATTTGCTGGTTTGCGGTTGCAGTAATCGACTAATTATTCATTATTTTTTTTTCGCAGAGAAAATACGTTTACTCTATGCCCGATGAGACTACGGAGAGTCTTAATTGGTCGATGCTCGAGATTGAGGTTTCCAAGATTTTCAGAAAGACTCCAAATTACACAGCTTTGTGCGGTAAGAATGAATTATTGCTCCATTGAATTATTTATGTATGGCAAAAGACGGTCCCAAATCACTGGATTGAAATTCTTCTCTCCCCTGATGTGGTCGATGATCTTTTTGGTATCTTTTCGATCCTACGATCTTAATAATTTCTTCGAAGATCTTTTAAGAACCTCTTTTTTTTATCAAGAGATTTTTTTTTTAATTCATACTATTCACATTGCTATTTCTACTGTTACGAATTGGATGAAATTTACTTGCAAATCGAAGTTTAGCAACTTTTTGTATAAAATTCGACTGGGTATTTCTCTGTATTCCCTCTATTTTCGTCTCTCTCCATATTCTCAATATTTATATATGTATATATTTTTTTACAATTTGAAAAACCATCGAGTTTTTCCGAAATTCGAATATATGACAATACTTTCGCATCTTCAAAAAAAAAAAAAAAAATCTATTATTACATTATGGACAAATATTTTCTATATTCTTTACCAGAAAAAATATCAAAAAATCGTCGGTCTATCGAAAAAATAATCGAAATATCGATTCCCTTGCAAAATAAATGTCATTTCTCTTCTTTTTAGATAGAAAAACATTATAACTCAAAATTTCAGAAAAACTCGAATTATTTGTAAATTGAAAAAAAAAAATATACTGAAAACCTCGATTATCCAGACTCGGCGGGGAATCTCTGGATAATCGAGAGGTCTTGACAAATTCCTTCCCTGCAAATTCGAGCAAGAAATAATCTCGACTCCGAGCCGGCTGTAATAACTGGAAGGTTGAGCCTCACTCGGGCAAGCTCGGACTTTGAAAAAAAAAAAAAAATCGCTTTAAAAATAAAATGATACGAGATTTTTATATAAAATGCGTACTTAGCTCTAACAAGCGATGCTAGATCCAAGCCAAATTCCTTCGACCTTTCCAAATTGTTCATCTTCAACGAAAAAGCAATTTTTGTACTATTTTCCCACCAGAAAACGTCCCTAAAAATAATTCCCAAAGAATTTATCTCGTTATTTCTTGAAAAAAAATTCGTATCTTCAAGGTTGTCTGGAGCCATTGGAACCCAAAGTGACCGTGAAACGTCAGCCGGTGAAACGCGACGCTTTGGCTCCCATCAAGAGACCCGACGCTATCGTCGAAGTTGGAAAGGACGAAGACAGCGTCGAAGAAACCGTTTCGAGAGTCAAAAGATTATTATCCCAGCATCACAAGGACACCGGGGCTCCCGTCGAATTTTTTCGGCTCATAATTCATCCCAAAGATTTTGGAAAAACCATCGAAAACATGTTGCACGTGGCGTTTCTCGTTCGCGACGGTGTTGTGCAGATGAAAACCGACGAGAATGGAAATTCCGTCGTTGTTCCGAGCAGCAAAGAGATGAAAGCTCAAGCGAAAAAATCCGGGAAGAAGAGCAACAGTCAGAACGTTTTCGCGTTGAGCGTTCAACAGTGGCAGGTCAGTGGATTTTCGTTGTTAACGCGGTATTAAGGGGTTTGAACGCTCTGGAGGCCGAAAAAGTAGGCTTTTGGGGATTGTTTTTTCGTATATACGTTAAGGGGGCACATCTGTGTAGATTGTCGGAAAAGTAGGTGAATTTTGGGAATTATTATCTCAAAAACTATTCGTCCGATTGAATTGAAGTTGGTTTTATTTGAAAGTACATACATTGAGGTATGTTGACGATTTTTTATATAAATATATAGTGAATGGGATCGTTGTTATTCTGGCCGGCGTAAAATAACTTTGTCGTCGGCACGGTTTGCGGTTCCCACTTTTTCTCGCAGTCGGTTGGTTTGAAACAAAAATTTCAAGAAGATTCTTAAAGTGTAACGTCTCGAGCTGTTCGGCACGTAGGATTTTTTTTCTTTTTTTTTCACAAAATGGCGCTTGATTGAAATTGAAATTCACTTTTTAACCTCAATTTACGACCTTTTTTGGTTGATAAAAAAAAATAAATTGGTTAAAAAAAAAAATCCTACGTGCCGAACTTCATTATCTATCCGTGCATATTGTGTCCAAATTTTGAAGGAATCGGTCAATCCGTTATCTAAAAAAAAGTGGGAACCGCAAACCGTGCCGACGACGAAGTTGTTTTACGCCGGCCGGAATAACAGCGCTCCCATTCGCTATATATTTATATAAAAAATCGTCAACATACCTCAATGTATATACTTTCAAATAAAACCAACTTGAATTCAATCGGACGAATAGTTTCTGAGATAATAATTCCCAAAATTCACCTACTTTTCCGGCAATCTACAAAGATGTACCCCCTTAAACGGTGTCAAAAAAACATTTTTTTTTTTTTTTTTTTTTTTTTTGGATTGCATAGTCTTCATAGCTAGTGGTTGGCCTAAAAAAAATTTTCCCGAAAAGCACACTCGCAAATGTTTTTTTTTCGGCTCGTCGTAAAAAGAACCCATTTAAATAACATAGGAAAAACACATTTTTCGCTCCTTTCAATGCGTAAGCCGATAAAAACTATTGTTATCTGAATCCGCCGCATACCATTCTCCAGAAAATTGAATTTTCTTCAAAAAGTATGGAAGCCTCAAGTCAAAAAATTTAATATCTCTAAGACATACAGACATTTTAAAAAAATGTTTGACAAAAATTCGTCTTCAAACGACTTTCACACCCAAACTCTTCGTTCTACACGAAAAATGTACAAATACGTTTTAGAGACAATTGAATTCTCTTCTAAAAAGGTATCTAGTGAAAATAGCCTTAATCCAATAATTCACCAATTCACAGTTCCTGAAAGTTCATTATATGAGGAAAAAAAAAATTACGCGTAATTCTTGGTGAATCTACTTACCGACGACGATGTATCGTTTCACCTTAAGCACTTAGGATCGATCTAAATTCTTTAAATTGATCGACAAACATTTTTCCGTAATTTTCGTTTTTCTTTTCGTCAGATACTCGTCAAGGAATTGAAGATAAAAAAGCCGATGATCGATTTTCACTGAAAATCGCGTATCTTAAGGCCTCAACCACGCCAAAGTACAAACCGGACGAACGAGATTCATTATTCTTGACTGAGAAAACGCCAGCTTTATTTTATCTTCAAGACTACGAAAGTTAATTGAATGTTTGTTTAAATTATAATTTTCCAATAAAAGTTTCTTTATGTATATGTACGTATATATAACGTCGTTGAATTACCACCAATCTTACCATTTACTTACTCTTCCTCCTCCTCAACGTCGAGTTTATCACAAATACCCCAAAAGAAAAATGGAATCAATAATATTTTTTTTTTCCAAGTTTTTAATTCATTTTCGTTTTCTTTTCTCGTTTTTACGAATTACTAACAAAGTACAGCCTCTTAGCAGTACACCTCTTGACATTACATTCCTCGATTCGATAATAAACGACGTTTTCCTTCCTTCTCGTCTCTATCGCGCTCTCTTCGTTCATTTTTATAATTTTTTTCTTCAATTAAAATTTTTTTTCATCAATTAAAAAATTTTTTTCTTCAATTTTAAATGTTTTTCTTCAATTAAAAAATTTTTTCTTCAATGTTAAAGTTTTTTACGAAATAAAAATCGCAATATTTTCCCCTACAAATTAACAAAAAAAACCAAAAAAAAAACAAGGAACGAGACAAAAAAAAACAATCTTCGAACGTTTAAAATTTTTCTTTTATTTAACGCGAACTACACTCGTCGTAACGATCCATGAAAATTTGAATCGGCGATTCTCGCGAATAATTCGAAACATCGTTTTTTTTTTTCGATCTTCCAAACGTTCGGCGAGTTTCTATTGTTTTTCTCTGGTTTTCTTCGTTTTTTCTTCTCCCTCTTTTCTCGTCTTTTTCGTGTTAATTACGCGCTGACTGTGTTGTTGTTTTTTTTTTTTTTTTTTTTCGTTTTCTTCTCGTTACGTTTGCGTTGACGATTTCGCAGCTTCCCGCCGGCAACGGCGAGGATTTTTGCTTACGTTCGTCGCCCTGGCGAAGACCGGACTGAGGCCGGTGATGCGCTCGCAGGGACTTACGCGCGTTTTTTTTTTTTTTATGGAACTCTACCTCCCCCTTCTTCCCTTTTTTCGCGATGACGGTGCGATGAGATTTATGATTTTGCGAGAGTTTCGGCCTTGGCGACGACTTCCTCGATCGGTCCGACCATGTAGAACGCCACTTCCGGCAAATGATCGAGCTCGCCGGCCAGAATCTTTTGGAAACCCTTGATCGTCTCCGCGAGGGGCACGAGCTTACCCGGATGTCCGGTGAAGACCTCAGCAACCTTTTTTTTTTCGGGTAAAAATATTAGTATTAGTGTGTATCTTATATATGGTGTATATTATATTCTAGTGTATATTATATTGGGAAAGATGAGTTTGTTTGGACCGCTTGAACTTCTTTTTAATTTCGTACGACGTGAAAATGATAATTCGATATAATTGTGTGTTATATAATAAATAATATACGTATATTGTATTATTATTATAGAGAATTATTATAGAGAATTATTATAGAGAATTATTTGTTGAATTTATTTTTCAGTATTATTCAAATTATTTCTGGATTTCTTGGATCGGGTTTTTATATTTTCGATAATTTTTGGCCCAGAAGTAAATTAGAAAAGTAACTTCATTTTTCTTATATTGAATTATTTTTTAAATTCATTTTTCAGTATTATCTAAATTATTTTTGTATTTCTTGGATTCGATTTTTATATTTTCGATAATTTTTGGCCCAAAAGTAAATTAGAAAACCTACTTCATTATTATTATATCGAATTATTTCTTTTATTAATTTTTCATTATTATCATTCAAATTATTTCTAGATTTATTGGATGCGAACTTTATATTTTCGATAATTTTTTGCCGAAAAGTAAATTGGAAAAATACCTCAGTAACTTTTTTCTCAAATTAAAAGAAAATAATCTAATTCCAGTAGATAAAATTAATATTTGATTAACATTTCGACGGAAAATTAGAATAATTATTACGAAATTCGTTTCTAGAGGTTATTTTTCTGATTTCGAAGTTTTGTCCTTCAACGTCGGACCAAAAAAATGAAAAAAATAAAATAAAAATAAAAAGTTTGAAACAGTGACGTAAAATTACGTAAATCTCACCTGGAATGGTTGAGAGAGGAACCTCTGAATCTTACGGGCTCGGGCTACGGTGAGCTTGTCCTCCTCGGACAACTCGTCCATACCGAGGATAGCGATGATGTCCTGAAGTGATTTGTAATCCTGAAGGATTTTTTGTACGCGACGAGCGATTCCGTAGTGCTCGGCGCCGACGATGTTGGGGTCCATGATACGGGAGGTCGAATCGAGGGGATCCACAGCCGGGTAGATACCTATTATTATATTTTTCAAGAAAATCGATGAGGTTCTTATTTTTTTTCTTCTTTATCTTACGAAATAAATCCGTGGATGAGGATGAACGTCCCAAATCATCGAATGAAACACTTCTCCCCCCTCTGATACCCTCTGATGTGGTCGATGATTTTTTTTTTAAATATCTTTTGAATCCTGGGACCTCGCTTATTTTTATTTAGATTTTTTCAACCTCTCCTTTTCCTCACACTGTCCTTTTTTTTTGGTTAATTAAGTGGTAACTGCTGGTTCTCCCATTTTTAATTGGATGAACATTTTTTCCCAGTTACTTTATCGACAATTATTAATTTTTTTTACCTCATAAAATTTACGTAGGAGTCATTTTTCTGATATATATTTTTTTACAATTTTTAAAAAATTCGATTTTTGCCGAAATTTTAAACAAATTAGATTAAATAAAATCAGTGAAAACTAATGAAAAATGGAATATCGCTACAAAATTGACATTTCGATTTTTTTAAATAGAAGATAAATTTTTTAATTTCTTTTTGTTTTTATAAAAAATAATGAAAAAATTGATTTTGTATCGAAAATAATGGAGATATCGATTTTCATTGCAATAAATTTTATTTTCTTCTTTCTTTTCAATGAAAAACCATCATCATATATTGAAATTTCGGAAAAACTCGCTTTTTGTTCAAAATAAAAAAAATTATATCCACGGCATTTCGTCGCAAGTTAAATTTAAAAATCGAAAAAAAAAAAATCCAGACCATCGCTTCTAATCAGTCCATTCAATAAAAATTATACCAAAAACTGTAACAAAAATAGATCAAGAAAAATTTTGCCCCAGCTTTCTTTCAAAATAATCGAGAATGATCCCAAGACTCGATCAGTTATTTATTTCTCTTTCTCTTCTTTTTTTTCCCCCCCCCAAAATCAGTCTCAAAACCGAAAATCCACGAAGACCAAAGCCACGAAGAACACGTGGCCAAAAGAATTTTTTTTTTTTTTTTAATCGGAAAAAGAAATTAAGGAGGAAGAATAAAAAAAAAAAAAAAGATGAATTACCAAGTTCGGCAATGGCACGAGACAACACAGTTGTGGCGTCCAAGTGAGCGAATGTGGTGGCAGGGGCGGGATCCGTAAGATCGTCGGCGGGTACGTAGATGGCCTGTACCGAAGTGATGGAACCCTTTTTCGTCGTTGTGATACGTTCCTGCATGGTACCCATGTCAGTGGCGAGGGTGGGCTGGTAACCTACGGCCGATGGAATACGACCCAGCAGGGCGGATACCTACCAAAAAAAAACAATAATATAATTTGCATACATCTAATACATGGGGTATTCCATACGAACTAAACCCCATTTTCAGCCGATGTTTTTTTAATCTCTCGAAATTGTAAGGAGTTGAAAAACTCAGAAATTTACGGTACCCAAAAATTTTGGAATATTATTACTATTTATAAAGGAATATTATGAAAAATCAGAAATACAGAAATACGGGTATTTCTGATTTTTCATAATATTAAAAAATTTCTGGGTACCGTAAATTTCTGAGTTCCATCATGAAATTTATACAGTAGCTTCAGAATAATCATGGGAATATTACAAAAAATTGGGACCAAGAAAAAAGATATTATTTTCCAGATATGAAGTTTTTTGTGTTTTTTTGCCTCAAATCATAAGAAAACATTTTTGATACTGAGATCTCATAATTTCATCCGAAAGAACAGGTAAATTCCGTTCCAAAACACTCGTGACAACATCAATTTAATTCAGAAATAAAGACTCACCACGCCTCGAAACCTTCGAAAGTAGTAAAAATACCAATTACAGAAGTATAGTGAGAAATAAACCTAGAGGCCTAAGATTTGGAGTCAACCACTATTTCTCGTCATACTTCGACTCCTTTCAATTTCGAGAGAATAAAAAAACATCGGCTGAAAAGGGGGTTCAGTTTGTATGGAATACCCCACATATATTTATCATTTATTTATTTAGTATATTTTTATTATTTATCAAATTAATATATATTTTATAATTCGGGGGATTAAAAAAAATTCACGTTCTTCAAAATCTTGATCAAAAGATTCAGTCGAGAGTATTTAGCCAAATGACGTAACTAAAGGTGTCGTGCTTCGTGGATAAGAGGAATAAGTTGAATAGAATTGCCTATAGAATATTTGTAGAATTTTAAAGATTTTTTATTCTAATTTTCTTTTACCTTTCGAAGCAACTTCGAAACAGTTTTGAAGCAAAAAAAAAATCGATATTTTCTTTTCTAGAAGGACTAATTCGGTCTTCGAGAAATCGTTACAGTATATCTCATTTACATCAGAGACGTGAAAATGCTGCAAACGATTAAAAAAAAAAAAACTACGCGTACTCATAAAATAAAAATCTATCAAACTTCTCAATCAAATCGTTCAAAAAATCAAAAATCGTTCAATCAAATTATCGTTCTCAAATCTCGCTGATCTTTCTCATCTCCCCAAATTTCACGAAAATAATCCCCTAAGATCATAAAAAGACGTTGGATTATTTTTTTTTAAATCCGAATTAAAAAATTTGACTCGTTGGATATATCGAAAAAACGTTAAAAATTTTGAAAAATTTGAGCAACGATAATTCTCGATGATACAATAAGCCGGCGATGCATCGTTTCACCTTGAATTGCGTTCGATGAAACAATTTCGGGAAAAATGTGACAATGATCTAACCTCCGAACCAGCCTGGGTGAACCTGAAGATGTTGTCGATGAAGAGAAGCACATCCTGACCTTCCTGATCACGGAAATACTCGGCGACGGTTAGACCGGTCAGGGCGACACGTGCACGCGCGCCCGGAGGTTCGTTCATTTGTCCGTACACGAGGGCTACCTTCGAGGTCTTGTCTTTGAGGGATATTACACCGGTTTCGATCATCTCGTGATAAAGATCGTTGCCCTCGCGGGTACGTTCGCCGACACCGGCGAACACCGAGTAACCTCCGTGAGCCTTGGCGACGTTGTTGATGAGCTCCATGATCAGTACGGTCTTTCCTACTCCGGCACCACCGAAAAGACCTGAATTGGGACATTGATTTCAACAATTTATTGATTAAGAATGGAAAAATCAAATATTATGATAATAATAGAAATAATAATAATAATTATTATTATTTTGAATTATTTGAATTATTGAAATAAAATAAATAAATAAGTGTACGCAATTTATCATATTTATATTTATATTCATATTATTATTATAATTATTGTAATAATAATAATTATTATTATTATTATATAATTATTGTAATAATAATTACTATTATTATTACAATAATTATAATAATAATATGAATATAAATATAAATATGATAAATTGGGTAAACTTATTATTAATTTAATTAAATTATTATTAATTTAATTTATTAGAATTATTATTAATATAATTATTATTATTACAAAAATTATAATAATAATATGAATATAAATATAAATATGACAAATTGGGCAAACTTATTTATTTATTTTATTTCAATTTACTGATTGATTGGAATTGATGAATAATTATAAAATTGAACATCCGGCATCTCCCGAAAAGACCTGAATTGGGAAATTAATTTCGACGACTTATTGATTAACAATGGAAAAATCAAATATGATTATAATTATTATAATACTTATACGAATGTAAATATGATAAATTGGACTATATGGAATATATATGGAACATATATGGAATATAATTTTATTATTATTCCAATCATTCCTTAATCGCACTAATTTGAATTATTTCGATTGTGAAATTTTTCTCATATCAAAATTGCCACAAATTTATAGCGATTCTAAGTGTCTCATCATATTGCAAATTTCTAATTTAGAAAATGAGAAA
The DNA here is from genome assembly GCA_963971145.1 of Sussaba pulchella. Taxonomy (NCBI): domain Eukaryota; kingdom Metazoa; phylum Arthropoda; class Insecta; order Hymenoptera; family Ichneumonidae; genus Sussaba; species Sussaba pulchella. Next base: position 9,359,846 of record OZ020172.1, read on the forward strand.
TAAAATAAAATCCTGATTCGAAAACAATAAATAAATAAATAAATAAATAAATAAAAATGCAGTAAATGTGATCTCAAAAAAATTATTCTATAATAATAATAATAATAATAATAATAATAATAATATAATATTAAGAATAATATTATTAATATATAATTAATATAAATATGTATAATCATTATATAATTAATATTAATATGTAAAATTATTATATATCAATATTATTCATATTTCATTAATAATACATATAACATACAAATTTGCCAACAATAAATAAATAAATAAATAAACAAACTAAAATGCAGTAATTTTGATTTGAAAAAAAAAAAAAAAAAACCTATTAAATATCAACAATAACAATAATATTGACCACAATATTATTAATATACATAAATATTCCACATAAATAATTCTAATATATCATACACACAATAATTCTACATAAATATATATAATTATCATCATTTATGATTATTATCGTTACAAATCCTCACCGATTTTTCCTCCCTTGGCGTACGGTGCGAGAAGATCGACGACTTTTATTCCAGTCACAAGAATTTCTTGTTCAACCGACATGTCGACGAATTCGGGAGCGTCGGCGTGAATCGCCGCGAGTTTGTCGGTTTCCACGGGACCGCGTTCGTCGATCGGTTCGCCGATAACGTTGATAATACGACCGAGCGTTGCATCACCGACGGGAATTCTTATGGGATAACCGGAGTCGAGTACTTGTTGTCCACGCACGATACCCTCGGTACCGTCCATGGCGATCGTTCGAACCGTATTTTCACCCAAATGTTGAGCAACCTCGAGAACCAAACGCGGAGTACGATTTTGCACCTCCAAAGCGTTGAGAATAGGTGGCAGAGCATCGTCGAATTGAACGTCGACGACGGCACCGATAACGGCCACGACCTTGCCCTGAACCGCCCCGGTCTTCGGAGCCGTCGCAGCTTTTGCATAATCCCGACCTGATAACGTCATCGTCGTTGTTATTTTTTTTTTTAAGGTTTTTTTTTTTTTTTAAACGTTTATACGCAGTTGGAAGTTTTGAAAAAATTGATTTTTCGTTTATACAACGGAAAAATTGGAATATTGGAAGGTGCTGATGATGCGGAGGGTTGGTTTTGTGACGTTGGCACGGATGATTCCGTGTTAGTTGGATTTTTTTTATTTTTTTTTATGATTTTTGAAACTTTGAACGCGTTTTGCCGAAAACGATGTTTTTGAGGACGGTGAGCAGGATTGGTTGAAAACGGCGCGACCGATCGGTCTGCAATTTTAATGCAATATTGTCGGATATGTTCTTCGGGTATTGATCGAAGGAATGAGGATTTCGATAATTATTTATATTTTTTTTTTTTAAGTTTAACGAAAAAATTTCGGTCGAAAATTGGAATTTTTTGTTTTTGGAGCCGCCATTTTGTCGAAAAACTAAATTTTGACTATTCCTTTCGTTAATACTTAGATTTATCTATCGACTGATGGAATCTTTTTGATTTTTTTGTTTTGGATAATCCAAGCCGGAGATATCGTGCTCACCGCCAGGCAATTTTTTTTTGGAAGACCTCCAGGAGATCGTCTACAGGAGCAGAATGAGTCAATATTTTTGAAAATAAAAAATGCTGATATAAAGTTAAAAGCTACCACTACATTTATCAATACTTCTTGTATTTGTCAAATAATAACCACTTCAGAAAAAAAAATCGTAAAAAACGATGTTTTTTGGCCTTGCGACTGCGTATAACCTCTTAATCGAAGAGATTCGATCATTTTTGCTTTCCCATGGAGGAAGTTTTGTTATGGTTAGAAGATTTTTTTTTCTCGAGATGTTCTTGTTGGGATGTTTAGATTGTAATGGAGCTTAAAGGAATAAACCCTTGGTAGGTTGATTAACGAACTAACTAGGTGCAGAGTTGAAACTTGCAATTTGCTTTCTCCGCACTTGAACCAATGGGCGCAGTTCTTTACGAGGATTTCTATGAGTACCTTTTTCTTTATTAATTCTGGCTTCTTCGTAAAAAATTTTTTTGAAAAATTTACGTGCTTTATAATTGCGAGATTGGTCGAAGAGAACGAATATTAATTTTTGATTAAATTAATTTATTATTAATTTTTGATTAAATTAATTTATTATTAATTTTTGATTAAATTAATTTATTATTGATTTTATTGAAATTTCATCTAAATTAATTTATTATTAATTTTATTTGAATTAATTCATTATTAATTTTACAAGTTGAAACTTGCGAATAGCTTCCTCAAAATTTAAGAAAGCTGCGAGTCTAAATTTGGAAGCTGCTCCCCGGAATCGACGATGTTGTGAGAATCCTCGACTATGAGAAAGCCGGAGTTGAGAAATAAATCATTTCCTCACGGAGAAAGATTCTCACAATATCGTCAACTCCGAGAGAGCGGCTTACAAATTTCAACTCGCAGCTCGATTATTGTTAGATATATATTGTAAAGATCAAAAGCAAAGAAAAATACATATACGTAGAAAATAAGCAGTTTGCAATTTTTTCTCTTCCTTATAGAGGAAGCTAATGTGCCTGGGCAAAAAATGTTTATCAAAATTTCCACGTCAAAACCTTAAAAGTGTCCTAAAACATTCATAAATCTCATTTGCAAAAAAATTCCTCAACGCATGTCCGTGTAACAACCCTTCAAAATTGAAACGTCCAGAACTCGAGAACGGTTTAAGCCACATCCCTCAAATTTCGCCCACATGTGCAGTCTCACAATATCCATGTCACGTGTAAATCTCGCCATAATCGCCAAAGTCGTTCGGATTCGACAGTCTTTTTTCTAATTAAAAAAAAAATTAAAAAAAAAAAAAATAATCGATTACCACCCTAACGTCCGAAAATTTCGAATTACCCGTCAAAACGGTTCTTCATCAATAAAACCATGCTCACGGACGTTCGGTATCGAATCTCCCCCAAATCCATCAAGAATTTCAGATTCTATACGACTTTAAATTCTACCAAAAAATTAACTTTTCGCTCTCGGTTCGATTATTCTTTTATTTTATTTATTTTTTTTTTTTTCATCGTGACTGAACTATTGACCATTAGGTAATGTATCTGCCTCTGGCGACTATGCAGTTACATAAGACACGCGTGAGACCGACTGAGAAATTAAAAGAGCAGGGAGGAAGATCGCACAACCGAAGAACCCGAAAAAAAAAAAAGAAATTTTTTCGCTCGGTCGGTAAAAAAGTTTCCAAAATAATATTTCCGAATTATCATTGCCATAATCGTTCTTCCCGTAGATTCATCGTTACACAACGAATTAATGAGCCCCGTGTGCTCGTGTATATACGTATATATGCGTTAAAAGGGAATGGGCAGAAAAAACCGGGCGATCGATCGCCAAATGCTCGACGTGGTAACGAAAAACGCCCATTTTGCGCCTTGTCAATGACCCTACGCTCTTCCGACAACCCCGACGTCTCAAAAACCGCCGTTTTCTCCTAATAAACTCTACAAAATCAAATTGAAACAAAGAATCGCTAATGGTCGAACAACGAAATTCGGCTTTTCGGATGTGGGTCGGGTTAAAATCCCACGTCCGCCATTTTGGCACGAGACTTCGGTGTCCAGACTCCGAACGGGCCGAATATCACCCCAAGATTATATAACGATTGGGAAAACGAATATTTTTCATTGATCAAAAGGTGACAGTTGAGGTCACGAAATTGCAAAAATATTTTAAAGCTTTTTCTTCGCTACACTTTTAAGACCATGGACCGAAAAGAAACGAGAGAAAGATGTTATTACTCCGAAGATGGAGCAGACGTGAACGTTGTTACGACCACGGGGAATAAAACACTCGTCGGGGTCAAATGAAACGAAACGAAATGAAGTTTTTTAGGGTTTTTTTTTTAATCCTTTGAATTAAAAATCTTAGGGTGGGATTGAAGCGTTTGAAGAATGATTTTGTTTTTTTTTGTTGTTACTCACTGTTGACGGAGATGGCGCCGGATATTTTGGCGACTTCGTTCTGTAGAATCGTCGGTTTGACGGCCCTCAGGGCCTTCGATACGGCGCTCAACATCATGGCCGGTCAATTGAGGTAGGGCGACCGGAATACACTCGACTGATTCGTTCGGAGCAGACGGTACGCAACGGTTTCCGTACGTTCGATGCGATTACGATATAGACGAGGATTATTTGTGCGCAGAATCGACGTGGGAACGCTTCTGCGCATTTTTGGGAGGGACTACGAGAGTCGTTGACGGTTTGGGATTCGTCGATTCCGGGAATGGCGGGAATATTTGAATTTTTTTGGGTGATTTTGTTGCTTCGTGGATTTTGATTATTCGGAATTGTTTGGGAGATTTCTAGATGGGTTAGCGTGTTTGTGTGGGAATAAAGATCTAAACGCAATATTGAAGTATGTACTTTTTTAGGGAACGGCTGAATAAAATTCTTTATAAGTTTCTTATAAAATTCTTTATAAGTTTCTTATAAAATTCTTCATAAGACAATGGATGAAAAAATGAATCGCGATCTGATGCTTCTTCGGTTTTATTGTTTCATCCTATATTCTTTTTTATTGTTCGATCATTTATTCTGTTTTATTATTCGATTCTTTATTCAACGGCGAATTTTTTTTTTGCAGATATCTATGCAAAAAAGGAATTTGTAATTAGGCATAAAGAGTAATTATTTCTTTTCACGATACTTGAATAAAACATAACGAGAACGAAAGCATCATAAAAATGATGATACGCAATCTAGTACGTAGCGGGTGTCACATCTTGGAACAAATATCAAGAAAAGTACTTTTTCCCGATGACGGAGATAACCTCCCTGAAAATTGGTGAAATTAAGGAATTCAATTGCAGTACTTTTCTCGATTACGGTGGAATTAAATTCGATAAATCTCGAACAATTGATACAAAACTGATCATCGACCAGATTCCTTCTTGGATTGTTTTTCGTAATTATAACATAATTAGAATTTTTTTTACTTGGTCGATATCGCAGGGACCAACGTTACCGACGTTACAATAGATTATTTCTCTAGCGAGGCCAGATAACGGCTTAATGGTTGGTTGTTTAACCTCCTTGGACGAATAATCGTTTTTAACGTCGGAGCCGTTGATGCCTGTGGTGTAACGTCTAAATTAGAAATTAAATTATTGCGGTAACGGAAATTAGATTAGCGTAAAACATAACCTATAAAATAGATGTCCATGAAACAAATGACTCCGGGGTCCGGGCGACGAATTACAAAATTGTTATCAAAGTACATCTCGTCGCATGTGCAGGACCGCCTACTGTTTTCTCAAGGCTCTAAAAGAAAGAAAAACTTGCTATATTTTAACGTTTGTTGAACGAAAGATTGAGAAAAAGAACATCCCGCTATTATTCATCAATGCAGGAGCAAGTGAAACAGAATTGCATTTGCAACGAATGAAATAAAAATTAATTTCTAAGGATTGAACTGTTATTATACAATAAGATAAATCCAAGGATTGTTAGAACTAAATCTAAAAAGTCAAAATTAATTTTACCAAGCATCGTAATATTATTTAATTTCAGATATCAAAAGACGCACTGGCGAGACTCGTTGAGAGGAAAAAAGAATATGCGATATGATAGTTTGGCAATGGGTAGAAAGACGCGACTTGACAGCGTTGAAGGCAGTAAAACAATTAATAGAATTCTAAATTATAAAGTCGCTTCGATAGATAAGCATAACGTAAACAATGAATGCACTAAGATGATGCAGAGAATTACGGGCCACACTTAGAGGATCATTGAAATAATTTAATAACTACAACAATATCTGGAATTATTTTATACTTCTTAAATTTGTCGCGTTACTTGTCTTGCGTACCTTATTGTATCACAGTTTCCAAATTTTCTAAATTTGTTCGCTTTCATCATTGGTAAACTCATTGCTTTCACTTTATTTAGTTATATTCGCATATGAAAACTTCCTGCCGCTGGAAGCTTTTTTAAATTAATCTATGTTCCGTATTATAACTGAATATTTTACACACAGCTTTACGCACAATTGGATAATCCTGATTGATGTGGATTCCAAAAAAGATTAATCAAAAAAATGTCATGCAGATTTTTTTTATCAAGAAATCTGCAAAATTTTCTCGCGATATTGGGAAAAACATGAGATATAGGTTGGTCCTTGATCGATTCTACATAGATTCACCAAATTTCATCGAATTCCGTTCAGCCATTTGGGCGTGAAGTACCGCAGAATATTTGCTTGCTTACAAGTCATTTTTGGTAACTCTACTTACCGACGGCGATGCATCGGTTCACCTTAATCTCATGAAACACAGTACGAACAGTGCAGCACAGTACGACGAATATTTATACAACGTATGGACCACGACGCGTACCATACAGCCCATTGACAATTCAATTTACATCGAAATCATGAATAAACCACGATCAAACAAAATTAATTCCTAAAAATGACTTAAAAAACAAGCTTCTAGACAGCGATACCCCGTTAGAATCGCTGTGCAATGGCGGCCATCATATAAATTATGAATACACGCTGTCAATTGTAATCACAATCTTGTAACCGCTAACAACTCGTGATTGATAACTGCTGTCAACGTGACGGCAACGTCGAACTATTGACTCAATCAAATATCCCCCAAAACCGATTTCGGGGTCTAAAATTCTCCACATCGAAAGTCGCCACTTCTAGGATAAAAGTAACGCTAGCAAATCCCAAACCGATCGCAAGAATAACAAACGCAAAGGTCAAGTGTTCAAAAGTAAGAACTTTCACGGTCGATTCATGTTCCTGATTCTCGTAAGATTCAACCGTACGGATTTCCCTCTCAAGCTGTTTGCTATAAAGCAATTCCAGGATACCACCGGACAAAGCCGCCTGAAAAATCGCGCTGACCCTTTCCTGTAATGGCCAATCCGTTTGAACCAGATAGAGCGCGGAAACAGTGCCCATAGTTTTGCGTGACAGGTGCAGATTGAATCGAGCCGCTTCACCGGCAAGTCGGATCATCGTGTCTGCACAAGCGGCTTTGGGATCGCGCAACACATGACCCGTGCAATTACGATCAGTCAATTCAACGTAACGACTTTCCAGTCCCGAATGATTGAAAAAAGTATAGTGGCTGTCCAGGCCGTAAACAGTATAACCGTATTGAACGATATCTTCCACGGAATCCACGTTTTTCAGACGAACTTGTTGCGTCAACAGCGACGCCAATTTACCTTGATAAATTCCCTGAATAGTCACCACAAATATGAACAACGTACCCAGATACATCCTCGGAGCCACCTTGTGGGGTACAGTATGAAGCGCCGCGTTGCAAATTATAAGCACGAGATACAGAATCGCCGGGATAAAAGGTTTGCGCAACCAATATTTGAAGAACAACAGGGTGATCGTCAATACCGTTAATAAACCGAAATGCGAACTTCTATCGAGAACGGATGTGATCTTTTCCAATTGTGACTTGTATCCGGGATATTGAGTGAGAACCACCAGTCTGGTTTCGGTAAACGGATATGTACCTTCGAATTCCAACATGGAATGTAGACTGACGATATTCAAACAAATGCCACTTCTGCCATCAATGACATCGTGCATCGGGTCTAATATTGTAGAAACGTTTGCGGGATATGACAGCACTTTCCACGTTGCGTTGAGGGAATTCATGAGAATCGCAGCGGAGATGTTGTGTATTCGATCGATTACGGTTGTTTCCTTGTCCGGATCGGCATACCACCAATTCTCCATACCTTGGGCGGATGCGCGAATTTCGTAACCTCCAAGATCCATCGTTTTGTCAAAATCCAGTTCGCTACAACGCGACTCATCCGCGCGATGTTCCCGCGCGTACAACGTCCAAACATGACCGTTGATGCCTTCGTAAGTGTTTTCTTGATGCCAAGGCGCGGGTGCTTTGCTCGTGTACGGATTGAAAGTGTAAATCAAGTGACCTCTCGTTCGATGGAAGCAGACGAATTTCGAATTAAGCAGATTCAAGCTCCACGCTTCGGACAATACTTCATGAGCGTTCGAACATTCGTTTTCCACGTCGAGCGAGTCGATCAGGATGAAGGAAGCCATGTGGTTCCACCATTTTGACGTTTTGATTGGTTCGAGAGTTTGCGGCAGAGCGCTCTGATTGGTCGTCGTGATCACGAAAATCTGGAGTTTGTATCGAGATCCACGTTCGACGGTGTCGTTGTTCTCAACCATCGACGCATAGTCGACCATTGTTACGGGAATCACGGCGTCTGCCAAGGACATCCTTGTCAAGATACTCCCAGCCGACGGTCCAGCAAGGCCTACGGTACTGAAACGATCTGTGTAACATGATTCCAATATGTCGATCTGAAAAGTCAATAGTCGGTCTTAACCTTGAACCGTTCGTGGATTTATATCGTACGTATCGGTACAGTAGAACCTCTCTAATCGGAACAAATCGGGTCTCCTAATCCAATTGCAGGGGTTACGGAAAAAATCTGAGTAAATAAAAAATTAAGAACACTGCTGAAATAAAGGATACTACAATATATTTGTTCAAACAAGACAAAAAAAAAGATTTTCAATAGCTTTACATTTACATTTATTTAGGTTATTTATTTATTTAGGTTATTCGGGTAAAGCTCAAAATGCGTACAATTTCAAATATATTTCGGACTTTACCTAAGCGAAAGTGGATAGAACGCGGTTTACCCGGACAAACCTAGGTTTACCCGTTAATCGAATTCTACCCGTAACATTTATACCATCACGGCCGCCGGAGAAATGTAGGAGTGGGGAATGGGTCTTCTTTGCGCGTTTCTATTTAAAGGGTTGCGATTACAGAGGTTTTACTGTACCAAAAGAAAATTACCGTTGCTTCGACGAGCCGCCATTTATCCAGTTCGGAGGTGTCGACGAACAATCCAGCCAAACATGTTTGGGCGAGGAGCGATAAAAGAGAAACAATGAATGCGACGAGATGCATTTCGATGTTTTCTCTGCCTTCAATGTCAACGAAAGTGAATCCCTGGTTGACCGGGGAAAGTACGTAATGTGAGGCCCGTACGATTTGACGATTGACCGTATTTGACAGTTGCACGGGAAATGAAGTCAAACGAAGTCTCGTCGAGCCGTACGTTTGATGATATCCGTGCCGCGTTCATATTTCAATGTAGTAATCGAGTTCGGGTCGATATCCATTCGCAATTAATATTACATACGCAATCGCATTGGAAAATCGAAAGCTCGCTCATTACAATACGTCTGATGAGACATTGTAGTGCAGTAGATTTGTTGATATCCTGACCGTTCATATTTCAACGTAGTAATCGAGTTCGGGTCGATATCCATTCGCAATTAATATTACATTACGCAATCGCATTGGAAAATCGAAAGCTCGCTTGTTAAAACACGTATAATGAGACATTGTAGAGCCGTCATGTAGAAAACTATCCGGTGTTTCTCCGTATTCCCTCGCTGGTTATCACGTGATCGCACTCTAACTCCATCTACAGGGTATCTTTCGGTTCCTCCTTCTTTTATCCTCACCACGTATATTCCTTTCAAGCTAACCTTTCAAGCACCGGAACGTTCCTTCAGGGCGTAATTGCATTCTTTCATTAATTTTAATCATCGAGTACTCGACGCTTTTTATCGTTTAGCAATAAATGTGAAAGCCACGGACAATTTCATCATACTCTTACCTTCTGAATATTTGATGTCCTGATAGTTCGAACAGCACGCTTATCGAAAATACGCCACGCGATCTGGAATTGTGACGTTAGTGAGTGAGATGCGCCATGTGTCATTCTCTTGCTCTCCAACCCACGGGCTTTCTTATCGAAATAGGTTGTATCGGGAATTGGAATGAATTCGTAGCGTTTTGCCAGAGATCGCGTGGGTGGTACATCCTTCATGTATTACCAGCGTTAAATATTTTCCGTTAAACGTCATTTGGTTGGAGCGTGAATAAGAACACATACTACTTTATCGAATATGCCGAAATTTGTTATGGATACATTGTTTTTGCGGGGAGTTTTACTTCGTTACTTCAATATGAAATGAAGTGCTGTCAAAAGTCATCGTATTTTGGTGGAAGTTTGTCGTGGCCATGCTTTGGCCGAGCAAACGTGTCGCAAGTGGTTTGCACGTTTTTAAAGTGGTGGTTCCGACTTGGGAGACAAGGGATGAACTGGACACCCGAAAAAGTTCGAAGATGAAGAATCGGAAGAATCGATCGAATAAAACCATCACTTGAGATCACTACAGACTACAATTAATGCACTTAACTCTTAAATGCACAACTGCAATACAAACTGCATTGTATCGTTATACATTATTATATATATACAGATATAAGCTTGTGTAGAAAAATGGCCTCAATCGCATTCGAGCTAAATTTGTCGAAAATTTTCTAGGCTCCATGAGATTATTAATTTTCGAAAAATAAAGGTAACCATTTTGTTTTTCATGAATTTCGTCGAATGCATGCATCGGAAATCAAAAATATTCTACGATCCACACAAATTCGACGAGTTTTTCAATTCCACAGAAATAAAAAGAGAATAAATAACAGAAATTATTATATTGATAAAATTTTGTAACCTCTCCCAGAATAAATTCTCGTTTCGAGTAATTCTCAATTCGATTTCGTTTTCATTGCCCCGATCGAGTTCCGAACGAGAGAAAAAGTGTTTTACGAATGAAATGGGTCGAAGTGGGTCAAAGATCTTTTGCTTCGCACGAAATTTCTCTCATCTCCGTTCTTCATCTTCATCGCTCTTATACGCAATCCCTCTGACACCGTCGAGCTGAAAATATGTGGACCGAAATGCCGTTACACAGCATCCTCCGTGTGGTCAAGTGGGACGCACGATTCCGACGAAATCGAGTGACAATCGTCGATTCTACGACATTCCACGTCACACCAATTCTACCGCGTAACGACGATAATTCAATAAACATATTTTCGTTTATCCATCGATTCTTCGAAGCTGCTCAATGACCGGAATGAATAATGTACCTTAAATTAACCTTATAGAGTGTATCGTGGGGTCCAATCGATCCAAAGCCTTAAAAACATAGAAAACACCATCCTAAAAATCTGGAAAAATTCACGAATTAAGCTCAGAGTTTCTACTTTACGATCAAATTTTTACGTATGACGTTTCCGAAATTTATCCATTATAGAAATAACAATAAACAAATGAATTGCCGAAAAATGCGGGAACTTTGAAAGTTTCGCCCGGGTCAAATCGACTCCACCATACACTAATCCGGTTAATTATTAAAAAATTAAATTTCCAAAAAATGGAGTTTTTATTCTTTCAAAATAAAATGGTTTCACGTCTTTTCAATTAACCTCTAATAAATTCTCAATTGATTTCACTTTTTTATCGCTGGAACTCCTTCGAAAAAATAGAAAATAGAGCGAGGGATTTTTGTTTTTCTGCGAGTTCTTCAAAGTAAAACCGTTATCCATTCATCCGAACCAGCCTTTGTCGTCGTCCTCTTCCTCGTGGAAATGAGGATAATAATGACTGTGACTCTGCGGCGACGATTGATGAACAACCACGACTTCGTTCTTCGGTTGACTTCTCAGCATATTGACGAGAATCAGCAAAAGCGCGATTTTTCCGACGACGAGCGATTTCAGAAGAGACATTTTTATCGAAGCTATTGCTCCGGGCAGGGAGAGCATCTGAATCGAACCAAAAATCGATCATTAAAAAGAAAAATATGATAATTATTTACCCAATTTTTATCTATCATTTTCCAATTATTATTTTCGCGATAAAAATAATTTAGCCCATTAAACAATTGATATGATATACATTTTTTTTCGCCAATTACCCACTGTTTATGTATTCATTTCGCATCTGTTATTTTTAAGGGTATTTATTTTGAGACAAAGACGAACGAATTTAATTTTACCTGCATTATCAAGGGAATCATTATCATCATAGATGAGAATCTTTGCAACGGTCCAGGCTTCTTTTCCTCTTCATGATTAGTCCTGGCCCCAACCGCAGTCACTAAAATTTTCGCAAATCAAATAAATCTTATTTCAAATAACAAATTCCCGAAATAATCAAAAACAAATTCATAAATCATCGAATGCACGATAAAGACGAAAAACAAAACAACGATAAAACTTCATTTTACCGTCAAAAATTTCGTCCAAGTTTAATTTCACGCGCAACTCATCGTCGTAAAGAACTAATTTGAATCCCGAAAAGACATCGAGATCCCTCGACGTGACATTGCTCGTATTTTCCATCCCAAAAATTCCTCTCACTCCGACCAATAACAGAGCAAAAACTCTCCACACTTTCATTCTCAATAATTCCTCGATCGATCCCAAAATTTCACCGATAAATTACAATTTTCTTTCTTCATCGACATCAATCGATCATGGTAAAACGATTTCCTCCAACGTTCGTACACCGATATCACAATGATTCGTCGCCACTGCCTCAACGGCTTCCGGCGCGAACGTCGTTGAATCGCGCGGTGGCGGAAAACCGTCGGGAAATCGATTTTTTTTATCAATAGCGCGAGAAAAAGGTAAAGAAAAAATGGAGAAAATTAAATATCGGCAAATTAAATTGGCGAGCCGTTGGCGTGGGCAGCGTTTTCCTCCGGCGGTTGTGCCGTAACTGGATTAATGGTCAAGGAAACTTGTTGCAGGCTGCTTCTTTCTACTGCTTCGTCCAGCCGGGCAAAGATTTTTCCTTGTTCCACGGTCTCCGTGCACCAGCTGCCCAAGACCCCACTCGAGGCTCTTCTAACTGGATCTCGGTTGAGCACTTCGCTGCTTCGCGATGTGCAACGTCTGCGAAACGCACACTCGCGTGCGTGATTACCGCGGTATATACGTTCTTGACACGAGGCGAAACAATATTGCAACGGCGAGCTAGATCTTACGGATAATACAACTGCGAGATGTCCGAAACGTGGACGTGCTCCGTAATCGCCCATCCGACGATCAGCCAGGCTTGAATCTCACCCGGAATCCTACTTATCTCGCCGAGTCGAGCTATTAGAAAGCAAATTGTTCGATGACAAAAAATGTATCCTGATTTTTAAGACGATTGCGGGAAGAGATGATTGAGACGATTTAGGGTTTCGTGGGGTCGATTTTACCCGGACGGAAATTTTAAGGTTCGCGCGTTTTCCTGCAGTTTATTTGTTTATTGTTATTTCTATAGAAATAACTAAAATCATAATAATATAATATAATAATAATTAACAGTATTATAATAAATTATAATTATAATTAACAGTATTATAATAAATTATAATTATAATTAACATTAATATTAGTTTAATATAATGATAATTATAATAAATTATAATGATAATAATAATAAGTAATAATTATATTATAATAATAAGTAAAAATTATAATATTATAATTATATAATAATATAATTATTATATATATATATTTGTTTATTGTTATTTTTATGGAAATAACAATAAATATAATAAATAATAAAAATAATAATAATATAATATAATAATAATTAACATTATTATAATTAATTATAATTATAATTAACATTAATATTAGTTTAATATAATAATTATTATAATAAATTATAATGAAAATAATAATAATAAGTAATAATTATATTATTATAATTATATAATAATAATAAGTAATAATTATATAATAATAATAATTATTATATAATGACAATGATAATTATAATAATAATAATCTTATTCATTATAATGAATAAGTTTTGGAAAGTTTATATTTCAAAGATTTATCGTAAAGTAGAAATCCTGAGTTTCTTTCGTCAATTTTTCCAGATTCTTAGGATGATAATTTCTATTTTTTTCATTATCGAAGTCAAATACCTTATAATCCCTTCGTCATCTGCAATTTTTGTAATTATTATCGGAGACGCTCGGATTCTGCAGCCTTTTTTTGAAATTACCAAAAAACGTCGGCCATCGGCTTAGCTCTCGCAATTTTGAATTATCGGTCTAAACAGCTTTTCACGACTGGAATGTTATTTACCGATGCTTGGTATTGAATTTAGGCCAGACCCATTAAGACGTTCGGATTTTATAGGGTTATGAATTCTCTCGAGAAAAAACTTACCTCTTCGCTCTAACTCGCGTCGGCTACGACCGATTAGACCGACACTCGCTACGGGCGTATGGAATTTCGTTCAGTCGCCCTGTGTGAATTAAAATAAAATTTCGTGAAGACCCGTTAGAGACATCGAATTCTAGAGGAATTCTAATATTCAAAGTTTAACTCGTTTAGCGACGTGTCAGTGATCGGAAACCGAAACTATAATTTCGATTTAGGCCGCGTACAGTTACTGTTGACTGACAATATACAATTTTAAACATTATATTTCTCATTGCATTCCTTTTATATTATTTGATTAAATTATATTTATCATTATATTTTAATTATTATCACTTTTTTAAAATCATATCATAATTTTATGTTATTATTATAAAATAATAATAATAATATTGTTATAATTAATTATTAATATTATTATTATTATTAAAAAAAATTATATTACAATTTTATATTTATATTATTATTATTTTTTATAACTATACTATTTACATAATACAAAATCAACCAATTATTAATCAACCACTCAGCAATTAGCAATTGACTAATTGCAAATTAATTGAGAATTTGTAAGGAATTATTAATCAGTGAGTTATCCCTTTCTCATTCATGAGTAATTCATTTATTATTATTCTTATCATTATTATCAACATATACTTATTCATTATTATTTTTCTATTTGTAAAAATAATGTAAACTGAAGTTCAGACGTATTATCTATAAAAGACAATGGTTTATTTTATTTATACAAAAGTCAATTAATCTTTTATGATACAATATCGTTGAATAATTATCAATTTATCAGCTACGTTCGTGGATTTGTGCAAATAAATAAATAGACGAAGTGAGGTATGCGCGGTGTAATACTTATCTTAACTACCGTTTTGGTCTATCTGTTTGGTTTTGAGGTGCCTTTTTAATGTAATTTTTCACTGAAACAATTGCAATCCGAGAATAATTGCGATGCAGCTACAGTAGAACCTCCCGAATCGGAGGGATGGTTTCAGTCTGCCTCGCCACAGTTCGACTCGGCACAGTTTGACCCGGCACAGTTTGACTCCGCGAATTTGACAGATGAGAGTCACTCTTTCTCTGTCAAACTCAAAGAGAGTGTCAAATATCAAAGAGAGACAGAGAGTGACTTCCATCTGTCAAACTCGCGCGGTCAAACTGTGCCGAGTCGAACTGTGGCGAGGTAAACTGTGCCGAGTCGAACTGTGGCGAGGCATACTGAAACGATCCCGGTTGAAACGGATCAGGCCTTCTAATTCAATTGCAAGGGTCACAGAAAAAATCTGAACCACTCCTACTGGTAGGGCCGTATCTCGAAAATGTCCCAAGCCTACGATGTTTTACAAAAGAAACGTCGAACGTTTGATAAAAACTGTCGGGGTTGCATCTTGGCACGGAACTGACCTTTGTCTCACGTCCTTTGTTTGTACCATCACGACCGGCGGGGAAAAGCAGGAGTGGAGTATCCAGGGATGGTTTTCGTATGCCTCGCTATTGTCTGACTCGACATAGTTTGACCCGGCACAGTTTGACCCGGCACAGTTTGACTCCGCGAGTTTGACAGATGAAAGTCACTGTCTCTCTTTGACATTTGACACTCTCTCTACGTTTGACAGAGAAAGAGTGACTCTCGGCTGTCAAATGCGCGGAGTCAAACTGTGCCGGGTCAAACTGCGCCGGGTCAAACTGGGCCGAGTCGAACTGTGGTGAGTCAGACAGCGTCGAGGCACACTGAAACCATTCCTGCTTCTCATCTGCGCGTTCCGACTCGAGCAGTTCCGATTAAAGGGGTCCTACTGTACCATCGCTAATAACTACGACGCACAGCTACGTTGATTCATCAAGTTTCTATTAATTATTCCATTAATTCAACTCAGAATCCGTCACTTCAGTCCCACAAAATTAACCGCCATCGCTGTACTACGTCGAGTCCTAAGATAATTATAGAATACAAACCGGACGTTAATGTAATTCATGGCACCAGTCACGACGCAGTACGAGACGGTTTGCCTCCGATATTTCATTTTATATACAAGACGTACTAATAATTCTTAAGAAACATAAAAATTAATCGATGAGTCGAATAAATTAAATAAATTAAATATCAAATAAATTAAATTCGTTAAACAATTCTGCATAAAATATTATACAAGATTGTTAGAATTGGAAATATCCGATTGATCGAAATTTCCAATTATTTTACACGTATATTCTAATATTTTTTTCATTAGATGCATCATTGGAAATTCCAAAATCGAATCATTTGAGCTATGCACGTTTTTCAAAGGATTGAAATCTTTGAATTATTTCGTGACGTTCGGAATTGTAATTATTGAAATCATTTGAATTATTCGAACGTTCAAAACTTCAGAGAAATACTGGCAGATTTTGTACGATATTGCGTTTCTACAATATTGTACAATTTTTCACCGACGATCGACAATTTTTCATGTCGATTAATCCACGAAAATTGCTCGATGGGTTTATCGTTAGCAGGTTTGTCCTCGCGGAAGTGTAATTATCCCTTGTAGTAATAATGTTCGTCCTCCGGAGGACCACTGGCGGCGTCCCATCCGCTGTAGGGTTGGGCGTGATGATGGACGGACGATGGATGATGAGCCGGACCACTGTTGTGGAGATGAACGTGCACGGGTTGAGGAGGCTGCGGCGCCCATCCGTGAATCCCACCGGGGCCTTGCGTGCTTGCGTAGAATTTTCCAAAAATGGCGCTCAGTTTCAAAACCAGTAGCATAACACCTGCGAAAAAAAAATTATAATCCATAATTAAAAGAAAGAAAAATTGATGAAATTATTGTCGTTTCGCTTTCTCATCGAGAAAGCTACGTGATAATGAAAAAAATTTACGATACATCGGGATTTTCGTGTCAACGTGTTCGAAACTAAGGAATTCAATTCCTTAGGGATTCGGAGATATTCAAAGGACTATAACTCAAGTACAGTTCAAGCTACGTATTTGTATCATGCATTTTTTGAGTTATGTGACTTTTAATTTTTCAACTGTTGATTAATAATCGTTTCGATGGCGCAACGTAATTATGAATATTTTTAATCTATTTAATTTATTTCTAGTTTATTAATTATTTTAAATAAAACTTTTATTCATTTAAAATTTTATTCTATTTATTAGAATCGTATAATTTTTAATTTATCAAAAAATTAAAAATCATCAATAGTTGAAAAATTCAATTTGTCTGTATCTTAATGAAAATCGCTAAAAATCGAAAAGCCTCAAACACGTATTTCTTTATTTTCCACACAAATTGATGTAAAAAATCTTGAGTCAACATTTTTGACTCGTGGGTTAAAATTTTGACCCGTTCGTTATTTCTCTGAGTTCCGGTGGAATGCCTCATACATATCACGACCAAATCAGCAGTCATAGCGGAGAATAATAACGTAGATCAGTTTCTCTTGCCCGATAGAGCATCGTTTTCTAGATTGATTGGCAGTTCCGTCAAATAACGCGCGTGTAAATAATATTTATCGATATCGCAGGGGGGCCCCCTTTAGCATTCGATCGTCGCCCTATTGGGCGAAGTAAAGCGTGTCAACCGACACTTATATTTGACATTCGTGCAACGCATCCGCGCATACCAGACCATTTTCTATTCTACCGGCGATGGCACACTGACACGCGCCGTCCGATATACAGTTAATATTACGCGCTCGACTTATTCCATTCTTTTTACGATGTTTGCATAGCCCATAGCTCTGTGCTAATAGAAAGTCGTTAGACTAACTATCCTTATTTATTTTACGGTCGATTTTGTTCCATGGGAATCCTTCCGTAGAAAATCAAATACGATTCCGAAGTATTCCGAAAAATATATCAGCCGAATTCATTCGTAATTTTTGTACCAAAAATGGCGATGCAAAAAAAAGTTTCTGGATTTTTATAATTGTCGAGGTTGTATTAATTGGCATGGAGTTCGCTTTCAACGTTCACTTTCAGTACCGCACATGAATTTACTCCTTTTTCTTTCTTAGTGCCTGTTTTTAAACTGACGAATATTCTGGTGTGGATATTTCTCGTAACTGTTTGCGATTTGATCATTAAAATTGCGGATAATTTTTTTTTTTTGCGACACCGGGTATATTTGGGATGTCTCCAACTAATTTGACCCTCATTACCTCGAATCTCACGCTTGAATGCTTGTTGTCAGCAAGAGAACAGAAAATTGTTCGCCATCAGCGTACGGACGGTATCCCGAATTTTTAGTTTCAAGGTCATATTTTTTTGGACCCCAAGGTCATCGATATTTTTTGTTGTCCGTGTTCAAGGTCACGCGAAGATCGAAGGACTGAGTCATAATTCTTTCTCTGAGAGAACAATCTGATTCCACTTAAAAAATTTCGGCGACCTTGGAATGTCAAAAAGTTTGACCTTGAAGAAAGAAAAATCCTTGCGTCGGACCGTATTCGCCATTTGACAAGAAAAAATTATTGTCTACGTTGCTTTCTAGCATTGAAATAAGCGAAAGGTAATTTTGTACTCCACATATTCAAAATATCTAATATCGTAAATTCTCAATATATCTATTTATTATGCCTAAAAGTATATACCTAGATTTTAATTTTACGCAGCGTCGTAGATGATATATAAAGGCCTCGTTTTAACCCGCTTAGCGTGTCGTGGGGTCGATTTGACCCAGGCAAACATTTTAAAGTTCCCGCATCTTTCTGCAGTTCATTTATTCATTGTTATTTTTATAATAGATAAATTCCGAAATCTTCATATTTCAAATTTTCATCGTAAAGTAGAAACTCTGAGCTTCATTCATGAATTTTACGAGATTTTTAGCATAATGTTTTCTATTTTTATAAGCCTTGGGTCGATTCAACCCCACGATACACTTTCGGGGTGCAAAAAAGAAATCAATGCAATATTTTGATCCTTACCGAAATGAATATAAACAAAAATAATGTTTCAGAATTAAATTTCAACTTACCGATCGCCAGACCCTTGAGTGAAATAACGGTCAGTATCACAAGCAGAGTCATCATGACTCCCATTTTGTATATCATCGGCATCATCATAAATTGTATTCTCTTGACACCGAAGGTTCTTCCCTCCGCGGTACCTGAAAAAAATATTCAATGTTCTTGCAACACCATTGCGGGCTACGCTACACTTTCGTGGTTTCTCCTTGCACCTCGTTTGCCATTGAAACGGTGTCAAGCGTGTTTCCTGAATTACGAGCTCCGTCGAAATCGTGAGTCGTGATTCAATTGAGGGGAAACCAAACGAAAAATGCGATGAAATTGGGCAACTAATTTTTTTATCGCTTATTTAATTTTTACGTTTGAACAATCGAGTTTAAATTTTTCTTCTCTGACGATTACGTGCACGATTCATGATCGTGAGATATGAAGCGTAAAATTATGAGCTTTGACAGTGGCGTAACGGAGAATTATTACTTCTACATCGTCCGTTAGCATTTCGCGATGACGTTTCAATGACAAATCGCAAGATTCGGACATTGAAAATCAAATTGTCAAAAAAAAAAAATTATTACTTCATTCTCTGTCAAAGATTTTGACCCTGCAAACGAATAATCGATTGAGATAACGCGAAAATTTATAATTTTTGCGTTGAAGAATTTTACAAGATTAGATTTAATTATCAACCTAAACAAATGAAAGATTATTTTATCTCCAGATTTTTATTGACGAAAACTTCGTTTGTTTCTTCCGCATAAACAAAATTAATAAACGTATTTCCATACCTTGTGATTTGTTCGCGGGTGAGACAAAATCGTCGAAAAGATTGTCCAATTCCTCGAAATTATCTCCATCCTCCTTTCCGACAGTCGAATTATCGACACCAATCGTTCCCGACGTATCTCTTCCCAATTTTCCATCCACCACCCGGGTCGTCGGGTCGACCACAGTCTTCGAAGAAGCTCCAACAACAAGAAGAACCAAACAAAAACCGAGGCGATTCATTTTGAATTTAAAAATAAATCGATCGATCGAAATCGATCGAACCCGCGAACACAAAAATAAATAAAATAAAAAAATCCAACACAGTTCGGAAAAGCTCCGGGTTCGTGGTTTCTTCCGTCGATGGGATGGAAAAGAAGAAGACGAAGACGAAGAGGAGGAAGAAAAAAAAAATTGAACGATTCAACACTGAAGATGGACACGGAAAAAGACACGTGCGAGCCAGTGAGGTGAACGAGTCTGCGATCGAGCGAACAGAGTGGCTACGAAGACGATCTTACGGACGGTAAAAGGAAAGGCGAGTCGTTGTCGTGGTCGTGGTGGTGGTAAGGAAAGGATCGAAAGGTCTTTTACGAACTGACCAGCTCGCCAATCGCGCACATCGGTTGTAACCGCGATCCACCGCATTCTCATTATATACGCGAACCGCGACTGTACTTTGGGAACCGTTGAGACCCCGCTCGGTAGCGTCCTCTCTCGGACGTGACTCTACGGTACCACCTTAATGTGTCCCCTTTCGTTGGCTCGAATAAGGTCTTCCAGACGTCGATCGACTGACCAACCGTGACCTAACCGTCTCGCTGGGCTATCGATGACGTTTTCGGTTCAAAGCCTGGGTTTTGATTGAGAATGAGGCTTAGTTTGAATTATTGTACTTCGATTCGATTTTAGAGGTTAGTTTTGGGGATGAAGGTCATTTGGTGACATAAAATTCGACCTGATCTGACGGATTCCGCTGCTTTTGAGGTTTCTCGAATTGACCTTGCAACGTCTTCGGAAAATGGAACTTCGACCCGTCTGATTGTCTACACTGACTGAGTAAATCTAAGTTTGATTCTAAGATTCGACCACACACTGCGTTGACCTAAGTAACCTTGAGGATCTTCAACCTATAGATGAAAAGGGAGCGGGTCTAAAACGCCTTTCGAGAAAAAACCTGGTCACAGAGATTTGCTCCAAGACAATCCCTGTCAAAGTAAACTATTCGCATCTACACTCTGTGTTGTGACGATTTCACGAATAGGTCTTTAGGTTTGGGTTATGGTTCGGGGTTAGGTCCAGGATGTGTAGGTTTTGTGGGTTTAGGGTTAGGTTCTGGATGTGTCGATTTTTTAAGTTTTGGGGTGGGTTCAGGATGTGTAGGTGTTTTGAATTTAGGGTTCGGTCCAGGATGTGTAGGTTTTTTTAGGTTTAGGGTTACGTTCAGGATGTGTAGATTTTTCAGGATTAGGGCTAGGTTGAGGATGTGCAGATTTTTCAGGTTTAGGGGTAAATTCAGGATGTGTAGGTTTTTTAGGCTTTGGGTTAGGTTCAGGATGTGTAGATTTTTTAGGTTTTGGGTTAGGTTCAGGATGCGTAAGTTTTTTGGGTTTAGGGGTACTTTAGAATGTGTAGAATTTCTAGGTTTTAAGTTAGTTTGTGTAGATTTTTTTAAGTTTAGGTTTTGGTTAGTTTAGGATCGTTGTGAAAATTGGGTTTTTGCTTTTACCGGATGTAATTGAATTTCTTTTACACACTGTTTATGCAATTCTTGTTGGTTTCCTCAAAAATGCCACTTCAAGGTCGTTGGCGTTAATTTCGACGGATCGTTTTAGAAAAAAATAATTTTCGATAAAAATGTTTTTTCACGGATTTCTGTATTTAAAGTTACTGCTTTTCTACTAATCGTCTGAAACGAAGAAATAATGCGAATTATTAATTAGTGTGAAGAGCTCTAGTAGTGGCATGGATGATTCTTTTTTCTAATAAAAATCATTCAATTGGCAGCCACATTAAAATATCGTGTGGAGTTTTATCTTTTCCCTGCCAGTTTCTTGCTTGAGAAAATATGAAATTTTCCAGATAAAAATATAGCTTATATTTTCCTGTAAGTAATTATTCAATTAATCACGAAACAAGCCGCAATTCTTAAATTTCAAGCTTTAATGCCAAATTTTAAAGCTGCTTTATCCGAATTTGCAATTAATTACACAAAGAACTTTTCGGAAAGGTCAAAATCGATTAAAGTATGTAAGCTTCCTATAGAAGGCCTTTTTGCGATACCTTAAAATCAAAGAAATCATTTTTCAAGTTCAAACTGGCAGCTCTTTATCGAATCATCGCCTTAATATGTGCACAACGTCTGCTCTGTCTTTGTTATTATCAGGTTCGAGATCGGCAGCGTGTCGTCGGAGCGTCGATGAATAAAAGAAATAAAAGTGGGAGACTGGCTTTGCGCACGGAGTCTCGTCGTCGAGTCTCCGAAGCGATACCTTCATGACGATAAAACAAGCCACATGCGAGTATCATAGAGCGCATCGTTCCCTCGAAGGTCTCGCGCACAGAGGATAAAAAATGTTAATAATAATAATAATAATAAAGAGAAGAAGAAAAAAAAAACTATTTGCTTGCATTCTCGTCTCCCAGGTTATTCGCCCGCTTCCCCTCCCGAGTTTTCTCGAGCCCTCGGCTGGGCGGCGTCTTTATCGGGGGCGCAGTCCTCTCTCAAGGACTAAAAATTCAACCCCTGCCCGAGAGTGCGTTGTCCTTGCTCGATTCCTTCGAGCTAAACAGGATCCCGTGGATATTCTTTGCCAACGCTCGCAGAAACATCGACGATGAATCGAATAAACTCGCTTGTACTTTTCATTCCATCTCCGCCAGTATTGCCATGATGTGAGAAATCCAATACTTCGTTCGAAGAAATATTCACACGTTCCCGTAAAAAGGAACGCGAAAAAAAAAAAATGCTGACGATTCTTCATTGTCAAATTTTATCGCGTGAAAAATTATAAAGATGAATTATCTATTTATTGCGGAAGAAATATACCTGTTATTATAAGTTTATTATTCATTATTTTCTTATTATAATATTATTATTATTTATTATTAGTTATCATATATTGAATAACTAATCTAAAGAAAAAATCTTCTAAATTATTTCGACCGCCGTTTATTAAAAACAATGATATATTATAAAATTCAATCAATTCCAGAATAGAATAATGAATCGAATATTCAACATTGAAAATATAAATCGATAGTACTGCGAGTAGAAAACATTTCCACAACACGAAAAATTAATTCAACAGAAAAAAAGTAAACAACAAAAAAAAAGAAAATTAATTCTCCCCTCAAAGAAGAACATTGCGCGCGGCAGACACCGAGGAAAAAAGAAAAATGCCAACGTCGGTCTATCCGGTAGGGAGCATACTGTAGATATTCAATTTTTTTCTTCCCCACCTCGTCCTTGTACTTCGGAATCGTTATACCCTCCGCAAGTCC
The DNA here is from genome assembly GCA_963971145.1 of Sussaba pulchella. Lineage (NCBI taxonomy): Eukaryota > Metazoa > Arthropoda > Insecta > Hymenoptera > Ichneumonidae > Sussaba > Sussaba pulchella. The sequence goes on from OZ020172.1 coordinate 9,383,181, forward strand.
CATCAACGGCAGCTTCTCCCCGTAAATTAGTACGTTGGATGGCAAATGTGTCTATAGCGAATCCGCACTCCGTTGGGCATTAACGTGTTTCCCATGGCAAAACCTCTCGACAAGCCATAAGTATACACAGAGTAGAGGATCTTGCTGTTTTTCTTCTCCGCATCTCACGCGTTGCCAGCCACGTCAGATCTCCCCCCGCGGCTTCGTGGCGAAGAGGATTGCGCGGCAGGAGAAGGCTCCGACTCGAACCATCGAGGCTCGGCGAAACGAACGAAAACAAACAACACGGACTTGGCGTTCGCCGAGGAAGGAGAATAGCGCACCGAAGACGAGTTTTAGCACCGCCCTTAGCTGCTTTTTTTTTCTTTGTTTCGCGTTGACTCGTTACTCCGGCTATCGACTAGCCACGAACATTCGCCTCGCGACCGCGACCATGAGAGCACCAAATCCGCGAAGTCCGCTCTCAGCGACGAGTCGCTCCCTATTCGTTGTCGCATTATCTTTCGTCGTTCTGTCGATCGTTGTCCTCGCGGTGCCCGCGAGTACGCGAAGTGTCGATCGTCATCGCGAAATCAAGACTACCGATCGTGAAGACGTCAAGCCGAATCCTCAGAGTAATCGGGGCGACGAGGAAGCTTCGGTGATCGAGCGAGACGATGATCCCGAGGGCCATGGAATCTCGAAGCGCGATCACGTCGCGAAGGACGTTTCCAAGAGCGACGAACCGTCGCTCGTCAAGGAAATCGGCGAGCCGATTTCGGAAGGAATCACGATCGGTAAGTTGTCGGTAAATTCTGAATTAGAAAGTGGCAAAGGCGACGAGAAAATTTCGAAGAACGATCAGAAAGAAGGCATAAGACGATTCGACGCGGTTGTTTCGGGCGAAGACGCGATTGAGAAAAATATTGGGAAAACGAAAGAGACGGGAATTGAAGATGCGGGAATCGATAAGACCGTGATAAGGGGAATCATTGTGAGAGACGCGGCGATTTCGTTTGACATTGACCCCGCGCGGACGGAGAATGTGCCCGAGGCCGTTGAACTCTCCGGATTCAAGGTGAATCGCAAACGATCTCTCGCCGATTCCGAGTTAGCTGGCGAAACCGTTGAGTTCAAGGAGGTAGAACCGAGCGCGTCCGAAGCAATTGTCGAGTCTGGTAACGAGGCTCGCGAGAAAATTGCCGATTCCGGGGATTCTCGACCGGTATCCAGTCCCGTTGCTTCGAGTCACGCTAAGAACGAACGTGCGGAAAACGTTGGTGCTATCGTGGCGTCATTCGTACAAGCGCGTGAAGATGCTGCCGATTCTTTTGCGGCGGTTGGATCGAGCGTTCAAGATCAGTCAGAAGACGGTACAAAGGACGAGATCAGGGCCATTCCCGAATCAGTCGAGGGTGGTCTAAAAGAGAATGAGCCGATCTCTGACTCTCGTGATTCGGGGAAAGAAGAAGAAATTTCGATTGCGCCAAAAACGGTTATAATTTATGAGGACGGTATTGGACAAGTGATTGATAAATCGGAGGTCAGTCAGGACGAAGTTTTGAGCTCTCAAAAAGCTTTGCCGATTCTTGATATGGACGACAATGGTGAGAAGGACGACAAGCGGATCGTCAGAAGCGAGATAAAAACAAATCTCAGTGAAGAAACGCCGAAGGCAAGAGATATCGATGAATCCGCGAACACGCAGGAAATCTTAAAACTGCCGGTGCGTAATGAGACTCAAATGTCGTCTTTATTAATCGTGATGAAAACCAACGAAAGTCTCGGCGCTCTGAAAGCTCAAGCCATATCTCTTCAGCAAAAAATAAAGGATAAAACCTATCTGCAAGGTTTGCAGGATCGAACGACGGAAATTCTGCCGGGCATACCGAATTTTACAGAGGCTCAGCTGCTCGACGCCCTCAAGGCCATTGTACCATTGGAAAAATCGGCTGAAAGTGCAGAATCGTCTCATCTGCCAAAAATAAACACCAGCCTTCTAACCAACGATCAATTTCAGATCTTGAGAATCACCGAAACTCTAATTTCTCGACAACAACGACCGAGCTTTATCGAAAATATGATGGATTGTATAACAAATTTGAGCATTCTGAATTGCATGAAAGTATTCATCTGGCCCATAATAGCCGACAATATACCGGAATCATTTACCCAAAACTTGGTCATGCTGCCGATCGAGATAACTCCGTCCGACTGGCTGCCCGGGAATCAGCAGAACATTCCAAAAATCACGAGATCGCGATCGACCTCGAGTCATCATCAGAAACGTCTCATTACCCCGGAAGTCGTGGTCTCGGGTATATTGACGAACGCCCTTAACGCCGATCCGGCGAAAAAAGCTGATTCTTTGCCGACTTACATAGGTTCCCAAAACGAAACTCTGTCGAAATGGTTGACACCAGGTCAATTGGAAATTTTGAAAATGGCGGAAAAATTTCTTCCCGAATCGTCAAGAGCCGAGTATTCCAACAGAATGTCTTCTTGCGTTCGTAGATTCGAATATTTCTCCTGCGTCAAGTACTTCGCCTGGCCAATGGTCAAACAGCATTATCCAGCTTTGCCAGATTTTCCGGATTACCAGAGCTGGTATCCAAGCGTAACTCTCTATCCCGGCTATCCGCTTCTTCCTTATCCAAGCGCGGAGGGAATTGGAGAATTGCCTGAAGTCGTCGAAGCCGACGCGATAAGAACGAGAAGACCCAGGCCCGAAGCCATTATCGTGCAGATATTGGAAAACGCTCTGCGACAGACCCCGGGCTATTTGGGTTATCACGCTTATCAAGCCCGAAAACCCGTTGCGGCTTTGGTTTCGATCAGCCCCGAACAAATGGCCATATTTTACACGGCTGAACAATTGCTACCCGTTCAATTGCGAGCCGATTACATGGCTAAAACCATGAATTGCATTCGGGATTACGATTATCTGACCTGCACGAAATACTCAACCTGGCCAACGGTCCGACAGTGGTGGCCTCTACCGGAATTTCCCGATTTATCGAGCTTCATACCGACTTTTGCCGTACCGGAACTTCCCGATTTCTCGCAATATATACCGGATTTTGCGAGTTTAATTCCCAATTTCCCGGGAGTTCCGGGAACGACGCAGCCGCAGCCCGAACCAGCGCCGCAACCCCAACCGATTCCCGATACGCCGCCGACCCAAGAGGCCAACGTGACGGTTCAATCGAAGGAACATTCAGGACCTACGAGTTCCATCGAAAATCGTATCATCCAGATTCTTTCCAACATAAGGTGGATTCCTCTGGCCAAAGCGATTCAACAGGTTTCTTCCATCACACCGGGAAGTCTCGCGGTTCTCCGAACATTGAGTTACAATCAATTGAGAATCTTGGGACTGGCGAAGAACGCACTACCGGAGCTTGTCCGAGGAGATCTCGACTCGAGGTTTGTGGGATGTCTGCAGGGAGGTAGCGAGTTCATAAGCTGCACGAGAAATGTGATTTGGCCCACGCTGCAATTTTATGTAAAGAATATGCCAGATTTTCCGGAGGAACAGACAAAACCGGAGCTCCAGAAACTTTCCGAGGCTACTTACAGTGTTCCGGTGTTGAAACCGGGCGTTTATCAACCCACCCTCAATCCAACCACCGGTACTCAGCCGTTCCTTTCGAAAAACTCTGATCAGATAGCGGGACGATCGCCAACGAGCGGTCAAATAGTCGCCGAACCAGAGGAACCTTCAGCACCGTTTTCCGACCCTCAGGAGGCGGTGTCGGAAATTCCGAACGACACTTCGTCCCGTCTCGATTCCATTGCCTCGTTACGACAGGGAATTTCGGCAAAATCCAACGATCCTACGATTCCAGTTATTTCCGTTACGGACACGAGATTCACTCCGCTGTATTCCGATCATCCCGAAACCGTGCTTCTGAAGATTCTCACCGCCATCCAGTCATCCTCAAAATACGCCGACAATTCTTACGCGTATGAAAAACCCGGATTCATCGAATTTCTCAATCTTCATCTGAATCCTGAACAAAAAAGCGTGATACGCGTCGCGGAGAGTCTACTGCCCGAAGAGACGAAGGCAGATTTCACGGAGAAAGTGAAGGGATGCGTCGGTAAATCGAGTTTTATCGTTTGTTCTCGTGAAATCGTTTGGCCAACCCTGGCTCAGTACTATCAGAGGCTACCGAGCTTTCCCAACTTCTACATTAACGATTCCACCACGACCGGTGATGCGGAAAATTCGGGAACCAAAAAACCGGTTGTTCCGGGTATCGCGCCGATTTCCGAGACCGATGTTCAAACTGGACAGCACGGTGATGCCATGGTGACCATAACGGACACCCGATTCGTACCGATTTTCACTCAACATCCGGAAGCAGTGATTTTGTCGATTCTGAGAAACGTTCAAGCCACGTCGCCGAATTTATTGACACAACCGGGTGCAACGAAGAGCACCGCGAGATCACCCGAGTTCATGGCTACTTTTACCGATCAACAGGGCAACATCGTCACTGTGGCTGAGAATCTTTTGCCGGAGTCGATTCGCGAGGTATTCACGAAAAGAATGTCCGAGTGCGTGAAAGAAAATAGTTTCCTGGCTTGCACGAGAGACATCGCTTGGCCGACGATCGCTCAATTTTTCCCGCGGTTGCCGAACTTCCCGAATATCGGAGATCTGGCCGATTTTGTCGTGGAAAAACCGCAACAACGTCCGGCGCTTCTGCCTCCTCAGCTGGAACCCGTTAAGCCTCCTCTAGCTCAAGAAAATCCGGCTGTCGCCGGACCGATCGGAAATCTCGTACCGATCACGCCTGAAGACGTGGAATCGAGAATCGAAGCGGCGTTGCAACAGATTTCCGCGCGAAGCAATTCCGTTCAACAAAAATTCTCGTTTCTCAACACAAAGGACCCAGCGATTGGCTCATACGTGACTGCACGACAAGCCAATCTCATCAGAATGTCCGAAGATATACTGCCGTACGCCGTCAAACCGATTCTCGTCGGTCAAATGATTGATTGCGCGCGTGGTGGCAATGTATTTCCGATTTGCGTTCGGGACGTTGGTTGGCCACTGCTTCGACAGTATGTTCCCAATATTCCGGAATTTCCGGATTTCGGAACTTTCTTTCCTCAGGTACCTCAGGAGTTACCTCAAATTCCGCAGTTTCCGGACTATCAGATCCCGCAGATTCAGCCGATTCCTGGTTTCGAAGGCTTTCAGCTCGCTGGTCAAGGCTTCCCGTTACGAGCGGCGCAGAATAAAATTGGATACGCCTCCCTGATTTCCACGGCGCAGCAACAATCGCAACCCGGCGGTGTTTTCGTTTCTGCAATCCAAGGATTAACTCCGTCAGTAGGTGAACGATCTTAAGCTTGAAAAAAGGGGTAATTATTTACAATAAAGGTGGAATCGCATGTTCGATCAGTTACGACGTAATTAATTCTACGCACGGTTTAGAAGACACGACACAAACCCGCGAAAACTTAATCCGCTAACACAAATTCTCAAATTCGTTGTTTCTCTGCGTTTTATTTATCTTTTGAAAAAAAATTGATTCTTCCTCTTATGTAAATAATTTCCAAAACCAGCAATCTGCATCATTCACCCAAGATTCTCTAATAATTTCACGCCATTTTTCCTTTCGATTTTTCGCTAGAATCCGCAGCAAACACCAATTCAGGCTCGTCACGGTCTTCAGGGTTATCAACACCTAACCTATCGAGATTCACAAACCAGCCAATCCGCCTACTAAGCGATTCGCCATCGGAGGGACGAAGAATACGAAGACACATCGGTGACGAACCCCCGGCGATCGACCAGGACATTTCTTCCGTCAACATCGAGCCTCATCTCAGCCCCAATATAACGGATTCGGAGTTTTTCGGGATTCTCATTAACGCAACAAAACGCAACGCAACAAACACGGGAGATCTTGATCAGACTTTCTTCAGCGCGTTAAATTCAACGACGTTGAATTCTCTGACGACGGAACAGCTCGCGATACTCAAGGTCGTCGAGGACATAAGTTCGCAGACGACCAAGGGAATCACGTCCCAGGTGATTCAGTGCATCAGGAGCCTGAGCTTCATAAGATGCATCGGGATATTCGTTTGGCCCGTGGTATCGCAAAATCTTCCATCACTTTCGAGTCTTTCGAATCTGGGTGACTTCAACCCTTTCGGACGCTCGACCGAGGAAAAAGACAGCTTTCATTGGATATTCGGGATGAGCAGCACGGAGTTCGAAGAAGAACTGTTGGAGAAAAAAAGAACCGTTCAAAAAGTTCTGATGGATTGGTATCACCAAGTCGTCGGCAAAAAATACGACAACGATTATGGTTTTCTAAGAGTTCAAGGTTACGGCGATGGTGAGATCGGTATCAGCTTCGATGGATTGAAACGCAAAGGCAGAGGGGCGAAATTGAAGGATACGAAGAACATGCCGAGTATATTGACGATAATAAGCGACATCATGGAAGACGTGCTCGAGCAGAGAGAATCCAGGCCTCAGAAGAGAGACCAAGGAAAACGAGACCGTAGTCTTCGGGAAGAAACGGACGATTACAATCGAGTTTCCGACGAGCACGACCATCGCGAAGACGCGGAAAGATCCAGCAACGATGATCAAATAATCACCATGTTTATCGATAAGATAAAAACCAACGCCAGCGACGCCGCGGAATTTGGAAAAGGCGATGACAAGCATTATCTGACCGTCGAAGATGCTTACGAGGCTTTTGAATTGTTATTCGGCACGAGACTGAGTGAGAGAATGGCCGAAAAGCTTCGGGATCTCAACAAGAGTCGTTATCGAATCGTCAGCACCGAAAACGATTCGAAAGGTTCGAACGAATTCGACCAAACTACGGTAAAAAATTCGGAAGACGAACAAAACTTGGAAAATAAAGACGCTGAGACGAAGAAGAAGAAACTTATACGATCGGGTTTGATTCTGAGACTGCCGAAAATAGACGAAGAATTCATGAGTCGCAAAATGACGAGCAGTCTCGTGGATTTGGGAAGAAAAATGAAGATACAGATGTCGCAAATTGCTCCGGGAATAAGTTTTCTCATCTCGTTCTTCGTACAAATGGCTTTGGCTCACGCGCGAGCGGCAGCGTCGGTCGCGGGAATGATGAGCAACATGGCATTGGGTTCCGCGGTGCTGAGCATGCTGCGACAGTCGATTCTCGGAATGATGAGCGAGCCGAAGGTCAAACACGTCTACGACAACTCAGCGGCGGGCCCGGGAATCACTTGGCCCCATCATAACTATCACGGCTGATGAAACGGGAGATTTCTATTTTATCGACGGGGATACAGTCGCTCGTTCGAGAACTCATCTCGTCTATTGTACTCTGGCGCCACCTATATATGATTCGAGGTTATGTGACCTGTCGACGAAATAGACACACCGGCAGACTTGGTCGGTATTCCGTCGTTGTACTTATTTTCGCAGAAATCGTAGATTTTCGGGACAAAAGGAAGTTGAGTGAAACTGCGGCAACGATAGAAACAGTTTAACTCAATTTTCTTTTGTCTGGGCATGAAAACATCTGGAAAACAATGAGTCCTGGAAAACATGGCGACTGAGCCGGCGGGCCACCTAGCTTTTGATCGAATTAGCATAACTCGGTCGGTAACCAAAACTGTAATTCGAAATTTTCGAGGATCTGTGATTTTTTTTTCGGTTGAATTAAATTGTCAAGACGTTAAATCTTCCAACACTGTTGAAAAAAAAAAAACAAATGGATTGCAGAATTTGTTATCGACCGAGTCTCGATAAGGCCGAGACGCGGAACTGCGACATCCCTCCATTTTTAATCGCACCGGGAGTTCATTTGGTTCATCATCATCGTATTTATTGAATCGTGTAGCTTATAATCGTTGCAGGTTCGAATGTGGCTTCCAGTTTTTTTTCCCCATTAGGATTATATAAATAAATACCTAATAATTTTTCGAAAAATATATCTCAGATAGCCCAACTCGGTAGGGTTTGTCGATTCCAATTTGTCAAAGCGAATGAAAATAGAATCAGACCCAAAACCGAATTTGCGTCTGAGTTTTAGTTACGTAGTGCAATTCGTGGAAGCTACATCGAAAAGTATTCGTTTTCTTCTTCGTCCTTCATCAGCCGAAAGTTCGACTTGCGAACTCTCTAATTTCGTTTCGTTGGGAATTTCAACGGTTCTGGGTAGATTAAATTATATTTTTCGTGTCACACTCGCATAATTGTAACGAATATCTCTCATCTCTCGTCTCATTGACTAACCCTCGATGCTCAATCCCATTTATCTTAACACATCGAATATACGCAATCAGTTCGTTATCATTATTTCACGTAATTTTACGTAGCATAAGTATAAATATAATCAAACTCTCTTGCCAATCGTCGATTATCTTTTTTTTTTACATTATCGATGCCATTTTGTAATTTTTTTATGGTATAATAAAAATTATGGAAAATGTATTTATAGGAATCTTGGGGGGATCCAAGGAAAACCCAACTCACCGACTTCCCATTCATTTTATTCCAAACGTGTTTAACGACTTTTCGAGTTTTGTTTTTCGTTGCGTGGACTGCAAGTAGAAATTAAAATTACGCGAACTCCGTGTGAAAGAAAAATTTTTTTAAACTCTTGGCAGGGAGTCGGAGTGTCGTTGGGCAAGCGACTTTGCCCGGTTAGATATTGACTTTCACTTATGTGTACTGATACAGGAATACACAATAATGTACTCAGACGTAGTCGCTACAGCTCTTGGAGGCTTTATTTCAGTCTTTATTATCGTTTCAATCGCCTTAATTGTCTTCTCTCTTGTTTACGAAGACAATTTGTGTGCGAAAATTAATCTTATGGAGAACCAAAATAGATATATATGTATTCTATGTTAACTTTATATCACAAAAATTAATCTCATGCATGTGTCAAATCATTTTTTTCCCGTAGAGATTTCGTAATTAATTTATTTTTAATATGATATAGGATTGTTCTATAGCTTTTTGGGGACTCTTTTAGCAATTGTGAATTCCGTGGAACGCAGATAGAACTGCGAATATTTCAAAATTAATTTGATATTCTTGTAAATTGTCGAATTAGTCAATTGGAATTTTTAATCGAAGAATATTATTCGATAACGTTCGATTGCTGAACATTTCACGCTTAACTTTTTTATTCCTTTTCATTCCAGAGTTAAACCTTATCGAAGAAGAAAAAAAGTTTGCAAATGCAATAATTAAAAAAAAAAAAAATCTTATTGAGAACCAGAGTTTACTGTGTTTATCTTCTATAACAAAAATTAAACTCATGCATGTGCCGAATAATTTTTTTTCCTCAGAGATTTCGTAATTTATCTATTTTCGATGTGATATTCCATCGTTTTTCAATTTTTTTGGGATTTTCTCTTCTATAATCGCAAATTTTACAAAATTTATTCGACATTTTTTTAAATTGTCGAATTAGTCGATTTTCAATCGAATGTGGAATTTTATCGATTTTAATCAAGCACTACTATTCAATCCCGTTCGATTCCTGACCATTTCACGCTGAACTATTTTCTTTCCGTTTTATCCCAAACCCAAACCTCATCGAAGAAGAGAAAAAAGTTTGTAAACGCAATAATCGAGTAAAATCACGAAGGAGGCGAATAAACGGGATTAAATAGCGTAGAGCGAAATAAGAAGAAAAAAAAAAGAGTGGGATATTGAGAATGAAAATATCGAGAATATCGAGAGACAGGACGGGATAGTGAATTGTGGACGGAGAACGAACCAACGAGCGAGCCAACACCCAGAGCTGCCTTTCTCTCCGACTCTCCCGGAGTTGCTTTCGTCGCGCTACTCGAACGCCTTTCCAGCAGCAGTTATCGTACCAACTTCGTCCAGCAACGGTCGTACCATGCTCTCTCTTCCCTCCGTGAAATTCACGCTCCAAACGTGAAAATAAATACCTAAATCTAGAAAAAAAACCACAAAACCCCCCAAAAAAAATGATTTAAATAATCGCAATCGCCTTAATTGACCGAAAAGAACTGGAAAATTCTACCATACAAATGTCCACGTCTGGAATTTCATAGAAAAAAAGGTAGTTGATAAAAAAACAAATTTGTTTTCACAAATTTTCTCTGCGAATTTTAGTAACCTAAATTTTTTTTTATTATTCCAAGTGTTTTGATTTTAATAATTAAGAGAGAAAAAAAAATTGTGTGAATAATTGTGAAACGGTGAGCACGTGTGTGTGTTTGGATGTGTCAAGTGATCGTCTGTCAAGACGCACGTGTACCACGCGACGTACAGAGGCGGTGACGAAAGTACGTTCTTTTCACTGATGTGCGCGTGAGGACGGTGATTTGGATGCATGCACAGGCAACGTCGTCGATGGAATTCATCGACGAATTTCTCAACGATGAATCTCGGTGCTTCTCAATTTGATAATGATCAAAAAAATTATCGATTGAAACAAAAGTGACTTGATATAGAATTTTTTTAAATTCGATTGAACCTTGAGACAGGTTCTTCTAAATTTTTTTCTGCTCCGATGGGTCCTCCGGGGGCCAAATGTCCCCCGTTTACCTGTGCAACATTTTTTTTTTTCATTGAACGGAACGAAATTATTGCAGGCGCGGTTTTCTGTGTTGGTTTTTGTGACAAGGAGGACGTTGAGGTTTATTTGATTGAAGTAGAAATGGAAAATATTTCATTTCGACGAAGGAAGAAATGTGGGATAATCTAATAATCAAAAGAAATTGAAGATTGAATGAATTTCTATTAGAATTTGAAGAAGAAATTTCTATGAGATAATTAACCTCAAAATTGAATAATTAAATGATCGAAACGAATTGAATATTGAATTGATTTCTATCAAAATTTGAAGAAGACATTTAGATAGAAATTTTGCTCGGAAGAAGAGAATGAATTCGTCCCGGGGGACATTTGGGCCTCTGACGATCGTTCTAGGGTTAATTGTAACTTGGAGAATGTTACAAAAAGAGTACGTTGTTGAAAGCAGCGCGCAAGGTCGACCGGTTAGACGAAAATATCCTTGTCCTCCATTTTGTTGGAGAAAGGATGGAAAGACACAAGGACTAGAAAAAAAATTATCTCCGTTGCGAGGAAAAGAAAATATCTAAACAGATGTGGACATTTTTCAAATTTTCCAAAACTGCAGTTCTGAGTTCATTCTTCGATAAATTTTGTTTTTTGGAGCGTCGCGTGAAGTCATTTAACATGAATTATTTCTACATTACACGACAATGCTAAAAAAATGAAAAGTTGTAGAAAAATCTATTTGTAATCGGATTTCCGAATTAAATTATCTTGGTCTGGTTAAAATAAATTTATGAGAAAAATATATTTTTTGTTTATACCGATAGGATTTTTGATTAATTTATGACCAGAACAGTTTAAAAAATTGCCAATATTGAATTGTTTAAAAAATAAATGCACGATTATTATTATTATTATTATTTTTATTTTTATTATTATTATTATTATTATTATTATTATTATTATTATTATTATTATTATTATTATTATTATTATTATTATTATTATTATTATTATTATTATTATTATTATTATTATTATTATTATTATTATTATTATTATTATTATTATTATTATTATTATTTTATTTTTTTTAATTATTATCATTATTATTATTATCTCTCTGATAAAAATGCGTAGCGATGTCACTTGGAATTAATGTTAATTATGTTTTAGTGCTAGTTATGCCGCTAATTTGGTTCATTTTTAATTGAGACAAGTAACACCGCTGCATGTGTCCCATTGGTTGTTAAGAAAGTGGAACAGTAGTCAACAGCAGCGGTATCATTCAAAGACACGCGGCAAGGTGCAATTTTCTTGCCTTTTCTCTTGTTCTGTGTGCAATTATCATCGGAGTTTCTCCCTTTTGCCTCTGAAACAACCGGAAACGCAATTTTCCCGTTGCTGTCGAAGCGATTGCCATTGAGATAATTCTGTGCCAACTTCGTCGAATTAATTCAATTATTTCTTGATTTTCATTTTCTTCTTGAATTTCAAAATAATTCGATGCTTTTGAGTAACTACAACATTTTCTTTTTTCAACGGCGTTTGAATTTTGGCGCTTTATCTTGAATCGCTGGAATAATTTTCGTTCTTCGAATTTATTGAAATTTTGACATTTTTTCGCTCTTTAATTAACACAATGTTTTCTTCTTTTAAATTACAATCCTATTATTCCAATCCATCGTAAACCGACTCTCAATTCAATTCAATAATTGATTCATGGTAATTCTTGAAAGAAAAAGAAAAATATACCCAAGACTCGTCAATTTAATTGTTTTTTTTTTTTATTCGTTCGAATTTTCAAACGGTGCGACTCTCAAGTCAACGTTTTCCAAAATCAATTCTTACCAAATAAAAAATCCTTTTCCTCCAATTTTCTACATTTTACGGATTTCTTTCACTCGAACCGAATATTACAGCGCAAATACGCCGCAACGCGGATCTGACATCGACTTGCATTCACGTATGAACACAATCCGTCGTTCTGAATGTGTGGAACCTCGCGACGCGAGTAAACGCAAGCCGGCAACGATAATATTCATTCAACCGTGAATAGAAAATGAACGCCAACGAAAAATAAATAAAGAAAAAAAAGAGCTGCATGCTATAAGGATAAGGCAATGCACCTCTCACTGTAGATATTACACCCGGTCGGGGTTACTCTCTTCCAGCAGTCATGAACCAAGCTTCTACCGGCTACGTTTCTCATGCATGCGCGCGAGATTTCTTACACGTACTCGCAAACTTCGCAAGTACGTGGTTTCCTCTTGCAGCCGCGGTTCGACACGGTCCGCGCTTCGAGAACTGCTTTGGTTTACTTTGAAATTACGCAAACCTCTCGGTCGCTCGCTGACAAGCCGGTACATGCACTGTGTGTCACTGTATTATCTACCTACAGCTCGAACCAGATCGCAGCTTTGTGCCTTTCTTTTTTTTTCTATTGCTGGTATGATAAGTCGACTTGAGCAAAGATCGCGGAGATAGATGCGAAGAATGTGTTATACAAGTAATTATAAAATTAGTCACAATAATATAATATAACATAATAATAATAATATGATATATAATAATAATAATGATTATAATAATAACAATTTATTATATATAATGATATAATATATAATCATGATAATTATCATTATTATTATTATTCCTTCTTATTATTTTTTTTCCTCCTTTTATTTATTCTTTTTGGAAAATAATTAATGTTGATTTTACTTTACTCAATCCACCAATGAAGATTATTATTACAATAATAATACTAATATATTAAAATTATATATAATAATCATTATTATTATATAATAATAATAATAATAATAATAATAATAATAATAATAATAATAATAATAATAATAATAATCTTCATTGGTGGATTAAGTGAAGTACGATCAACATTAATTATTTCCCAAAAAGAATAAATAAAAGGAGGAAAAAAAAATAGTTGCTATCCACTATCATCGGTAATGTAGGACTCTCTCGAACTGGCACCAGGAGTTGAATATAGGCATAATTTTAGAATTGTATACAATTATAATTATAATTGTAAGTATAATCGAACTGGCACCAGGAGTTCAATATAGATATCTGAAAAATGTAGCGATAAAAAATAATTAGGTCGGCATCGCCAAACCTTCATAAAACAACAAATGAGAATAACAATAATAATATAATTATAATTTTGAGAAGATAACAGAAATATTTAAACGTAAAAAACAATTTTCAACGTTCTATTACGTTGCATTATTATTATTATTATTATTATTATTATTATACAATTATAATTATATTATTTATATTATAATATTATATTAATTATATATACTAACAATAATAATTATATAATTATATTATTTATATTATAATCATAATTATATAATAATAATACTAATAATAATCAAACGTAGTAGAACTTTGAAAATGTTTTTTCTCGTTTAAATATTTTTTTTATCTTCTTAAAATTCGTTTTTGAGAATTATCCGCATGTATTATTGTTAATCGTGTCTTTCTCAGGCAATATTAGCGGAGATGATGAAGCCATGACTAAGCGAAGCGATATAGTAGTCGAACGGATGTGGGATTTCGGGTTTCCGACGTGTCTAGGTTATAGGTTTTCATTCGTTTTATTTCGGGGAGCTGGTGAGGTCAGAAAGTTGTTGAGAGTTTTTTTTCTTCAGATTATTTCTTCTTTTTCTTTTGGTTTATGGAATTTCGTTTCCTTATAGAGGAAGCTATGTTATAATGAAACATTTTTCTTTTTCGAGATCTTCTCGAGAACGATTTTAACTACACCCCAAAAAAATTATAGACATGTGCTAGAATCTCTTTAGCGACTTTAATTTTCTTCAAATTTTTAGGTACTCCTCTAAATAGTTCTCTTTTGGGATGGATTTGTACTCAAGGTTGGTCGGTATCGCATCCAGGACGAATCCATGGACAAGTTTAGATCTCTTAGGATTTTGAATTGTTCGAAAAATTTACGTTTCGTTCTAATTCACTCATCGGACGATTTTAAGGGCCAGCCCTAATTTTTTTTGTTACGTTTCGACCGCGAAAACTTTAAAAATCCGGCTCCACCCCTTAACATGGTCCGGTCGAGCTCATCTTTCAGCACGAATCTACGGATGCAATATACTTAAACTCTGATTCGCCCCGTAAAAATCGGCCAACATTTTTGTTTGTCCAGCCACCCTAATGCATATTTTTCATTTATTACATCATAACTGAACTGGTTAGTCAGTTAGTACGTCACCATACCACTTTAAATTCGTTCAAAATCATCTCAGATTGGTAAAAACGCAGATATCATTCAAAATAATTTTTATGACACGCTGTGCGTAAAAGTGCGGTTTTACGCTCACTTCGTTCGCGTCAAACCGCATTTACACACATTGTGACAAAAAAATTCACACGATACTCGTAAGAAAAACGTTTTTTGGACTCGTGTGATTGCAACACTCGCCTTCGGCTCGTTCTGCAAACTCGCACTCGTCAGAATTTTTTTTTTTTTCGTACTAGTGTCATAATGTACTAATCTAGATATATAATCTGGCATTTACAATGTTTTATTTAGACTCTCGTGACAATCGTGTGCGAATCCCGTCTTTCATCGTTAAATATACAACAAACTGGCTCTGCTATAACTATTTCAAAAAATATCTACATTTTCTCTTATTTCACATCGCAACCTCGTACGCGATGAAAATCTCATTACGATGAAAAATTGATTCAATAATTCAGTCTCGCACGGTCACGCAATATCGCAGAAGTCCCTGCAACGATCCGAGCGGTATTTCACTTTTTTTTCCATGTTTTCTTTTCTTGAATTTATCGCGATGGGAAGATAACCGACGATGTAGCATCTAATCAATTTCAATTGTCTCTCGACAAGTGCAACGGAATAATATCTCTTCTGGGATTCTGTGGAATCCGGAGCACACAGAGCTGTTTTGTTGTTTTTTTTACTCGAACACACGAGAGCACGACGTACTAGGAAAACTTTTTCTTCTCACAATTATTCGTGATTCTGTTTAATACGGACTGGTCAGAAGTAGACTTGCTTGTTACAGTGAATAACACGTTTGGAACGCAACTCCGCGTATATTTTATCCGGTACAGTCTGAACCGTAATCACGATACTTTTTAATATTCAACAGTTTTGTGGGAAATAAACGCGCGTTTCAAACGCGCGACATTTTCTAAATTGAAAGAGAACAATCTTCGAAGCGCAATAAAGAGATTATTCCAAATTGACAATCTTAATTGTATCCAGTAAGAATTTTCGTAAAAGTATCCTGATGGAAAAAAAAAGAAAGAAGAACTTTTTGCTACACCAGAAATGAGTGATTCATAAAACATGAATTTAAATGAAACAAACATGCTGTTGACTCAATGGACGACAGAGATTTGTCTCGTCTTCGAATGTACGAACACACAGCTAAATACACAGCTTCAATGTTTTGCCTACGTGTAAAACAACCAGCGTGGGTAAACGATCCACGCGGAGAGCGGTGAATCCATCGTCCATCGAAAAAGGCAATGGGCGGCCTGAATATTCTGGTC